>JAODUO010000690.1:0-82500 GCA_025642075.2 Ridgeia piscesae
TCATCCCAAAGGGGGATTTTTGCAATGAAACTTTTACCCCCTTAATTTTTCAATAAAATATAATATGATTTTGGAATCTGCCTCGGGGCAACCGCTACAATGCATGTATATATCTAACAGGAAATTCTAGTCGGATTTAAGGACAACAGATTGCTTAATTGTGAAATTTAACCCTGATTTGTCATTTTGCAAGGTCCTGTGAATGACTGTTTGAGACGCAGTCTTGCGTATGGTGCGAGCACAAATCAAGACACCAAGTGAGATTGAGCGGTTCCGCACCATCCAGGGGAAGGTTCAACTGCTGTTGATAGAGAAGAACCAGGCTGAGGAAGACTTTGGGGACATCCCCGATGAGTTCAGAGGTCAGCAATGGCTGTGTCATGGACAGTGTCTGGAATAATTTATGACCAATTTTTCTATCCATTGTACATCCAACATCAGTTTATTGATAATTCTATCATAGGGTTTTTCGAAAATGAAATCCCTGCTACGAGACCACAACAGGTTTTCTGTGTGGCGTAGTTTACTGCCCCTGGCAATGACATCACGTCTCTTCAAAAACACACAGGCCGTGTGAGGTCAATGAACTTGCCCAACTTTTTAACATTACAATATAGTCATTCTACAGGATGGTGTGTATGTACTTGTCAGTTGAAATGAATGATGCTAAATTTCTACTTATCTAGTAATTTACAGATTACCATATACTGTCTGTATTGGATTGTATTTGTACTAAAGCCATTTAAAATATTAGGGATCCTTATTTACGTACAATTAATTTGCAGTATCTACTAGCCTATTTGTTTTTTGTTTATATACATTTTACTAATAATTATTTTGTACACTGAAACATGATGTTAGTGATGATTTGTACAGATACTTGAATCAGTGATATTGGAGTTGTTTATGGTTTGACTATGTTGATCCAGTCTATTGTGCACTATGAGTTTATTCGGATCTATACAACTTGCTAACCGACAGCCACTCACAGAGAGCCAGCTGCAGCCAGGTGACCATTTACCCTCAGTGCATTCTGGGATAGGTTGCACCTAGTGTGATTTATTGTTCTCTTCGCAAGCTGGATATGTTCTCAGTGCATCTTGGATGTGCTGTACATTCAGAGTGCACCATGGGATATAATGTCCTTGGACCATCATGGGATATTCAGTGCTCAGTGCATCATGGGAAATGCAGTGCTCAGTGCATCATGGGATATCTGTTCTTAATGCAACATGGGAGTTTATGTTATTCATGCATAGTGTCATGATACAGCAGAATAATATTATGGTTACAGATTTCCTAGAAACTCACACGTAATATTATATATTTTTGTTTAGATTAAATTTAACTGACAAGATTTCAAAGTACTATTTTATAATATAACTTTATTATTTTATAACATAATGTAATACATTCTTCCGATCCGTCTGATATTTTGCTGCATAGTTGATGTGGTGGTGTCAAGTCATTCTGGTATATTTATGAATTTGGAAATAGATAAATCATAGCTGCCTGTGTTGGTAGTGGTGTATTTTCACAGTGATTAAACCATTTGGTTGGTGAGAAAATATTAGAAATCTGAGGTAGCTGAATAATGCATAAGTCCTGTTGTTGAATTGATGCCTTGTCTCCATAACTAGTCATGTTCCTGTTAGCAATAATAGTAATAACTAATCATAAAAATTACTAAAACCTTTGGTGAGTTGCAACACCAATGTTTGATCATTGTTGGGTATAAATGACTTATGCCAGTGATCTGTTAGGGTAAAACTTGGGACATGTTTATTACAACACCGTGCAAGAGTTTGTGTCCATTAGCCCAAAGAGGGATTCTTGTTGCAGTTTAACTTCCAATGCTATGGATGCAGTAGTTTGTTTATTTACTGGTCCTGTTTTACTTTCAGCCACTGAACTGAAACAGAAGATCACAGATTGGGTGAAAGAAAAACGGAAAAAGTGATCCCAATAGATACTAACAAGTTACAGTGATCACTAGACTCGAGATATCAACCATAGACTCAAGTGATCATCACTTCAGACTCCAGATATCAACCGTAGACTCAAGTGATCATCACTACAGACTCCAGATATCAACTTAGACTCAAGTGATCACACTACAGACTCAATATCAACCTAGACTCAAGTGATCCACTACAACTCCAGATATCAACCTAGATTCAAGTGTCAACTAAGACCCAAATCAAATAGACTCGTGATCCCCACAAACTAGATTCAACCGTAATTCAAGTGATCCCTACAACTCCAGTATCAACCATACACTCAACGATCATCACTACAGACTCCAGATATCAACCATAGAATAAGTGGTATTACTACAGACCACTAAAGACTAGTCGCTGGTACAGACTCAAGTATACTGCAAACTGTACATGTCCATAAAGAAAGATCAACTGCTCACCAATGATCATTACTGAAGTTAAAGAATGTCGCAAACAGAAGTCATCAGTCATGGCTCCAGCGGTGATGACATACTTGCATAATCACGTGAATGAATATAATTACAAATCACTGTCTGTGTGACCACTGGATGGACACCGGTCAGTCAATGCAGTTGGTGAGGAAGGGACGGCATACGTCAAGAGTTCTGCTATGGGGACTATGTGCACCATAGCCTGCTATTAAATAGCAATTATGTGTTGATGATGATTGGTGTGATAGAAATAATGCCAAAAAAGGCTTGGAAATAAATGCATGTCTATCAGTAAAGTAGCATACATGTGTACCATTTAAGAGAACTTTTGTAGCCAGTTCAACATCAGATTTTAAGCTGTCGATTAGCACAGTTGGAGACTGATGAGCTATTTATAAATATAAATAAAACTTAAAATTTAAAAAACTTTTTTTTCCCATTTTTAATGGGGAAAATAAATTGTTGTTGGGAAATTTTTCTGCATGAAACTAGGTATGTTGACTCTGGCTGTAGCCTGGTGTAGATATGTGTCGTTTCTGAGTTAGATTTATTGGTTGGTAGTTGTTTTTTAAAAAGTTTGCATTAGCCAAAATGTGTCCTCTATATGGCCATATGTACTTGTGTGTGTTTGTAAATAACATTTAATTTTGTACTGTACAAAATTACAATGTTATTTACAAACACACACAAGTACATATGGCCATATAGAGGACACATTTTGGCTAATGCAAACTTTTTAAAAAACAACTACCAACCAATAAATCTAACTCAGAAACGACACATATCTACACCAGGCTACAGCCAGAGTCAACATACCTAGTTTCATGCAGAACAAATTACCAACAACAATATTATATTGCCCATTAAAAGGTCACTGGTGAAGAAAAAGATTTTTAAATTTGTGCACAGAATTTATATTATATTTATAAATAGCTCATCAGTCTCCAACTGTGCTAATCGACAGCTATAAAATCTGATGTTGAACTGGCTACAAAAGTTCTCTTAAATGGTACACATGTATGCTACTTTACTGATAGACATGCATTTATTTCCAAGCCTTTTTTGGCATTATTTCTATCACACCAATCATCATCAACACATAATTGCTATTTAATAGCAGGCTATGGTGCACATAGTCCCCATAGCAGAACTCTTGACGTATGCCGTCCCTTCCGTCACCAACTGCATTGACTGACCGGTGTCCATCCAGTGGTCACACAGACAGTGATTTGTAATTATATTCATTCACGTGATTATGCAAGTATGTCATCACCGCTGGAGCCATGACTGATGACTTCTGTTTGCGACATTCTTTAACTTCAGTAATGATCATTGGTGAGCAGTTGATCTTTCTTTATGGACATGTACAGTTATGCAGTATACTTGAGTCTGTACCAGCGACTAGTCTTTAGTGGTCAGTTGAGTAACAGTTATGATAACCTGAAGTGATTACTAACATTTCCTACTATAGGTCACTGGAGTTAGTACTTGAGTCAGCATTATCTGTAGTAATGACGTGAGTCCGTATCTGGAGTGGTAGTGATTACTTGAACTGTCAACTGGAGTTAGTAGGGATCACTTGAGTTTACGGTTGACATCTCAAGTTTGTAGTGATCACACGAGTCCATATTTGATCTTTGTGGTCTGTAGTAATGACCACTTGATTCTATGGTTGATATCTGGAGTCTGTAGTGATGATCAGTTGAGTGTATGGTTGATATCTGGAGTCTGTAGCGATGATCACTTGAATCTACGGTTGATATCTGGAGTGTGTAGTGGTGATCACTTGAGTCTATGGTTGATATCTGGAGTCTATAGTGGTGATCACTTGAGTCTATGCTATGGTTGATATCTGGAGTCTGTAGTGACGATCACTTGAGTCTACGGTTGATATCTCGGAGTCTGTAGTGATGATCACTTGAGTCTACAGTTGATATCTGGAGTCTGTAGTGATGATCACTTGAGTCTACGGTTGATATCTGGAGTCTGAAGTGATGATCACTTGAGTCTATGGTTGATATCTCGAGTCTAGTGATCACTGTAACTTGTTAGTATCTATTGGGATCACTTTTTCCGTTTTTCTTTCACCCAATCTGTGATCTTCTGTTTCAGTTCAGTGGCTGAAAGTAAAACAGGACCAGTAAATAAACAAACTACTGCATCCATGAGCATTGGAAGATTAAACTGCAACAAGAATCCCTCTTTGGGCTAATGGACACAAACTCTTGCACGGTGTTGTAATAAACATGTCCCAAGTTTTACCCTAACAGATCACTGGCATAAGTCATTTATACCCAACAATGATCAAACATTGGTGTTGCAACTCACCAAAGGTTTTAGTAATTTTTATGATTAGTTATTACTATTATTGCTAACAGGAACATGACTAGTTATGTGAGACAAGGCATCAATTCAACAACAGGACTTATGCATTATTCAGCTACCTCAGATTTCTAATATTTTCTCACCAACCAAATGGTTTAATCACTGTGAAAATACACCACTACCAACGCAGGCAGCTATGATTTATCTATTTCCAAATTCATAAATATATCAGAATGACGTGACACCACCACATCAACTATGCAGCAAAATATCAGACGGATCGGAAGAATGTATTACATTTTGTTATAAAATAATAAAGTTATATTATAAAATAGTACTTTGAAATATTGTCAGTTAAATTTAATCTAAACAAAAATATATAATATTACGTGTGAGTTTCTAGGAAATCTGTAACCATAATATTATTCTGCTGTATCATGACACTATGCATGAATAACATAAACTCCCATGTTGCATTAAGAACAGATATCCCATGATGCACTGAGCACTGCATTTCCCATGATGCACTGAGCACTGAATATCCCATGATGGTCCAAGGACATTATATCCCATGGTGCACTCTGAATGTACAGCACATCCAAGATGCACTGAGAACATATCCAGCTTGCGAAGAGAACAATAAATCACACTAGGTGCAACCTATCCCAGAATGCACTGAGGGTAAATGGTCACCTGGCTGCAGCTGGCTCTCTGTGAGTGGCTGTCGGTTGAAGGGGTCAGTCTGTGAGTTGAGGAGGTGCCGGACAATGATGGACTTCTCCATGACGGTGCCACTGGGCAGCACGACTGGGTCAGTCATGAGGGTGTCCATCAGTGGATCTAAACAACACCAACAGTCAGCTTACTGCATTTCATCTGTCAAATCAGTGCACTAACATGCGTATGTTTTCCAGTGTACAAAATGTAATTATTGTTCCAGTAAAAACATGATATAATTAATTAAAAATAAAAGAACTGAGGCTAGTAGAAATTACTGGCAAATTAGATTTGTCTGTCAAAAATGGATCCCATCAATATTTTATAATGGCTTATCAGTACAAAATAGCAACTTTATACAGACGAGGTGTCAGTTGGGTTAACTGTTTGGGTGAAATTAGCTTGAGACAATACAGATGAAAATCTTCAGCCTCTTTAACAGTGGGGAGCAGTGGACAAGTGGTTAGAGTACCACACCAATCACCGTAGGAACTGGGACTCAAATTATGGTGCTGAATGTTGTACAGACGCTTGGGCAAGTTCATTGACCTCACACGGCCTGTGTGTTTTTGAAGAGACGTGATGTCATTGCCAGGGGCAGTAAACTACGCCACACAGAAAACCTGTTGTGGTCTCACTGAGCAGGGATTTCATTTTCGAAAAACCCTATGATAGAATTATCAATAAACTGATGTTGGATGTACAATGGATAGAAAAATTGGTCATAAATTATTCCAGACACTGTCCATGACACAGCCATTGCTGACCTCTGAACTCATCGGGGATGTCCCCAAAGTCTTCCTCAGCCTGGTTCTTCTCTATCAACAGCAGTTGAACCTTCCCCTGGATGGTGCGGAACCGCTCAATCTCACTTGGTGTCTTGATTTGTGCTCGCACCATACGCAAGACTGCGTCCTCAAACAGCTCCATTCGACAGGACCTCTGCAACAATGACAAATGGCATGTGTTAAATGTTCAACACATTAAGCAATCTGTTGTCCTTGAAATCCGACTAGAATTTCCTGTTAGATATATACATGCATTGTAGCGGTTGACCCGAGGCAGATTCCAAACAATTCATATTATATTTGTATTGACAACAATAAATCACATGATGGGCTGAACAACTGATTTCATGGTGCATGAAGAATAACAAACCCCATGATGCACTGCGAATAGCATATCCCATGATGCATTGAGAACATAAATTCCAGCATGCACTTTTGATGCACCCACCTCGTCGTTAGCAATGGCTTCAGCGAACTTGCTGCTCTTGTCAAGATGCAGGTAGATATCTGTCAGCTGGTTCAGCAGTTTCTTTGGTTCCCAGCCGTATTTCTCCGGGTTTCGCACTTTCAGGTTGTTACATTTGGGGCCACAAAGCTGTTGTAGGTTAAAGTTCAACATTGCAGCGAGTCGATCAGCCAAAGTCTGCAAGCCACCGACAATGAAGCAATGTTATGGATGTGGTAATGTAACAAACATGGCTTATATTCATCAAACAACAGGGAACACATTTGCAACGCATTTAAAAAAAAATAATACAAGAGGCTGACTCTGGTTGTGTACTCACAAAATTGAAAGAATTCTGGAAATGAAAAAGACAGGGGAGCAATGATAGTACACAATGGTGTGATGAAGGGCTCTTGGATGCGTTAGAGGAGAGCAATGAGAGTACACACTGGTGTGATGAAGGGCTCTTGGATGCGTTAGAGGAGAGCAATGAGAGTACACACTGGTGTGATGAAGGGCTCTTGGATGCGTTAGAGGAGAGCAATGAGAGTACACACTGGTGTGAGGAAGGGCTCATGGAGGTGTTAGAGGAGAGCAATGAGAGTACACAATGGTGTGATGAAGGGCTCTTGGATGTGTTAGAGGAGAGCAATGAGAGTACACAATGGTGTGATGAAGGGCTCTTGGATGCGTTAGAGGAGAGCAATGAGAGTACACACTGGTGTGAGGAAGGGCTCTTGGATGTGTTAGAGGAGAGCAATGAGAGTACACAATGGTGTGATGAAGGGCTCTTGGATGTGTTAGAGGAGAGCAATGAGAGTACACAATGGTGTGATGAAGGGCTCTTGGATGCGTTAGAGGAGAGCAATGAGAGTACACACTGGTGTGAGGAAGGGCTCTTGGATGCGTTAGAGGAGAGCAATGATAGTACACAATGGTGTGAGGAAGGGCTCTTGGATGCGTTAGAGGAGAGCAATGAGAGTACACACTGGTGTGAGGAAGGGCTCTTGGATGTGTTAGAGGAGAGCAATGAGAGTACACAATGGTGTGAGGAAGGGCTCTTGGATGTGTTAGAGGAGAGCAATGAGAGTACACAATGGTGTGATGAAGGGCTCTTGGATGTGTTAGAGGAGAGCAATGAGAGTACACACTGGTGTGAGGAAGGGCTCTTGGATGCGTTAGAGGAGAGCAATGAGAGTACACACTGGTGTGAGGAAGGGCTCTTGGATGCGTTAGAGGAGAGCAATGAGAGTACACACTGGTGTGAGGAAGGGCTCTTGGATGTGTTAGAGGAGAGCAATGAGAGTACACACTGGTGTGAGGAAGGGCTCTTGGATGTGTTAGAGGAGAGCAATGAGAGTACACACTGGTGTGAGGAAGGGCTCTTGGATGTGTTAGAGGAGAGCAATGAGAGTACACACTGGTTTGAGGAATGACTCCTGGATGCGTTAGAGGAGAGCAATGAGAGTACACACTGGTGTGAGGAAGGGCTCTTGGATGTGTTAGAGGAGAGCAATGAGAGTACACACTGGTGTGAGGAAGGGCTCTTGGATGTGTTAGAGGAGAGCAATGAGAGTAAACACTGGTGTGAGGAAGGGCTCTTGGATGTGTTAGAGGAGAGCAATGAGAGTACACACTGGTGTGAGGAAGGGCTCTTGGATGTGTTAGAGGAGAGCAATGAGAGTAAACACTGGTGTGAGGAAGGGCTCTTGGATGTGTTAGAGGAGAGCAATGAGAGTAAACACTGGTGTGAGGAAGGGCTCTTGGATGTGTTAGAGGAGAGCAATGAGAGTACACACTGGTTTGAGGAATGACTTCCTGGATGCGTTAGAGGAGAGCAATGAGAGTACACACTGGTGTGAGGAAGGGCTCTTGGATGTGTTAGAGGAGAGCAATGAGAGTACACACTGGTTTGAGGAATGACTCCTGGATGCGTTAGAGGAGAGCAATGAGAGTACACACCGGTGTGAGGAAGGGCTCCTGGATGTGTTAGAGGAGAGCAATGAGAGTAAACACTGGTGTGAGGAAGGGCTCTTGGATGTGTTAGAGGAGAGCAATGAGAGTACACACTGGTGTGAGGAAGGGCTCTTGGATGTGTTAGAGGAGAGCAATGAGAGTACACACTGGTGTGAGGAAGGGCTCTTGGATGTGTTAGAGGAGAGCAATGAGAGTAAACACTGGTGTGAGGAAGGGCTCTTGGATGTGTTAGAGGAGAGCAATGAGAGTAAACACTGGTGTGAGGAAGGGCTCTTGGATGTGTTAGAGGAGAGCAATGAGAGTAAACACTGGTGTGAGGAAGGGCTCTTGGATGTGTTAGAGGAGAGCAATGAGAGTAAACACTGGTGTGAGGAAGGGCTCTTGGATGTGTTAGAGGAGAGCAATGAGAGTACACACTGGTTTGAGGAATGACTCTTGGATGCGTTAGAGGAGAGCAATGAGAGTACACACTGGTGTGAGGAAGGGCTCTTGGATGTGTTAGAGGAGAGCAATGAGAGTACACACTGGTGTGAGGAATGACTCCTGGATGCGTTAGAGGAGAGCAATGAGAGTACACACTGGTGCGATGAATGACTCCTGGGTGTGTTAGAGGAGAGCAATGAGAGTACACACTGGTGCGATGAATGACTCCTGGGTGTGATAGAGGAGAGCAATGAGAGTAAACACTGGTGTGAGGAAGGGCTCTTGGATGTGTTAGAGGAGAGCAATGAGAGTACACACTGGTGTGAGGAAGGGCTCTTGGATGTGTTAGAGGAGAGCAATGAGAGTACACACTGGTGTGAGGAAGGGCTCTTGGATGTGTTAGAGGAGAGCAATGAGAGTACACACTGGTGTGAGGAAGGGCTCTTGGATGCGCTCCGTGAGGTAGTGGAACATGTCGACAGTCTCCGTGGCCAGCGTCAGGTACGACCGACACTGACGCTCCTCCTGAGACAGCTGCTTCTGCTTCGACTGCTGCTGCTCCTGTAACATGATACACGTGATACACGTGATACACGTGATACATGGAATACTATGATACACTTAATACAGATGACACGCGATAGAAAGAAAGACAACCGATAAATAGCACGTGATCAAGTCGCATTCCTTTGGGTTTCCCTCGACTGGCAGACATATTTAGCACTGTGGGAACGCCCAGAATGTCTATTGTCTGAATCTGGTAGAGGAATTCCCCACTGACACCAACTGTAGCCCAGATTGTCACTTAACACAGAGGCCTGTCTGTAAACAAACGTTGCCCAATGCTAACAGTGGTCCCTTCGTTGGCTTAACACTGCGATTCTATCTGTAAACAAGTATGATCGATACGGTGGCTGCTACGGAACATTGCTAAATATTTGTATTATGTTATGATAATCTCAACAGTGACTTGGGAGTATATTTGGAAGAGCATAAAAATGAAAAATAAAACCAAAATAGTTGAATTTGGAATGAATCATACTCCATCATGTTCTAATGTGACCACAAACTTCTAATGTGTTTCCTCAGTTGGAACCTTTCTACCCTAGGCATGTTCAGTGTCGAATAACTTTGGCTGTATGTGAGCGAGGATCATGATTTTTACATTGTTGGAAAGTTTAATAAATCTTCTTTTCAATGGCATGACAAATACTTTTTTTGGACATACAACTCACCTCATTAGAACATGTCACGCACACACAATATTACTGACAAACATCCATGAATCTACTTTTACAGATATTGCAATATTTGATACTTTATTACAGCTACTTTATTTTACATATTTACATAATTGATTTTACTGTGTACATACCTTACTATACGATTTAAATATTATGTTGTTATGCACCCTGCTAAGTACATATTATGTTGTTATGCACCCTCCTAAGTAAATATTATGTTTTTATGCACCCTCCTAAATAAATATGTTTTTTATGCATCCTCCTAAGTAAATATTAATTATGAGTTATTATTATATATTTGTTGGAGGACAAGAGAGCTACCTGGGTGAGTTTGTCCCACTCAGCCTTGTTCTCCCTCAGCTCCTGAAGTTCTCGGATACTCTTCAGTGTGTCCATGCTCTCGTCCAGTAGAAAGGTCGTGTCATTCATCAACATGTTCACAAACTTCACAAACTGCTGACCAGAACTGCAATACGAATGACCAGTCAGAGAATGGTCAGCCAACACAGAGATCGCTGGTAAACTGTAAGAACTGCTACATTATCAATTGCACATATATTTTACAGCCTCCTAACTGTTATCAAATATAAATTAAATTTTATTTTTATATTATTTTTCACTGCACCGTTGCCAGTTTATATCTGAGTTGTAATCGCAAAGAAATGTTTCAACTGCAATTAATTTTACTCTGGCTATGTGAATTGGTACAATGAAAGTTTTAAACCCAGAAACGTATAACAACCAAAAGAAAATACAAGACATTCCAAAGTTTTACTTTTATGCATACTAAGAGGTAAAAGATGACTGAAACACTTGTATCAATCTTGACGAAAGCTGTACACACTTAGCCTCCTGGATGATATTTGCTTGGTGCACGGGAATCTCCCACAGTGTGCGGAAGATGATACTGATGTGGTAACGAATGGTGAACTTCTCGTAGAACTCACTACTGGCGCCTGTCGTCTCAATGTCTGCAAAACATCACAACGTTTTTGGCTGATGCTGACCTAATTTAGTGAACTGCACATCACAAAAATGTCATGTGTTTTTAACTTGAAATATAATATTATGACAGTAAACAGATGATATATATTATTTATATGTAATTTGTTTGTGTGTGTGTGTGTGTGTGTGTGTGTGTGTGTGTGTGTGGGGCAACCATGCATATATATATATATATATATATATATATACAATATACATATATATATACACACACAAACACACACAACACACACACACACACACACACACACACACACACACACACACACACAGTTGCACCTCATTATAAGACATCTCATTACAACACAGATTAGATATAATGCAGTCAATTGTGGACCCCAAATTTCTGCTGCCGGGGGAAATGAACACTATGGTTAACAATAAGACTGTAATAACTGTCATTTGTTTTATGAAGGTCGCATGTTTGTTTTGTATAGGTGTATCTTGAAGCAAGTTATTGAGAGACAAGAAATTTAATGTATAAGTACAACTGTAAAACGAATCTATAGTGGGGCATGTTGCAGAGTTCGTTGTGCCTCTTATAATTTACCATTCACCATTCATTATAATCAATTCAGCATTCAACAGTCTGTAACATTTTAACATAATACACACTGATGTTGGTTGGCAATCTTATTATATTATAATAACACACAGACAAAGATTACAATAATTGTGTTAACATTTGTGAAAAAGTTGGGCAGTAATCACTTTCAAAACACCTTCGTAACACAACACAATCATCATTATGGGAGGCGTAACACCCTCCCAATCCACATCTTTCTTCCTCACCCACCTGTATAGAACTTCATGAGGGCGGGCACAAGATGTGCGAGGGCGAGAGGGTGGTTTAGCAGGGTGTTGTTCACTTGCTGCGTGTTGCGCTGTACCCCGGGGTTCAGGACGTAGACGACCTCGACCAGCTTGGCGACGAGGTAGGGGTTGCTGATGTAGTGGGCCGTACAGATGAACACGATCAACAATGTCACAAAGTCGTTCATGCTCGAGTCAGCCAGCACACCTGGCTGGTACCTGGGGGCAAATTAAATCAAGTCATTTTTAAGTTGTGCTACCTGCAAAGGTGGAATTTTGTTTACTCAGTTCTTAGGTGGCTTCCTCCTAACAGCCCACACTTGGGCTAACACAGAGTTACCCTTCTCTCTAGAATTAGTGAGTACAGTACAGGTTACACATCCCCTGTGTGGGATCTTTTACTTCCCCTGGCAGAGACACCAGATAGACGGGACCACCGGCTTTTAGTGTCTCTTCCGAAAGACACAGGCAAATGTGGGGTGAACGAAACTGCCTAAGTTTCGAAACGGTGGTAGGTGGGATTGAACCACTGTCCCCTCGACTGACAGTCCGGAGCGCTCTACCGCGCAACCACCACTCCCCACATTTACTCTGAATGAATTATCATTTCTTCTAATAGGCAAAAACAAAAACGTTTCATTCTGAGAATATTTACTAATTTAAAGAAAGTATATTTAGAACAAGAACAATATGTACTTATTTGTTCATACTTGCTATCATATGTGCCGCTTTGTCAATTTATAGGCAATAAACAACACTGATAACCAAGTGAAATAATTAATGTGGCACATGTGAAGGCACTAGGCATAGTTCAATATCTTTTATGCTGTCTTAAAATTGAATATTGTGTAGAAAGTTTGCAAGGCATTCAGGCAAATGATATACAGTGTATGGGGCTGAACATTCACTGGACGGTGAAACTCAGATTGCAACATTAGATAAACAGCAACATATATCCTCCACCATCCCCTCATATCTAAATGAGTCAGGTTTGTGATGATTTAGTATCACAATTTTATTTAGTGGAACTTACACTTTACTTTCTCTCCAAATTTGTGTGTAATTCTGAATCTGCCTAGACATGTATGAGAAACAAAGAGATAATGGGAGGGGTGGTACAGCACATGTGAATAGTCCTTATAAAGGACATGAAAGTCACATCCATGAAGTATTCCTTGGACTTACTGTATCGAGAAGAGGATGAACTCTGCCAGGTCTTCCAGGTAGTAGTCTGGGAGCGAGGCAAACACCATCGGCACTGCCTGGGGCAGGGGCAGCGTCGGGCTACAAACACAACACGCAGAGTTATACACTGCCTGGGGCAGGGGCAGTGTCAGGCTACAAACACAAACACCGCAGAGTTATACACTGCCTGGGGCAGGGGCAGCGTCGGGCTACAAACACAACACGCAGAGTTATACACTGCCTGGGGCAGGGGCAGGCTACAAACACAAACACAACACGCAGAGTTATACACTGCCTGGGGCAGGGGCAGTGTCGGGCTACAAACACAAACACAACACGCAGAGTTATACACTGCCTGGGGCAGGGGCAGTGTCAGGCTACAAACACAACACGCAGAGTTATACACTGCCTGGGGCAGGGGCAGTGTCGGGCTACAAACACAAACACAACACGCAGAGTTATACACTGCCTGGGGCAGGGGCAGTGTCGGGCACAAACACAACACGCAGAGTTATACACTGCCTGGGGCAGGGGCAGTGTCGGGCCACAAACACAACACGCATAGTTATACACTGCCTGGGGCAGGGGCAGTGTCGGGCTACAAACACAACACGCAGAGTTATACACTGCCTGGGGCAGGGGCAGTGTCGGGCTACAAACACAACCCCGCAGAGTTATACACTGCCTGGGGCAGGGGCAGTGTCGGGCTACAAACACAACACGCAGAGTTATACACTGCCTGGGGCAGGGGCAGTGTCGGGCTACAAACACAACACGCAGAGTTATACACTGCCTGGGGCAGGGGCAGTGTCGGGCTACAAACACAACACGCAGAGTTATACACTGCCTGGGGCAGGGGCAGTGTCGGGCTACAAACACAACACGCAGAGTTATACACTGCCTGGGGCAGGGGCAGTGTCGGGCTACAAACACAACACGCAGAGTTATACACTGCCTGGGGCAGGGGCAGTGTCGGGCTACAAACACAACATGCAGAGTTATACACTGCCTGGGGCAGGGGCAGTGTCGGGCTACAAACACAACACGCAGAGTTATACACTGCCTGGGGCAGGGGCAGTGTCGGGCTACAAACACAACACACGAGTTATACACTGCCTGGGGCAGGGGCAGTGTCAGACTACAAACACAACACAGAGTTATACACTGCCTGGGGCAGGGGCTGTGTCGGGCTACAAACACAACACGCAGAGTTATACACTGCCTTGGGCAGGGGCAGTGTCAGGCTACAAAACAACACGCAGAGTTATACACTGCCTGGGGCAGGGGCAGTGTCGGCTACAAACACAACACGCAGAGTTATACACTGCCTTGGGCAGGGGCAGTGTCAGGCTACAAACACAACACACAGAGTTATACACTGCCTGGGGCAGGGGCAGTGTCAGGCTACAAACACAACACGCAGAGTTATACACTGCCTTGGGCAGGGGCAGTGTCAGGCTACAAAACACAACACGCAGAGTTATACACTGCCTGGGGCAGGGGCAGTGTCGGGCTACAAACACAACACGCAGAGTTATACACTGCCTTGGGCAGGGGCAGTGTCAGGCTACAAACACAACACACAGAGTTATACACTGCCTGGGGCAGGGGCAGTGTCAGGCTACAAACACAACACGCAGAGTTATACACTGCCTGGGGCAGGGGCAGTGTCAGGCTACAAACACAACACGCAGAGTTATACACTGCCTGGGGCAGGGGCAGTGTCAGGCTACAAACACAACACGCAGAGTTATACACTGCCTGGGGCAGGGGCAGTGTCAGGCTACAAACACAACACGCAGAGTTATACACTGCCTGGGACAGGGGCAGTGTTGGGCTACAAACACAACACGCAGAGTTATACACTGCCTGGGGCAGGGGCAGTGTCGGGCTACAAACACAACACGCAGAGTTATACACTGCCTTGGGCAGGGGCAGTGTCAGACTACAAACACAACACAAAGAGTTATACACTGCCTTGGGCAGGGGCAGTGTCAGACTACAAACACAACACGCAGAGTTATACACTGCCTGGGGCAGGGGCAGCGTCGGGCTACAAACACAACACACAGAGTTATACACTGCCTGGGGCAGGGGCAGTGTCGGGCTACAAACACAACACGCAGAGTTATACACTGCCTTGGGCAGGGGCAGTGTCAGACTACAAACACAACACAAAGAGTTATACACTGCCTTGGGCAGGGGCAGTGTCGGGCTACAAACACAACACACAGAGTTATACACTGCCTTGGGCAGGGGCAGTGTCAGACTACAAACACAACTCGCAGAGTTATACACGGATCAATTACAATAAACACTTTATAAGCTTAGCTGTTTATTTTTTTACATGAAAACATATCCTTGCCTTGTAGCTGCACCAAAAATATGAACCAATACCACATCACCATCACCTTAAAATCACCGGAAATGATACAGCCTCAATAAAAATGCAGACTTATATATTTGAAATTATATTCCCACCCAAAACATTTGGAAGACCTTTGCTTTAATACTGCTGACTGGTTGGAGTGAGTCTGACCTACTTACTGCTGATTGGCTGGAATGAGTGACCTACTTACTGTTTATTGGCTGGAGTGACGAGTCTGATGAGGAGCTGTGCAGTGGTGGCGTAGTACTGGAGACAGTGCTGCAGGAGACACTCGTCCATTAGGGCTGAGTCCACGCACAACTTTGCCTTTTGTAGTCGCTGAAACAACCACACAATACCAGTGAAATCTACAAATCTAGACTTGCTAACATTCATAAGTAAGTGTAACAATATAAATGATAACTTAACTATTACTTCAACATAACATAATAAAAAATGTGTCTAAGTTACAAATACTTGAATGTCTTCTGATGAGTTTATTAGAAATGGTTACCATTATTTATCTGAACACTCTGGTGTCTGGGTCTGAATACTGCACAGAATATGTTATTATAAAGACACATTACTAACACGTAATTGAAACTTGCGCCATTTATCTGACTTGTTGCCACTGTTTAACAATAGTTTACAGAACTGATGGCCAGCTAATACTCTAGAGGCTGTGTTCTTTCCTATTATAAACATTCACTGGTTTCCTAAGAATCACCTGCATTGCACTACAACAGAACTATCTGTACATAATTTCCTTGAATCTTTGCAACTATCTAAATATTAAATGTAATCCATTACTGTACTTTAACACGCTACAAACGCATCTGTGACAAACGTCACATTTCGGACAGGACACCAGTGACAACGCACGAACCTTGACCTGAGATTTCCACCTCTTGAGCAGTTCCTTGTTGCGCATGGCGACAGGCGAGTCCCGCCACTGGGACTCGAGGTTCTGTGTCTCCTCGATGATGCGCTGGAGGTCACGGATGGCCCGTAGCTGTCTCTGGTACTTGCGGATGATGGGCAGCACACTGAGATGGTGGCAGTGGAGGGTGAGGAAGTAACACTCCGTCGGGAACTTGGGCGATTCCCAGCGATGATCCGGGTCATTGTCTGCGGAGTAACACAGGGTGATAACACAGGGTGGTCATCCAACCGCACCCTTCACAGGGCGGACACTGTATCCACACCAAATATTTTAGTGTGGCGGTAAATGGTTCCGAAGTATGCAGAAATGCACACACTTACCTGTTGCTGGGTGTTGAATACTGTATCCACGTAACATCTGTTTTAAACGGTATGATATTTGGTTCCAAAGAATGCAAGAAATATTCTACATGTATTTCTTGGAGATATATACAATCTGACACCAACTTCACAGACTACAATAAATACTTGGAGGAAAGAATAAAGCTGCGCTGCTATTACTGGGTGCAATATGTTTAAATAGGCAATTCCACCATTCTCTCTTACCACTGAGCCAGAATGATTTGGGCTCACCAGCAAGTAGATTCCAAGACAGAGAGGTCAGCCTCACTTGACAAGGCACACAATTTAAACACGCTCTCCTCCATATCAAGGCCAGTTACGCACTCATATTGATTAATCCATTCAAAGTCAAATTTCCAAATGACAACATCTTACAAGACTACAACGTCGTACTTACCGAGTTGTGCCACCCACTCTGCGACCTGGGCGGAGGTTGCGTGGAGACGGGAGTCGTCCTTGACACTGAGGCAACACCGAGGGTTGTTCAGGTAAAACGGGTCGACCTTGTCTAGTTTGACCTTGACGGAGAGACGTTGTAGCACGAACAGGAAGTTGAGCATGAAGCCATCGCCGCACACCAGTCTCTCATCCGTCTACACAGAGAGACAACAGTTACACATCAGTCTCTCATCCGTCTACACAGAGAGACAACAGTTACACACCAGTCTCTCATCCGTCTACACAGAGAGACAACAGTTACACACCAGTCTCTCATCCGTCTACACAGAGAGACAACAGTTACACACCAGTCTCTCATCCGTCTACACAGAAAGACAACAGTTACACACCAGTCTCTCATCCGTCTACACAGAGAGACAACAGTTACACACCAGTCTCTCATCCGTCTACACAGAGAGACAACAGTTACACACCAGTCTCTCATCCGTCTATACAAAAAGACAACAGTTATACACCAGTCTCTCATCCGTCTACACAGAAAGACAACAGTTACACACCAGTCTCTCATCCCACTACACAGAGAGACAACAGTTACACACCAGTCTCTCATCCGTCTACACAGAGAGACAACAGTTACACACCAGTCTCTCATCCGTCTACACAGAGAGACAACAGTTACACACCAGTCTCTCATCCGTCTACACGGAAAGACAACAGTTACACACCAGTCTCTCATCCGTCTACACAGAGAGACAACAGTTACACACCAGTCTCTCATCCGTCTACACAGAGAGACAACAGTTACACACCAGTCTCTCATCCGTCTACACAGAGAGACAACAGTTACACACCAGTCTCTCATCCGTCTACACAGAGAGACAACAGTTACACACCAGTCTCTCATCCGTCTACACAGAGAGACAACAGTTACACACCAGTCTCTCATCCGTCTACACAGAGAGACAACAGTTACACACCAGTCTCTCATCCATCTACACGGAAAGACAACAGTTACACACCAGTCTCTCATCCGTCTACACGGAAAGACAACAGTTACACACCAGTCTCTCATCCGTCTACACGGAAAGACAACAGTTACACACCAGTCTCTCATCCGTCTACACGGAAAGACAACAGTTACACACCAGTCTCATCCGTCTACATGGAAAGACAACAGTTACTCACCAGTCTCTCATCTGTCTACACGGAAAGACAACAGTTACACACCAGTCTCTCATCCGTCTACACGGAAAGACAACAGTTACTCACCAGTCTCTCATCCGTCTACACGGAAAGACAACAGTTACACACCAGTCTCTCATCCGTCTATACGGAAAGACAACAGTTACACACCAGTCTCTCATCCCTCTACACGGAAAGACAACAGTTACACACCAGTCTCTCATCCCTCTACACGGAAAGACAACAGTTACACACCAGTCTCTCATCCCTCTAAACGGAAAGACAACAGTTACACACCAGTCTCTCATCCGTCTACACAGAGAGACAACAGTTACACTTAAACTATCATCACACACCAGTCCTGTGATCATCTATATGCAAAAGTTCAATTTAAAGGTCAATGATCATTGGAACCGTTTTCCAAAGTCTTTACCGTTATCCAAAAACTGCAACAACATTTCATCAAATGCAACATTAAACATGATTTTTTGTGCATAAAAAATTGTTATCTGCTAACATTGATTACTGAAATTACTGCAAAACCAATACAGCAAAAGTTTATCACTAAGTGTGTAGGAACGAAAGCTCTTTGGCCTGTTAACTTGTACAAGGACATTTTACGAAGAATGACATAAGCCTGTAACTACAAAAGCTGGCAAAAATTAGCAGGACATTGTCCATGAGGATGGAAACAAGTGCCACTCTCAGCTACACGTTGTGACCCCCTCCCTCTGTCTACCTGTATCTGAGACCTCTTCTGATTCCTCGTGACACCAGCCATCAAGTAGGCCATAGCTGCATCTCTTGTCTCACTATTCACCAGGATCGTGTGCATGATTTTGAATAATTCCTCCTGGAAATTGTTCACAGACTACATATAACCACTGGCACAAATAAATAGTTAAGAATAATGCTGTCATAATCAGATAATCTGAAATACATAATGACAAAAGGATAGTAAGGCAGAGTATATTATTATAAATCACACAGTCATGTATGTGCACACATATACATACAAAGTCTGTGTGTTGGCATGAACTTGTGTACGCAATATACTATACATACTGCTTAACAATTATAATAACAACTGCAATGCCACTTAAATCCGTGAAACACAAGTTCAAAATGGCAACATTGCCGAAGGTATACAGCAAAATTGTGTTTCATTAGTTAGTTTGTTGAAACAATGTTTGCAATTTGAATTTAAATGGTAAACAAAATGTCCAGTTTAAAAAGTTTGCCATTTCTCGCTGGTTTTTTGCCAGAGTTAATCACGACTAAATCCTTTGATGTTCAACATTCCCATGTTCTAGACCACAGACTTCCTGTTACAAATTACTCAGCTGGCAAACTCCACAAAGAGAACCTGACACCATTAATTTAAGAAAAGATTTTAGGCGGAAATCCATATTAGGAAAAAGAAATAAAGAAAATAAAAAATTGGCAGAAGATTATAAGATGTTCTTAAAGTGACTTTAGACACGACCATAAATTGGCAATAAATCTATGAAGACAGTAGGGCAGAAACAACCAACCCTAGCAAACTGCATTGAGTGTTGGAGAGTGTCATTGATGAGGCGAGCGTTGGCAGCTGTCATCTGTGGGTTGCTGAAGAACTTCTCCACCACCTTCGTCTGAAACAACCACATTGAGACTGAGACAGAACACAAGTCACCAAGTCACTCATCATGTCACGGCAGTTTGTGCACACAATGAGACTGAGACAGAACACAAGTCACCAAGTCACTCATCATGTCACCGTAGTTTGTGCACACAATGAGACTGAGACAGAACACAAGTCACCAAGTCACTCATCATGTCACGGCAGTTTGTGCACACAATGAGACTGAGACAGAACACAAGTCACCAAGTCACTCATCATGTCACGGCAGTTTGTGCACACAATGAGACTGAGACAGAACACAAGTCACCAAGTCACTCATCATGTCACGGTAGTTTGTGCACACAATGAGACTGAGACAGAACACAAGTCACCAAGTCACTCATCATGTCACGGCAGTTTGTGCACACAATGAGACTGAGACAGAACACAAGTCACCAAGTCACTCATCATGTCACGGCAGTTTGTGCCCACAATGAGACTGAGACAGAACACAAGTCACCAAGTCACTCATCATGTCACCGTAGTTTGTGCACACATAGAGACTGAGACAGAACACAAGTCACCAAGTCACTCATCATGTCACCGTAGTTTGTGCACACATAGAGACTGAGACAGAACACAAGTCACCAAGTCACTCATCATGTCACGGTAGTTTGTGCCCACAATGAGACTGAGACAGAACACAAGCCACCAAGTCACTCATCATGTCACCGTAGTTTGTGCACACAATGAGACTGAGACAGAACACAAGTCACCAAGTCACTCATCATGTCACGGCAGTTTGTGCACACAATGAGACTGAGACAGAACACAAGTCACCAAGTCACTCATCATGTCACGGTAGTTTGTGCACACAATGAGACTGAGACAGAACACAAGTCACCAAGTCACTCATCATGTCACGGTAGTTTGTGCACACAATGAGACTGAGACAGAACACAAGTCACCAAGTCACTCATCATGTCACGGCAGTTTGTGCACACAATGAGACTGAGACAGAACACAAGCCACCAAGTCACTCATCATGTCACGGCAGTTTGTGCACACAATGAGACTGAGACAGAACACAAGTCACCAAGTCACTCATCATGTCACGGTAGTTTGTGCACACAATGAGACTGAGACAGAACACAAGTCACCAAGTCACTCATCATGTCACGGTAGTTTGTGCACACAATGAGACTGAGACAGAACACAAGCCACCAAGTCACTCATCATGTCACGGTAGTTTGTGCCCACAATGAGACTGAGACAGAACACAAGTCACCAAGTCACTCATCATGTCACGGCAGTTTGTGCACACAATGAGACTGAGACAGAACACAAGTCACCAAGTCACTCATCATGTCACCATAGTTTGTGCACACAATGAGACTGAGACAGAACACAAGTCACCAAGTCACTCATCATGTCACGGTAGTTTGTGCACACAATGAGACTGAGACAGAACACAAGCCACCAAGTCACTCATCATGTCACGGTAGTTTGTGCCCACAATGAGACTGAGACAGAACACAAGTCACCAAGTCACTCATCATGTCACGGCAGTTTGTGCACACAATGAGACTGAGACAGAACACAAGTCACCAAGTCACTCATCATGTCACGGCAGTTTGTGCACACAATGAGACTGAGACAGAACACAAGCCACCAAGTCACTCATCATGTCACGGCAGTTTGTGCACACAATGAGACTGAGACAGAACACAAGTCACCAAGTCACTCATCATGTCACGGCAGTTTGTGCACACAATGAGACTGAGACAGAACACAAGTCACCAAGTCACTCATCATGTCACGGCAGTTTGTGCACACAATGAGACTGAGACAGAACACAAGCCACCAAGTCACTCATCATGTCACGGCAGTTTGTGCACACAATGAGACTGAGACAGAACACAAGTCACCAAGTCACTCATCATGTCACGGTAGTTTGTGCACACAATGAGACTGAGACAGAACACAAGTCACAAAGTCACTCATCATGTCACGGTAGTTTGTGCACACAATGAGACTGAGACAGAACACAAGTCACCAAGTCACTCATCATGTCACCATAGTTTGTGCACACAATGAGACTGAGACAGAACACAAGTCACCAAGTCACTCATCATGTCACGGTAGTTTGTGCACACAATGAGACTGAGACAGAACACAAGCCACCAAGTCACTCATCATGTCACGGCAGTTTGTGCACACAATGAGACTGAGACAGAACACAAGTCACCAAGTCACTCATCATGTCACGGTAGTTTGTGCACACAATGAGACTGAGACAGAACACAAGCCACCAAGTCACTCATCATGTCACCGTAGTTTGTGCCCACAATGAGACTGAGACAGAACACAAGTCACCAAGTCACTCATCATGTCACGGTAGTTTGTGCACACAATGAGACTGAGACAGAACACAAGCCACCAAGTCACTCATCATGTCACCGTAGTTTGTGCACACAATGAGACTGAGACAGAACACAAGTCACCAAGTCACTCATCATGTCACCGTAGTTTGTGCACACAATGAGACTGAGACAGAACACAAGCCACCAAGTCACTCATCATGTCACCATAGTTTGTGCACACAATGAGACTGAGACAGAACACAAGTCACCAAGTCACTCATCATGTCACGGTAGTTTGTGCACACAATGAGACTGAGACAGAACACAAGTCACCAAGTCACTCATCATGTCACCATAGTTTGTGCACACAATGAGACTGAGACAGAACACAAGCCACCAAGTCACTCATCATGTCACGGTAGTTTGTGCACACAATGAGACTGAGACAGAACACAAGTCACCAAGTCACTCATCATGTCACGCAGTTTGTGCACACAATGAGACTGAGACAGAACACAAGTCACCAAGTCACTCATCATGTCACCGTAGTTTGTGCACACAATGAGACTGAGACAGAACACAAGTCACCAAGTCACTCATCATGTCACGGCAGTTTGTGCACACAATGAGACTGAGACAGAACACAAGTCACCAAGTCACTCATCATGTCACGGCAGTTTGTGCACACAATGAGACTGAGACAGAACACAAGTCACCAAGTCACTCATCATGTCACGGCAGTTTGTGCACACAATGAGACTGAGACAGAACACAAGTCACCAAGTCACTCATCATGTCACGGCAGTTTGTGCACACAATGAGACTGAGACAGAACACAAGTCACCAAGTCACTCATCATGTCACGGCAGTTTGTGCACACAATGAGACTGAGACAGAACACAAGTCACCAAGTCACTCATCATGTCACGGCAGTTTGTGCACACAATGAGACTGAGACAGAACACAAGCCACCAAGTCACTCATCATGTCACGGCAGTTTGTGCACACAATGAGACTGAGACAGAACACAAGTCACCAAGTCACTCATCATGTCACGGCAGTTTGTGCACACAATGAGACTGAGACAGAACACAAGTCACCAAGTCACTCATCATGTCACCATAGTTTGTGCACACAATGAGACTGAGACAGAACACAAGTCACCAAGTCACTCATCATGTCACGGCAGTTTGTGCACACAATGAGACTGAGACAGAACACAAGTCACCAAGTCACTCATCATGTCACCATAGTTTGTGCACACAATGAGACTGAGACAGAACACAAGTCACCAAGTCACTCATCATGTCACGGCAGTTTGTGCACACAATGAGACTGAGACAGAACACAAGTCACCAAGTCACTCATCATGTCACGGTAGTTTGTGCACACAATGAGACTGAGACAGAACACAAGTCACCAAGTCACTCATCATGTCACGGCAGTTTGTGCACACAATGAGACTGAGACAGAACACAAGTCACCAAGTCACTCATCATGTCACCGTAGTTTGTGCACACAATGAGACTGAGACAGAACACAAGTCACCAAGTCACTCATCATGTCACCGTAGTTTGTGCACACATAGAGACTGAGACAGAACACAAGTCACCAAGTCACTCATCATGTCACGGCAGTTTGTGCACACAATGAGCTCATATGCAAATTCTATTAGCAATTATTCATTTTATTAAGTTTAGTAAGAGATAACAATTTTCTTACATAAATACACAAGAGTGAAATCATGACAATTACAAATATTTGACGAATACAATAAATTTATGTGCACAAACTGTAAGATATTATCTAAAGAAATGTCACAATGCTCACTGAACATTTCTTGGTAAACCGATGACTGCAAACTTGACACAAATTGCAACCTGGACTGCCCAATACAAAAATAACCAGCAATGATTATGACCAAACTAATAACACATATCAACAAGCTTACATCTATATGATACACATATATGATACATCTATATGATACATCTATATGATACACATATATGATACATTTATATGATACACATGTAAAGAAGTGTACTGGTGATTCGGCATTTGGATCAGCAGCACCATGACTTTGGAATGAATTACCTGTGAACATTCGTGCATCTGGGACATTATCTACGTTTAGACAGTGTTTAAGACATATCTTTTTATTAGTCATTTCAATTAATTCAAATTATTTTGAAATGACGGACATTACTTTAGAATTTCTTTTTGTGTTATACACGTTTTAATCAGTGTTTATGTTTTAGATAAATTTTTAGATAATTTATGTACATAGTTTTAGTAAAGGTTTTAATTTTATATTAATTTATATAATTTACATACAAAGGTTTACTAGTACATCTTAAAACAACATTTTTATTTGATTTATGTATATTAATTCATATAATTTACATTTCTATTTAGTGCTATATAAATTTATTATTATTATTATTATATACACAAGTATGCACGCAAGGGTACATGCACACACACTCACATTGTCATCAGCGAAGACGGAGAGCCCAAAGAAGGGTCCTAGGAACGAGAGTTTCTCCAGTTCCATACCCACTGCCTGAGTGATGGGCTCAGGCAACCAGTTACTTTGACGCACAATCTAAAAAAAGGCAGGGCAGAATGACTTTGTTATAATATTAAATACAACATGATACATAATCAGGATTATTAATTCCAATGAAAAATCAATGTTGTCGTATAGCTGTGAAACGTGGAGAACGACAAAAGCAACATAAGCAAAAATTTGATTTTCCTCGACTGGTGTCTGCAAAGAATCCTACACATAAAATGTAAAACAGAATGTGGAAAGGATGAGTCAAGCGATAGGAAGTGAAGTTGTAGGTGACAGTCAACAACAAACATCACAAGTCAGTTGCCGACTTGGAATCCTCAAGGAAAAGACGACAAGGAATGCCTAAAGACATAGTACAGGGACACGGCTGCAGAAGTAGAGGAATTGCTACATCTGGAAGTAGATAGAGAGGGACGGCCCAAAGACACGTGTGTGCTGGAGAGTGGTCGTGGATGGCCTGTGCTCCTTGTTCAGTGAGAGACGCAGGTAAATGTTCAGTAAAATCACAGATGTTATTACTATAAATAAATGCACAGTGACATCACTGTCAGTTCCATGACCAGTTAGTGTATCATCAAATTGTATAAATGTCATACAACTAAAAACTGTTGTAGCTATATAATAGGTGTATGAACAATACCAGCAATAGGCTTGACAATATGGTGTCGGGATGAAAACGAAAGGCAAAAATATGGCTTATTTTGGGGAAACCAATGAAATTAAGACGATATGATTGCCAATCAATGAAGCGTCAATAACAGACAAATAGACACTTTGATTTCGTGTGGCATACACCTAAATTTTAGAATTAATAATACACATTTAGAGAATGAATTCACAATGTTATATCTCAAAATGATACACAATATGACTTTCTAGCATAAAAGAGTTGATTAATGTCTGCTGATTGAACACACTAATCTTTACTGGAAGCTTAATAAGATTAACTCGAGAATCTAGCATCCTATCAATATAAAACAACAGACACAACAAAACCGTGACAAAACTCACCAGATTGCACAAAGGTCGAGTATTTCCTACTTTAATATCACACAGTGCACTGAGCACCACGAGTGGCTGTTTGTAGTCGTGAGTGTCAAATGACAACCGTCGCATCGTCAACACGAGGCCCCGAAGTATCGGCTCAAAGACATGCGTGAATGTATCCGGGTCATCGGACGTTCGGAAGACAAGCTCCGACAGAAAGGCTGGTGGGAGATTGTCGTTGAGAAGAAAGGCAAGAAGCAGGGATGATGATTTCTTCTCTACCCTGGAAACACAAGACAAGTTATATAAGTGATGAGTCAGTATTACGTTTACTAGCAAAACTGTCCAGTGACCATTTAGCACCACAAATAGACTGGTGATGTTTTCTCGGAGTATTAGTAAATTCTGATGTAAATACTCTGAATATATTTGTGTTGCAATCTGATCTGCAATGCAGCAATGTCGAAACAATCACAGAAAACAATTATGTGTACCACTATGAATGACCAATTTATGTTCAAAAATAAAAACAATATTATTTAACCGATTCGCATTCAAGTCGGGCATCGACGGTCACCCCGAATGTCCTCAGGTCGGCCATAGCCGGCCAGCGAATACAGCATGTTTGAATTCGGTTTACGTGGTTGCATCTAGTGATTAAGAGATGCAATAAATGTAACACCTATCTAGACATTTGACATTAAATTGTGGCTATTTTGGATACTTTCGTTCTCAAAAATATTTACCGCGTTTTCGTAAATTTAACAGCAATAGGTTTTGTTTTTGGACATTTAAAAATAACCTCCAGCCAGGAGGTTGGCCATGTTTACAGCTAAAATGTGTAACATATTATAACAAGTTATATACCAGTGTGTAGACAATTTAATGTTCTTTTAAATAAACCCAACTTGTAGCAGTAAAAAGCCAAGCATAAACAAGTTATATTTTATGAAATGCTTCAAAATGTCTTGGTGTCAATCAAGAAATGGTCAACATACTTTAAAGTGGCAACAACAGTTTTAACGCCACTGTGTAGGCACTTTTATTATCTACAACATGCACACAACATGCAATTGCGAGAATTGAATAATAAAGGCACTGGAGCAAAGACAATGGCGCAAGCAATATTTTTAAACATCTAGGTCAAATATTTGAGAAGGCACAGGGTTCAGATTAAAATCGGCCGAGTGCTAATGGGTTAAGAAGCTTTAACCAATGGGGATGCTAGACAAAATGTAAGTGTTATTTTTCTTATGAACGCTTGCAGATTATTTCTGAAAGTTTGGTTAATGAAATTATTTTACAGATGCTCATAACGGCAACTCTACATGTGACCATAACCGTTACTGCTTAGGATAAAGATGTCTATAAAATGTATCTACCTTAGTTTGCATGTATATGTTGGTAGGCTGATGAAACAAGTGTGGAAAAAGAGTACCGGAATGGTGAAGTTGTGGATACCACAAGGTGAAACATTTCATGTACTTTTTAAAATGGTATCTAACAATAAACTGTTTGAATCTGAATTGATTACTCTTGCCACTAGACACAAGTTGGTGTTGTAAAGACGATGTAGGTGTCAGCGGAGTTGTTCTACTTGCCTGTTGACAGAGAACCTGCCCCGGAGGACGAGGGTGGTGTGGTACACGCACTGGCCCCGAACGTCTGACAACAACTCACACATGGCCGGTGCACTCGCAGTCTACAACATAAACACACAATTACCAAAACGTGGTTTCTTCAACATTATTTCATACATACTTTTCTATTTTTAAACTATTAACAGCTAGATGCATACAGGTGAGTTGAATATTGGTAAAGATTATTTTAGCATAACATGTATAATAAAATGTTAATTATATTTGTTTATTTCTAAAAGAAAAGCATGCGTGATGCTTCCAAGAGAAAACAATGATGCATATTATTTCTCTAGAAATCACATCCATACACAGAACATCTAGAGTCCATAAACACAAATGAGCTGTGTTTGGATTACATTTTCTTTACAAATGACATCCATTTTGACAAGTTCGTATAGGTCTAGCTAGACATAGGGCCTGTGAGTGTGTCACGAATCACGATACATGGCGAGACTCCACGCAACTGGAGCTGATTGGGTAAAGGACACAAGAATTATATTTTAACGACTGATGACACTTGTAGTTTCTGACTGACATAAATAAACTAAAGCAATTGGGTAACTTTTGTTAGTAATTAGATACTATAGTAATCGTCTTAGCAGTGGATATATGGCTGAATACCAGTAATTCCGCTCGGAGGGGAGATTTACATAAAGGCAGACTGGTAAAATATGGAATATAGATTATAGTCATCAGCTCAGTTTCTGTTACCCCATACTAAATCATAAATCTGTCACAGGCATCGCGATTTATGTAGCACAGATAGTATTAGTGATTTTAGGCCATGTCTTTTACAGGATTTGCATTTGATTGATTTAGTGATAATAATAATAAATATCTTTATACTATTACACTATATATTAACATATTATATGTATTACATACTATTATTAACAAATATGTAATAATGGGTGTTAAAATGATAAAAAGTATACAGTGGATTATTGCTCGGGATAAAAACAACTGTGAATGTTACCTTGCTGTATGTTGTGGTTTCACAACATTTTGGTAAGTACTTAAATATCTGACAAGTTGTCTAACTGCATGCACATAATCGTAACACATATTATATTACATTTGCCCAAAAAACAGATGGTACTGCACGAAAGATGGCATCCAACATTACTTGTCAAGATTGCCAAACGCTAGTAGCCGGCTAGCCGCCGATGCCATGGCAACCACCATAATAATAGATTAAAATGCATGATTTATATGATCATTGTTACTGGTATAGTATCCCACTGTTTCTTCTTGTAATTAACCTTCGGAAAATGAAACTATAACCTATCTTTTAACATAGCAAAAATAGACTTCCTGCCCCCAACCTCGTTGTTTAGCGCGAGGCTTACATGGCCTATTACAATAACAATACTACATTACAGCACAAAATCTCTAGTCATTTTATCCAAAGATATTTAAAATACCTGTGATAATATTATAACATGTTTATCAAGATACTGAAATGACAAAAACAAGTCAGAAAATGTCTGTTAGTTTCAAACCTGTCTCCTTGGACTGACCTTTGGAGAGTTCCGCTCCTCCAGGCTCACTCTCTCATAGCAATCGAGCAGGTAGTTTATCATGTCAGTTTCCCGACACTGTTCTGGCTGGAACTTGTCAAAGGGGAACTGTCGAGTTGGAAGTACGGAACTGTGAGGGCAAGAACAAGTCAGTGGATGAGAACTGTTCAGAGAGACAAGTGTGACAACATGTGGAACATGGCGATCTTTGTCTTCTACACAGCAGCACTATTACTTGTTCATAATAACCAACAATGGATGCTACTACAAACATTTTCATTTTTAATATACAAATCAACATGTTTCTTTTACTCGTAAAGTCTTTTGTTGAACATTACATGTCAACTTCATCGTATAGCATTCAATGACATTCTTTACAGGTAAAAGGAGCGTCTCGGTTTGGATATGATCTGAAAAAGGAGCATCCTGAATACTGTTCAGTAATAGTTGCTGCTGTTTTCTCTGTCATTAATTATATGCAAGCATGTACACACACACACACACCCTCAGTCCCTAGATCCACACACGAACACATGTACACACACACATACACGTGCACACACACACACCCTCAGTCCCTAGATCCACACACGAACACATGTACACACACACACCCTCCCAGTCCAGACCTATACGTACACACTACAGCAAGTTACTAAACACATAAAATTATTAAATATAAACATGAGGTAGCTAAAATGCCTGCCAGAAGTGGTAGTACCTCACCTGTAACAGATGTAGTTGGAGGGCGAGGTGTCTGAATGTGGTAGTATCTTATCTGTGACTAGTGATGTTGGAGGGTGAGATGTCTGAATGTGGTAGTATCTCATCTGTGACTAGTGATGTTGGAGGGCGAGGTGTCTGAATGTGGTAGTATCTCACCTGTGACTAGTGATGTTGGAGGGCGAGGTGTCTGAATGTGGTAGTATCTCACCTGTGACTAGTGATGTTGGAGGGTGAGGTATCTGAATGTGGTAGTATCTCACTTGTGTCAGGTGTACTTTGAGGGTGAGGTATCTGAATGTGGTAGTATCTCACTTGTGTCAGGTGTACTTTGAGGGTGAGGTATCTGAATGTGGTAGTATCTCACTTGTGTCAGGTGTACTTTGAGGGTGAGGTATCTGAATGTGGTAGTATCTCACCTGTGTCAGGTGTACTTTGAGGGTGAGGTATCTGAATGTGGTAGTATCTCACCTGTGTCAGGTGTACTTTGAGGGTGAGGTATCTGAATGTGGTAGTATCTCACCTGTGTCAGGTGTACTTTGAGGGTGAGGTATCTGAATGTGGTAGTATCTCACCTGTGACTAGTGATGTTGGAGGGTGAGGTATCTGAATGTGGTAGTATCTCACCTGTGTCAGGTGTACTTTGAGGGTGAGGTGTCTGAATGTGGTAGTATCTCACCTGTGACTGGTGTACTTTGAGGGTGAGGTATCTGAATGTGGTAGTATCTCACCTGTGACTAGTGATGTTGGAGGGTGAGGTATCTGAATGTGGTAGTATCTCACCTGTGTCAGGTGTACTTTGAGGGTGAGGTGTCTGAATGTGGTAGTATCTCACCTGTGACTAGTGATGTTGGAGGGTGAGGTATCTGAATGTGGTAGTATCTCACCTGTGTCAGGTGTACTTTGAGGGTGAGGTATCTGAATGTGGTAGTATCTCACTTGTGTCAGGTGTACTTTGAGGGTGAGGTATCTGAATGTGGTAGTATCTCACCTGTGTCAGGTGTACTTTGAGGGTGAGGTATCTGAATGTGGTAGTATCTCACCTGTGTCAGGTGTACTTTGAGGGTGAGGTATCTGAATGTGGTAGTATCTCACCTGTGTCAGGTGTACTTTGAGGGTGAGGTATCTGAATGTGGTAGTATCTCACTTGTGTCAGGTGTACTTCGAGGGCGAGGTATCTGAATGTGGTAGTATCTCACCTGTGTCAGGTGTACTTTGAGGGCGAGGTATCTGAATGTGGTAGTATCTCACCTGTGTCAGGTGTACTTTGAGGGCGAGGTATCTGAATGTGGTAGTATCTCACCTGTGACTGGTGTACTTTAAGGGCGAGGTATCTGAATGTGGTAGTATCTCACCTGTGACTGGTGTACTTTGAGGGTGAGGTACCTGAATGTGGTAGTATCTCACCTGTGACTGGTGTACTTTGAGGGTGAGGTATCTGAATGTGGTAGTATCTCACCTGTGACTGGTGTACTTTGAGGGCGAGGTATCTGAATGTGGTAGTATCTCACCTGTGACTGATGTACTTTGAGGGTGAAGTATCTGAATGTGGTAGTATCTCACCTGTGACTGGTGTACTTTGAGGGTGAGGTATCTGAATGTGGTAGTATCTCACTTGTGTCAGGTGTACTTTGAGGGTGAGGTATCTGAATGTGGTAGTATCTCACCTGTGTCAGGTGTACTTCGAGGGCGAGGTATCTGAATGTGGTAGTATCTCACCTGTGTCAGGTGTACTTTGAGGGTGAGGTATCTGAATGTGGTAGTATCTCACCTGTGTCAGGTGTACTTTGAGGGTGAGGTATCTGAATGTGGTAGTATCTCACCTGTGTCAGGTGTACTTTGAGGGTGAGGTATCTGAATGTGGTAGTATCTCACCTGTGTCAGGTGTACTTTGAGGGTGAGGTATCTGAATGTGGTAGTATCTCACCTGTGACTGGTGTACTTTGAGGGTGAGGTATCTGAATGTGGTAGTATCTCACCTGTGTCAGGTGTACTTTGAGGGTGAGGTATCTGAATGTGGTAGTATCTCACCTGTGACTGGTGTACTTTGAGGGTGAGGTATCTGAATGTGGTAGTATCTCACCTGTGTCAGGTGTACTTTGAGGGTGAGGTATCTGAATGTGGTAGTATCTCACCTGTGTCAGGTGTACTTTGAGGGCGAGGTGTCTGAATGTGGTAGTATCTCACCTGTGACTGGTGTACTTCGAGGGTGAGGTGCTTGAATGGCCGGCAGGACGCTGCAGACCTTTGAGAGGGTTCTCTGCACTCTGTTGTATGAGGACCAGGACCTCAACGAGGATCTCACTGAGGAGGTCCTTTGCATCCTCATTATCTACGCACACAAAACGGCAATAGTGTAGAGGCAAACTTGGTGAGAGTAAGGGATCATCTCAATGTCTGATATCAAACATATTTACTTTCGTTTGACTCCAATCCGCCACCATGCTCCTCAAATGAAAACTTGTAAACATTGAACAAAGTGAGAGAACACAAAAAGAAACCATAAACATATATAAAAACTGCCCCTTAAGGCCCCTCCCTAACTAAAGTAATTATGTTTGGTATCGGACATCCTGTTCTGAGATGATCCCTAAGAGTGTTTATGGTCAGCCTATATTTAAAAATAATGAATCATGTTAGTGTTAGTTCTGATAAATTCTGATATAATGTTCATTATTATGTTACATTTGTTTTTTATGTAATATTGATAACGGTTTTTTTTTATTATTATGAAGTATTTATATAATGATCTACTCATGGTAAACCACAAAATATCCTTCCCAGTTTGGTAATTTTTTATCTGACTTGTGATGACTTTAGTGATAATGTAACTTGAAAACTTATGGTCGGTTACTACACAACATTGTTTGATGACAAAGCTACCACATAATGTGGCAAGTGTACCTGAGAGTGTACCTGAAGGAGTGTTCATGACTTAGAGTGCACCTGACTGAGACTGTACTTGACTGAGAGTGCACCTGACTGAGACTGTACTTGACTGAGACTGTGCCTGACTGAGAGTGCACCTGACTGAGACTGTACTTGTCTGAGAGTGCACCTGAGTGAGAGTGCACCTGACTGAGACTGTACTTGTCTGAAAGTGCACCTGACTGAGACTGTACATGGCTAAGAGTGCACCTGACTGAGAGTCTGAGACTGTAACTGAGTGGATGGTAGTAGCTGTAGATGCTGCAGGGACAGACGGTCTCTACAACACCAGTGAGACTGACCTGTGTCCAGCTATAGATGCTGCAGGGACAGACGGTCTCTACAACACCAGTGAGACTGACCTGTGTCCAGCTGTAGATGCTGCAGAGACAGACGGTCTCTACAACACCAGTGAGACTGACCTGTGTCCAGCTATAGATGCTGCAGAGACAGACGGTCTCTACAACACCAGTGAGACTGACCTGTGTCCAGCTGTAGATGCTGCAGAGACAGACGGTCTCTACAGCACCAGTGAGACTGACCTGTGTCCAGCTGTAGATGCTGCAGAGACAGACGGTCTCTACAGCACCAGTGAGACTGACCTGTGTCCAGCTGTAGATGCTGCAGAGACAGACGGTCTCTACAGCACCAGTGAGACTGACCTGTGTCCAGCTATAGATGCTGCAGAGACAGACGGTCTCTACAGCACCAGTGAGACTGACCTGTGTCCAGCTGTAGATGCTGCAGAGACAGACGGTCTCTACAACACCAGTGAGACTGACCTGTGTCCAGCTGTAGATGCTGCAGAGACAGACGGTCTCTACAGCACCAGTGAGACTGACCTGTGTCCAGCTATAGATGCTGCAGAGACAGACGGTCTCTACAACACCAGTGAGACTGACCTGTGTCCAGCTATAGATGCTGCAGAGACAGACGGTCTCTACAACACCAGTGAGACTGACCTGTGTCCAGCTATAGATGCTGCAGAGACAGACGGTCTCTACAACACCAGTGAGACTGACCTGTGTCCAGCTGTAGATGCTGCAGAGACAGACGGTCTCTACAACACCAGTGAGACTGACCTGTGTCCAGCTATAGATGCTGCAGAGACAGACGGTCTCTACAACACCAGTGAGACTGACCTGTGTCCAGCTATAGATGCTGCAGAGACAGACGGTCTCTACAACACCAGTGAGACTGACCTGTGTCCAGCTATAGATGCTGCAGAGACAGACGGTCTCTACAGCACCGGTGAGACTGACCTGTGTCTAGCTGTAGATGCTGCAGAGACAGACGGTCTCTACAGCACCGGTGAGACTGACCTGTGTCCAGCTGTAGATGCTGCAAAGACAGACAGTCTCTACAACACTAGTGAGACTGACCTGTGTCCAGCTGTAGATGCTGCAGAGACAGACGGTCCGGCTGCTGCTCCCCGAATGACACCTGCAGTATGCGCCCCAGCGTGCTCAGCATCTGGGTCCTTGCATCCTCCGTACACTGGACGGGCGTCCGCAGCTACAATGTCACGAAACCATGTATTATGACCAGGGCCACAACCAAGGTAACAGGTTGTGACCAGGGTCATGTGTTACAACCAGGGTCATGTGTTACAACCAGGGTCATAAAGAAAGACATGAAGTTGAGGGAGCTGAAGTAGGAAGACGGAAGATGTCACAGACTGGAACAAGTGGCAACGACGCATACACTCCAGGCCAACCCTGTGAGGGAACATGGCGATAGAAGAAGTCATCATTCACATATTTAGTATCGACAATGGCATACTCGCTCACTTGTATTAATCTCTTATTTAGTTTTAATGAAATGACTGGACAGATCATGAAATTATTCAGGGTTCATCCAATCCCAAACTTTGCAAAAAACGATGAAAATGCTCAAGGGCATCAATGGTTCATACCCGTTTTCGTTTTGCCTCGGCCCTCTGCTGGTCAACATCATCAACTTCCATCGTGTCAATGCCTGAGTCGACATCCACCTGCGACTGTAGCCTACAGAATGAACCATTGTAGCATCTTAGCCTAGTTAACATTATTCATATCAAACACAACAAATCAGAGCATTATTACAATGAGAAAGAGTAATTATCTTAACATTATCAGGTAAGCTTTATTTTATAATAATAATCCACAATTCTTGACTGGCACAAATATATAAAAAATTCAGTATGTTAGCATCATTCCGATTCATTCATGCACATATATACATAACATAAACTTTAAACAATACAAGTACACACAGAAAGCATGGACCAGGTTGGAGTCACATATAATTGTCAAAAAAATTCAAAGTGTACAAACGATATGTTAAGGAGGGTTCAGTGGATTACATGCTTAATGAACTGTTGTAATCTACTTGCTATTGTTGGTATGTATTAGTTACGTACCAACAATATGTATGAAATGCACAGAGCAAGGCACAAATGTAAGGTAGGATTATAAGCCTAATAAGTGTTTAGTACGTCAACACTGCAGTGCACTGAGTGACATGCAAATCAACAAGACCAACGGTGAAGGAGATCTCTACAAACTCACGTTTTCTCTGATTGTACAGCATCAGTTTCCATGCTTTCAGGCTCATCTTTATGGGAGGCTGCAAGCAGTCCGACCAAATGTATACAAACAACACAATTTTTAAACTTATTAAGTCAAATAGGTAAGTTTGTTAGAAATTTCTACCACTAATAAAAACACATTCTTTGGAAATTATTTCAGCGCCATTAAAATTTCTGTGGAACAGGTAACAACATGTTTTACAGATCTCCGAGTCCATGACAAAATTTTCCCATTTCCCTGCCTGATGTCTTTTACGTTTCCTGACACAGACATAAGTTATTTTAATTGATAATATTAGTTAATCTGAATCACGCTACATTTTCTACAGGAAAACCTACTGCTTATAAATTTAATAAAGTGTAATAAAATTGAACGAACTCATGAATATAAAGCATGATTTACATTTTGTATTCCATGATAATTTCTATTTTGACCAGTTAAGAACTGAGTCGACAACACAGCTGTAGATTTATACCTGACTGTACTGGACTGTCCCCAGCACTTCTTGCGGTGTCCATGATGGGAGCGGAGGGGGGAAGCAGGGAGCTAGTGTCCATGGAGACTTCTAGGGATGGGGAGGTAGGAGGCTGGGAGACTGCTGCCACTGGAGGGTCAGGCTGTGATACACTTGATGCGCTGGCCATGGGGGCATTGCTAGCACCAGTCAGCCTGGCCAATCGTCGCCGTCGTATCTGAATATAAAAACAAACATTTCATCAAGTGATCTAAGCATGCAGGTCAAACATGGATATTTCCTGTATTATTATGTACAGGGTAACATTGGATGGTTTGCTGCACATGGTCAGAAAGTTTTCCATGAAAATTGGGTGGATATCTGACACAACTGGCACATCAGCTAAAATATTAGTATCAGTGGTTCTCCTTCTTCTATTGATCAGCCAACATCAATGTTGCGATGATTATGCTGATTTGTGGAGGTTGCAGTAGACACTTCTGAAATGTAGTGAAAGGGTGTGTGGTATAGTAGAGGAGGGTAGTAGACACAAGAAACAAAGGGGGAGGGGGAAGGGGAGGGGGTGGTCTGTCATGGTTACAGGTGGACACAAAGCCTGGACTTGAAACAGTCCAGGGACTTGGCTGCCACTATTTCCTGGGGCAGGCTGTTCCATTCGGGTATGGTCCGGGGGAAGAATGACATATGTCTGTACTGTGTCCTGCAGGAGGGGGTGTTGTAGCTGTGTATGTTGTTCTTTCTGTGGCTCGATCTGTTTTCTGTTGGCTGTGGTAGGTATTCAGAATCAATGGTGATGAGGCGGTGGTAACATTTGTAAAACATTTCAAGTCAAGTTTTGTTATGGCATTGTTGGAGTGTAGGCCAGGCAAGAGGGTCGACGATGGACTTAACGCAGGAGGTCTGGTGGTGTCTATTTGTAACCCATCTTGCTGCTCGGCGTCAAACTTTTTATATTGTTTTTATGTTGTTTGCAGTGTGGTCCCAGACAGAGGTCGAGTTCTTTTGTATGTAGTCTGAATTGATGATCTGTTACTCATGTATGCCAATTTTACCTGTTTACACAGTTTAATGTTCTAAATACTACTAAAGATTAAGGAGATGTGTTCAGAATTTAAGGAGAGCCTGCTATGACCCAGCCAGAACAATGAAAAACGTCCAATTAACTAAGACTTATAGACTAAGTCTAAGTAATTATATTTATATTTAATTTAAAATATAAATTTACTAAAGGTAATAATTACATATATCAGCTCCGAAAATGCACAAGCCATATTACACAAACTGAAAAAGCCGAAAGAATAATGTTGGGTTCGAATAATGTTTTGCGCAGATGGAAAAACTGAGTCTGGAAGTCTGAACAAACGTATACCCTGAACAAAACAAGTTCGATTTTCTTTGGTGAAATAATTCCAAAGACATTGAATATATTATGAATACGTTTAGTTTATTATTCGCTCAATTAGCAGCACAACTGAAATGTGTCTTATCAGTGCGTTATTGAATTTCGACTAATGCCACAGGCATAGTGGTTATTATTGTGTCTCAATAGACAGCGTAGACTGACAAGTGCAGCTGGATATGTCATTGTAAGATTGTTGACGGCGTTGAAATCCCGTGCTGAAGCTAAGTTCAAACCGGGCGAGTATGTATGGAAATTCCCAAATTCGACTGGTCATACCCACCTCCTCTGGGGTGAGTTCACTCATCTCTAATTAGACGTAACGATGCTTTTGAAAACAGCCAGAAAACATTCAACCCCGTCTATTTCTATTCCTTGTTCTTGCGCCGCCTGTGACGCTGACTTGACCCGGAAATAAAACTTGGGCGTACCACGACGTGGCTTCCGGTGGGACGATAGCGGACGACACGAGTGTTTTCAGTTCGGTTTGCTAATATAAATATGTTTACATCAAACCTAAAAGCCTGATCAACTGTTATTATAATGACACACAGTTGTGATGTAATTTGTCTATGAGAATCACAGTCCTGTCTATACGTTTAGGTATGTTCTCAAAGGGTATAATCTTACACGTCACTTGAAAACCGCCGGTCTCTTCTCTTCACTGACTTCAGTCTTCACTCTTGTCACTGACAGTAACTGTCACTGCGTGACTTCCACTGTCAGTCTTGACTTGCAAATTAAATGATCACAATGTCGTGATCGATTGATGAATAAGGCAAGGAGTGTCGTCTCGCTTCATTGGATAAAGTTAATAATTGATACATGTATTATTTTACCAGGATTTGTTTACTTTATGTTATCAATTCTTAGGCTAAGACTGACTGACTTAGGGATGCCATTGGCATTGTCATTGGACATTGACTTAATAGTCTTAAAACAAGATTGCCACCTAGAGAATCAACTCTAAGTGACAGATGGAAAAGGAAGCCCTTTTGCTTATCAAGAGTCCAACCTATCTAAGTGTTTCCGCCTTTCTGAGGTATATGTCGATTTTTTTAACATTATCTAGTCTACTAAGAAAACACTTTTGTATCGGCCACAAATTTCAACACCATGCTTATTATATCATCATCCAAATCATTGATATATATTAAGAATAAAATAGGTTCCAATATTGATCCTTGTGGTACTCCACTCAAAACCAAATTCCAGTTTGAAGTCTCCCCATCAACTACTACTCATTGTCTTCTATCAATAAACCATTTTTTCTATCCAGTTAATCATACCATTTCCTATGCCAGCAAATAAGGAACCATTTCTGAACCAGTTGGCACGTGTCATACTGGTTCATAATTGGTACCACTTCACCAGTACATGTATTCATGTGTGTTCACATGAATACATGTTCTGTGTTGTCACAAGTTTTGAACACGTTTGACACGAGTTGTACTGGGTCAGAACTGATACGGTTTCACTGGTATCACATCATGTGAAAAACTCGTGATTTCACAGTAAACACGTGTCGATCGACACACCAAATTTGTTCACAGAATCCGGTGAATTCACGTACGGAAACACGTGAATTGAGCCAGTTGAACTCGTGAATTAACTTGCAGAACATGTGAAATCACGGGTCGTTGTTTGCTGGGATGAGTGGGATCACTACCTTCTAGAGGGTCGACATTATCATGAACTGTCTGTTTACTTCGAACATACACATAAAAACCCTTGTTGTTTTATATTAAAAGCAAATTTTCCTTTCATAGCTTCTCTTTGCAAATAATATGAAACAAGACTGAAAGTGTTGTAATGTTGAATTATTTATTGAAAACATGGCTAGAGGCTACCTGTCGTATTCATTTTGTCTAGTGGGTTATCTTTTAACATCGTTTTGTATTAACAGCATCTGCCCGGTAGTTTTCCTGGTATGCACTCCTAGAAAAAACACTTAGCTTTATCATTCAACAAGTGTACAAATATATTAATAGTAGCAAATGTGATAGACGTATGGTGTAACATTTGGTGACTGTATGTAGCTATTTTCATGGGGGGTTTTCGATGTGCAGGCCTAAGCTGAAAATGTTCTGCCATCTTCGCATGCCAGGGGTTGCTGTTGCTGATTACATGAGTAGTTGAGTACCAGCCAGCAATATTCCTGACTGACCCTATGGAATTTGAGCCAATGAACTCTCCCATCAGGAATGTGGTTGGCCTTCTGTCAGGTGATAAGTTGTGATTTCAGCTACTCGAGTTACATGCAGTGTTTGGGATGTAGAAGAAAATGATCAAATATGCAAAACCATTCAGCTGAAATTGTTTGTCTGTCTCTGCCCTCTGGGGTGTGTACTAGCACTATTCTAACGGACAGACGCAGTCACGACTGGTAAAATTAATAACTTAACTGCTAGTTTTACTCATCTAACATCCAACCTTTGCACAGGGGGACCAGCCAGGGCTAGCCCAGGCTTGTGAGCATGCTTCTAGTTGAAATTTCAACACTAAAACTGCCTCTGCAATTTATTTATTGAAATGAAGGCCATCAGTTTATACCAATAATCACATGAAGAGTCAGGTCCATTCGTGACATTAATATCTTCTTTCAAGTATAAGCATAAAATTCCCTTTTCTCATTTTAAAGTTACATACCTTGTTGTTATTTTTTTTTTATTTAGTGTGCTGTAAACATATAAAGTGATAACTTAAGTAGAAGAAACAGAAAAGACGATAATGTGTTTGTAGAAATGCAAGTTATGTAGCGAAAATGTTATGCAACTACATGGCACATAATCTCAGGTAATTATTGATGGGTACTGTTTATGAAATCAGTGGAGCAAATAAGTACTGCTCCTTTAGAATAACACAATTGCCAGTATAGAATGGCAGTAGAACACATCTGTATTATTTAGTTTGATCAGTACTATCTAAACTCTTGCAGGCACCTAGCATGGCATCCTGAAAAACAGCAAGTGGCCCCCGCTGGATGAAAAGAAAAGGAAAGACCAATGATACAGGAGCATTCTGTGGCACTTTGAAACACATCACCATTTCTTACTCGCAAATACCCTGTGGGTGACAGTGGCAGTGGATTTGCATATTGACATAAACACTGCGATTATTGCGCGTAAACCTGTCTGTATATAGCGTTTCATGTTGACCCAGTCGTGACAGGAGAAATGACTTCGGGTCATCATCACATGGTACACAGTCCATCCAATGGGCTGACGTTAAACTATGATGACATCGACAGAGAGAAGGAAGTGAAACCAGTGCCACCAATGGGAGAGGGACATCGACATGTGCGACTGGGGGAGGACAAGGGGCTGTTTACAGTGAAGGGAATGTCAGTGGTGTGGCTCTGGTATTTCTTCAGTTGTGTCACACTCTTCCTCAACAAACACATCCTCTCAACACTCAAGTGTGATGCCACTGTGTTAGGTGAGGCTTGAATTTATTATTTATTGAATTGTTCGTTTGTAATTATTTTTATTTGGTGTTGATAAATATCTGGTATCAAGCTTGCATTAAAATTGTGCAACCAATTAGTAATATTTGTGGTAATCACCGGTATCAGTAACACAAACTGGTGGGTCATCTAGGAAATTACTTTCTTTTATCATAAAATTACTATATTCATTCAACTTAAAAATTCAGAAAGTTGAACTGGCAACATTTAATCCATGTGTGAGAAAAGTAACTTACTGCATTTATAGATTCCACATCATGTAAAAGGTTACAGGTAAGTTCTTATATGGCGCAGTATCCAGGCCTTGGGATTGTTTAGTCCTTTACACTTCCTTGGCACACCTATTCAATCAGTCACCATCTTAACATCTCTGGGAAGCATCCAGCTATGCTGCAATTAATGCGCGAAGGCAGGTTGTACAATTATCCACCACTGTCTATAGCCAGGTATACATTCATACAGCTAAGTGAACTGGACCAATGTAGAGTGAAAAAACTTTCCCAAGGTTTCACACGGCAGCACAGAATTCAAACGAGGGTCCTCTTAGTTGAGAATGCGGAACTCTACCCCTAACTCCCCCCTGTGCCACTCCACTCTGATGATGACTGGCATGGTATGTTCGCACTGCGGTTAATTTAGTTCATCATGTCTAATCCGTCATCTGGGTCAGGTGTCATTTGAAAAGACCTTTATGATGGCTATGCACCATTTGGACGGTGTTTGTTGTAAACCATCAGTGTGTCAGTGACACCCCCTCGTGGTTTGTCTAGTCCTCTGCCGGGCACTATGAATCCAAATCCATCAATGTCATTTAACTTTTTGAACATCTAACTTTTATAACGGAACTAATATACTTGCCAAGAACAGAGCAAATTCAGAACAAACTACATTTTTACCACCATTATAATAGTGACGTTTATTTATAAATTAAAAAGCTGGTAGTAAAAATGTAAATGAAACATTTGTGTTGATGTTTACTTCAGCGACGGTACAAATGACAACAACGGCTGTGTTTGGGTTCATTAACATTCACTTCCCATGCGGCATGTACAAACCAGTCCGACAAGAAAGCACAGCTAAGCCTCCGCACTTCTACCGAAACATGGGTCTAGTCGGACTTTTTAGGTGAGTAACATGTACACAATTTTATACATTGTCTTGTTTAGCCAGTTATGCCAGACTATGCAGTTGTGGCTAAGTACAGTACAATGGTGAATATCATCAAGTTGGTGGAATCGGTTTTATTTAGGCTCGTAACACATTAAACACAACTAATGTTTTGGGTACCTGAACAAGGTACTTGGTTTTGCTTTCCAAGCAGTCAAATTTTTGTGTTTTTCATTTCTTAATACAAAAAAATTGTACACTGTCTGTTAAATTGTATTTCATTATTTTAATGAGCCCACATACAACACTGCAAGGATGCACAAATGATAAACATAATTATTTAGTTTTAAAATAAGTTAAATTCGCAATATTGCCTATGTAGGCTGAGTTGGCCAGAGTTGGGAATAACTTATAATGTTCACCAATGTTCCATTTACCAACATTCAAAATCAGAACAGCAAACTCCCTGGTACAAATTACTTTGCTGGCTAGATAAGGGGAGATGAACAGACACCTAGCTTTAAGATGACACATTTTACTGCAGTGTCCCCCTGCTAGATGATAGGCAAGGTGGGCCACCTCGTTGTTTTTCTAAGCCATCTCACTCAAAATAAGCCAGAATTTCCACCTTGTAGCTATTTCTAGTTATAAACATGTTTACCTGCTGCTACCTTGTAGTTATGCATTTGTTTCCTCTCTATATTCCAGGGAATAGGTCAAAACACCATTTTGAAGGTAGTTTTAAAAATAGTTCTGGGTGGCCACATAATGTCACATCACGTCTTTGGTGCTCGCTCAGCCCACCCTACCACCCACCCATCATTTACCCAGGGGAAATACTGACACTGTATAACTATCGTTATATGTCATCAGTTTTGCATAAGTTCCCAGCAGTCCCAAAATGTTCTAAGCACTTCACAGGCAGTTTGTTTGTTATGAGAACAGAAAGTGTAGTCAGTGACACCAACTGTCACATGAAACATATTTATATATATCACAAGTCCTGTCTGTGCCACTTGCTGATGGTTGGGGTCGTGGTTTTAAAGGGAAACAAAAGTCAACTTTTGGATGTTATGCACCTTAAGGAGAGAGATAGAGTGCGTGCGTGCATGCGTGCGTATGTCTGTGTGCGTGCGTGCATGCATGCGTATGTCTGTGCGTGCGTGCATATGTCTGTGCGTGCGTGCGTGCATGCGTATGTCTGTGTGCGTGCGTGCGTGCATGCGTGCGTGCATGCATATGTCTCTGTGCGTGCGTGCATGCGTGCGTATGTCTGCGTGCGTGCGTGCGTGCGTGTGTGTGTACATGCTTGCACATAATTAGTGAGATACAACAACCTGTGTGTGCGGGTAGGCGGGTGGGTGGGTGGACGGATGGATGGATAGGTAATTTAGATATACATCTATTGGTTTCTCACATTCACTTTGATTAAAGAGCTGGGTTGCACTTTTGTATGCATGAGCAACTTTTACTGCCAGTATATTAACTATGATGACGATTATTTGCAGTGTATGCTTCTTAACAGGCTGTATGAATATGGATATAAACGGCTCACAATATACATAAATCACTATAATGGCTGAGAGCATATAATTACAAATGCTAACAATTGGTTGACCAACATGTCATGGTTCACTGAGCATCTTACACTAGACTAGTGTTGCAAGCTGGTTAGAGTGGGGAACATGTGACGTCAGCCTTTCCATGAAAACGGCACTGTCCAACAGTGTCCATGCAACTTGAATTTTATGTCTTCAACAAGGTTTTACTGGTGACATTTTGCTTGTTGCAAATGGTTACACTTTATTTACACTTCTAGATGTATAGGGTTAAACAATTGCCTTTTGTTACCCATTAACTAATGCTAAATGTATTGTCTTACTTCAGGCAAAGTTTGACATCGTCCCTAAACTAGCAGCATCCAGATGTTATGTCCAGCATCAGCTTTTTATATTATATATATATATATATATATATATATATATATATATATATATATATATATATGGGTGAGGTCTTAGAAAAACGTACAATTCACCATTTCCACAGTTTTTCAGCTTTACATGGGTATAGAATAAAAACCTGTACACCAATCTAATTCTTCTTAGTATCATTCAATAGAGAATTGTTTGGGCTTTCAGAAAAAATTTAAATTTGTATAAGTCCGACGAGAATTATTTGTGTTATTGGCCTATAAATTTTTTTAATGTATCTTATTTCAAGTAATGTAAAGTTAGAATATCCCAAACTTATTATTTGTCTAGTAAGTGGACACAGTTTACATTTTCATGACATTTTAACATGATTTGGGCTGGCACAATTTTTTCAATTCTCATTCTAATGAGAAAGTTTAGTTAAACAAACGTCCGTGAATTATATTTCAATAGCCCAATTTGCATGTTAAGAAAGTGGGCACCATATTATTTTTACCACCTATGGACAAGGGTATGTTGTTGCTTTGTTGTGGGTGGAAAAAGTTTTAGCTACACCCACTTCCCTTGGCTAGGGTTGCACATGAACAGAATTATACTGATAAAAATCATGGACGTTTGTTCAACATTTTTACCTCTCCTGCATATAACTATACTTTTCTAGCTATTTCCTATAGCATTTCTCGTTTCTTGTACCACATTCTTCAATTGTGAACAAAAGTTTCACTCCAGTTTGTGTATTGGCCTTACAACTGGCGTCGAAATGAAAACAAACGTCCGTGATTTTTATTTAAATATACTGAGAAGGTGACTGAATCTGGCAGAATGATCGTTTTCACTGTTGAAACTAATAGTAAACATGTTGGCCTTGTACATTACGGGTATAGAAGAGGTTCTGTGATATATTTGTATAAGTGGGACCACACATAATCTGGAGAAAGTAAAAAAAGGGTTTTTATTTTTCAAAATCATAACACATACAGTGAATGGTCGAAATATATACTTGTATATAGCTGTAAGCACAGATCAACCTCTTTTGTACATGTAGAAGATGTTTTGAGATGATATGAAGATGCTTAGTACTCATACAAGTGTCTTAAGTAAATGATACCAGTAACAAACGTCTGTGATTTTTATGCAAACGTCCGTGAGTTTTATGTAAGCAGGCATACTGTTCACCTGCAAGTGTTAGAAAGGTCTTTATTACTGTTAAAACTAATAGTAAACAAGTACCCGGTAGGCCCTGTACATTAAGGCTATAGAAAAGGTTCTGCTGTATTTGAAAATTAAAACATTTATTTTTTTAACTTTCCCCAGGTTACAAATCTGGGGAAAGTTAAAAAAATAAATGTTTTAATTTTCAAAGTCATACATACAGTGAATGGTCGAAATGGTCGAAATATATATACTTCCTCTTTTGTACATGTAGAAGACGTTTTGAGATGATATGAAGATGTTTAGTACTCATACAAGTGTCTTAAGTAAATGATACCAGTAACAAACGTCCATGATTTTTACGCAATTTTATATGACGTTGTATATGTCGGCTATGAGACAACGGTGCTGTTTGTGAGTGCTCTGGACCACATATTTTGTAAAGTAGATATGTCGTAGATTATGTAGAGTGACTTTCATGTGTAAGAGAGCATTTTTGAGTATGCAAGGGTAAAGTCAAAAGTGTTTTCCAAAGATTTGCGCTATTTTCAGTCATCGGTGAAAGTTGATTAGCATATAATTTTAAAGATTCTTTAATGTGCTTATTCATTTTCTGTACTTTTAAACATACATATCATGGCTAGTTAGAAAAAAATTGCAGTTAATCTGAGATATTAAAAGGGTCTTTAATTGTTGTTCAATTTATTTCGATCACGGACGTTTGCCGATCACATTAGGTTTTCTTTGACAATCTCTAAAAACTGCACCGCTAGGATTAAGTCAGTATAATTTGGTGCTAAATGAAGGGAATAAGTTGGTCTTCAAGTGTAATAAAGTTGTTTAAAGTAATTGTGAGTTTTATAATTTGTGTCTGTCCAGCCCCAATTGTACGTTTTTCTATGACCTGACCCTATATATATATATATATATATATATATATATATATATATAATTATATATATATATATATATATATATATATATATATATAATTGTTTTTACACCATAATAAATAATTTGGTGCCTCACTAGCGATGATGTTTTTTGTTTCTGCCAGGTTTCTCACAGTGTTTCTTGGCCTAGTCTCCATCAAGTTCGTGCCAGTTTCATTCACGGAGACCGTCAAAAGCTCGGCGCCAATCTTCACTGTGGCGATCTCTGGCGCCCTCTTGGGAGAGAAGAACGGGATGTATGTACTTGGGTCGCTGGTTCCCATCATGGCAGGACTTGCTCTCTGCAGCGCTTACGAACTCAGGTTTAATATGCAAGGGTTCTCAGCCGCACTCGCAACGAATCTTGCAGAATGGTACGTATGCTACAACAGAACTCATCAGTAATCACCTCCCAGATCCTGCCACAAAACGGCTGTCATATATTCAAATGTGCATTTCCGGCAAAACTATGTCTGTGTAGGGTAAATATAGTACATATAATTTTTTTAATTTATATCCTGCAACAGAGTTCTGTGCTGTTATCATTGTACAGTATAAATATGATTTAAAAGTAAAAAGGGGACATTTATGTGCCATGAAAAGTTGCACCAACTGACTATTTTTTTATGAGTGAGCCAGAGAGTATTTGTGGCCGCATGGCTAAGTTGAGCGGTGGGCACATTACTGAATGAGTTTAATGCAGATTTCATTGGGAAAATGAGTGGATAAGAAGTAGACAAATATCTTCAATTAGCAGAAATTATGAACGCTAATATCACACTCCTTATAATTATTGAAATGACACAGTTAATTTATTATATTTTAAAGCCTACTGTAACTGCTTATGTAATTATTGCTGGTCCTGGCAGGTATGTTTTATGAATTGTTTAAACGTAATATTTCATGATCAAGGACTCGTCCCTCATTCTGTTTGCCTAATTTACAGATGTATTTTGTGTCTGTAACATTCAGAATGTTGACCAAAATTGGATACTATTATACGTACTTCATCATTTTCCTTTGGTGTTGATAAGACGTAAAACGAAGCTTATATTCTGGTTTCTGGATGATAAATCATTAGAAACCTGACATTTTCTGTCCAACTGTCTTGCTCGTGTTGACCAAGATCAACGTTTTTTTCATGTCACCAAGGTCAAGCGATACAACCTTCATTTACATTTATTTCAGTTTACAGTTTGTGTATTCAAAGTTGCTGATAAGTGGAGAAAAATACAAAAGCAGGTGAGTGAAATAGTATTGTTGAGTCTTAGCAAGTTATAGATGTCATAGGCCCTGGGGCGTAGCCGTATGAATAGAATGTTCAAAAGGGTATATGTCAAGTCCATAACAGGTTAAGGATGTCACACTTCAAACATTTATTTCACTGGTGTTGGGAAAAAATTAATACTGGGCTGGGCTGGGCTGGGCTGGGCTGGGCTGGGCTGGGCTGGGCTGGGCTGGGCTGGGCTGGGCTGGGCTGGGCATGGGGTTCAGCTCCCCACCAGCTCCCAATAGCAGCGTTAATCAATGGGGAAGGAGGGAAAGCCTTCTTTTTTAAAGGAGCATGTTTGCAGGTAGCTGACATAAGCCCACAATAAGGGGTTCGCCTGCCATTACCTGACGACAGAGTACCCTGTAGAAATAGCATCATGCTGAATTTCTGTGAGGACAATTATGTAGTGTGGAGTGAGTAGAAATTATGTTTTAACGCCGCATGGCATCAGAGCTGTCAAATTATGACAGATGACAGTCAGTGTGTTTATGCGTATTGATACTGGTGTCATTTTGATTGGTGATGTCAACATGACAGATCTCACTGTCTGATTGTAGTAGGAATGAATGAGTGTCATGTTTCAAACTGTTTTGTGGGAAACTGAGGTATTGGATTTTCACAAATTGTCCAGGGCCCGTCTGCCAATGGAGGTTAAGTACGCTGTGAAATTTTCGATACCAGACATATTCAAATTTTATAGGGAATGAAGGCCGCCTATGGAAAAGTCAAATGTGGTCTCAGGTGATTGTACATTTTGGTATAGACCCAGTGAGCGTATCTGCTGGTGTAGATTCGGGTGATTGACTGATTGTTCATGTTGGTATTGACTCAGGTGACTGTACATGTTGGTATTGACTCAGGTGACTGTACATGTTGGTATAGACTCAGGTGATTGACTGATTGTACGTGCTGGTATTGACTCAAGTAATTCTACGTGCTGGTGTTGACTCAGGTGATTGTACGTGCTGGTATTGACTCAGGTGATTGTACGTGCTGGTACTGACTCAGGTGATTGTACGTGCTGGCATTGACGCAGGTGATTGTACGTGCTGGTATTGACTCAGGTGATTGTACGTGCTGGTATTGACTCAGGTGATTGTACGTGCTGGTATTGACTCAGGTGATTGTACGTGCTGGTATTGACTCAGGTGATTGTTCGTGCTGGTATTGACTCAGGTGATTGTACGTGCTGGTATTGACTCAGGTGATTGTATGTGCTGGTATTGACTCAAGTGATTGTACATGCCAGTAGACTCAGGTGATATATACCGTTTTGTTTCATTGTATGTAATGGTACAGACTCATGTGGTATAGCTGGTATATACGCAGGTGATTGTGCAAGCTGGTATAGGCTCAGGTGATTGTGCAAACTGGTATAGGCCCAGGTGATTGTGCAAGCTGGTATAGATTGTACACGCTGGTATAGGCTCAGGTGATTGTGCAAGCTGGTATAGATTGTACATGCTGGTATAGGCTCAGGTGATTGTGCAAGCTGGTATAGATTGTACATGCTGGTATAGGCTCAGGTGATTGTGCAAGCTAGTATACATTCAGGTGATTGTACAAGCTGGTATCTACTCAGGTGATTGTACAAGCTGGTATAGGCTCAGGTGATTGTACAAGCATAAACCCAGGTAGTTATACATGCTGATAACCAGGGATGTTTGTGTCACAGTCCGGCAGAGTTCCAGTTCTACACAAGTGTGGCGTCCACTGTCATCCAAATCCCGTGCTGTATCATGCTGGTGGACATGGTCAAGGCTCAGGAGAACATGACCTGGGCAGTGTTCATCTGCCTTGTGGTCAGTGGCATCTCCTACCACTACCAAACCATGATGGCCTGGATGCTCATGAGTGTTGTCTCACCGGTCACCCACAGGTCAGTCTGGGGCCATCTCAGGTTGTAGTCAGGGGCCATTTCAGAACTTGGACATTGTGCATTTGTGCTGAATCCTTGTTGTCATTTGGCAACAAGGATTCAGTGTGAATGTGAGAATATTCTTGCACACATATTTCTGGATCCTTCTGTGTCTGTATACACATGCATGCATACAGTCATGTACACACACACGCACACACGCATGCACGCACGCATGCATGTACACATGCACACACACACCACACACACACACACACACACACACACACACACACACACACACACACACACACACACACACACACACACACACACACACACACACACACAACACAAACACACAACACACACACACACACACACACACACACCACACACAACACACACACACACACACACACACACACAACACACACATACACACACACACACACACACACACACACACACACACACACACACACACACACACAACACACAAACACACACAACACACACACAACACACACACACAACACACACAACACACACACACACACACAAACAACACAAAACACACACACACACACACAAACACACACACACACACACACACACACACACACACACACACCACACACAACACACACACACACACACACACACACAACACACAACACCACACACACACACACACACACACACACACACACACACAACACACACACACACACACACACACACACACACACACTTTATATTTATCCAAATTAGTTTTATGCAGCAACAATGAAATCATGTCCGATTAAAAAACAGGAAATCAAACCTCATAACAATAATGTGTTTTAGGTTTGTAGATTAATTTATGTCAGTAAATCAACAATGTTTTATTGATCTGTATTGATAATTAAATTTTATGCAAATTAACACATGTTCCATATGGGTTATCACAAGTATATATTCCTGCACATTGTAAAAACTTGAAGGAAAATTATTTGGTCTCAGGTTTCGTAAATTGTTTGACCACCACTGTTAGACACTAGCCAAGTGACCTGCCATTGCCCGGGGAAACAAAACAGTCATCTGCACTAAGATTGTTTTGAAATGTGATCCTGAGGCCCACTGCCTGGATGAGGTGGACTGTCCGACTCTACAAACCAACCCAGAGGGCCTACTAGAGCACACACAAATTCAATCTTATACATGCAGTTCCAACTGAGACAAACAAAAGGAGACTAATTTGGCTGCAAACCATTGTTTAATTTATGTATGTGTTGATATAGACTCAAATGACTGTACATGCTGGTATTGACTCAGGTAATTGTACATGTTGGTTTAGACTTAGATGAATTTACTTGCTGGTAATCACTCAGGTGGCCAGTAACTTTCTAGGCCAACAAATATTAGTTGAATTAGTAAATAAGAATGACGCCTGGCTACAAAATGTGTAAATTGTATGTTTTGTTTCAGTGTGACAAACGTTGTCAAACGTGCTCTGCTGATCTGGCTATCGATCCTGTGGTTTGGTAATCCTGTGACAGGCCTCGGGGCTCTTGGGACAGTCACTGTCACTTGTGGCGTTCTCTGTTACAACAAGGCTCGTGAGTACGAACACCACCTTGCCGAGATTACAGCCAGCAAGTCTCGCACTGTTGGCGACATCGACGAAGTGAAGCATGTATAATAGAGAGCAACATCTAGGTTGTATATTGTATTTATAAGTTTGCATTCCATGACTGAATCTCAGTTGTCAGGTACTTGTACCAGACCAAATATATCTTCAACGTATGTCAGGTTGAACATTTACTTGTTTGTTGGTCGGTGTTAACACCGGGGGATGGTTTGGTGAAATGGTTGCTTAACACGGTGGTTTATACTGCATATTTGTGATCATGGAATTGTGGGGGAAATTGTGTTCAACGTGCAGATGTAAACAGGAGAATGTTGCAAATATTCTTTGCATTGAGTTTGGACTGCAGATATATTTTGTTGAAATAATTGTGTGCAATAGAAAATTCACTTCGGCTGCAAGTATCACAGTTGCTCTTGTCACTGAGAGAAATACTTAAATTACATTTGGTGCTGTGCAGGTGAACATATTTTTACCTAGGATACTTTGCAGAGCCAAATTGAATTGATCTCCACATGAATTGTCCATTACCAGGTAAAATTTGTTCGTATAAAAATTCTTGTGAATAGACACTTCATGAAAAAACATCCCCAGAATCTGCATAATGAGGCGACACTATATTGTAACGGTAGTGTTTGCATAATACTATAATATATATTAATTAAGAGTTCACGGCTCATAACATTATATATATATATATATTTAAAATAAATATAACAAATGTAATCAATCCACAGATTGTTCTCATAATTTGAAGTAATGACCAAATAAAGTGGGGCTACTTATAATGGTATGAATATATATATATATATATGTATATATATATATATATATAAACTACCACCTTAATCATTGCATTTAAGTCGATGTAATTGATCAGAGGAATCTTAATAACATGTCATGTGTATCAGTTCTAATTCTGATGGTTAATGTTTATATATCAAGTTGACATCAAGATGCAAGTGAATGTGTTTGATGCATATACCTTTAATTCCAATACTGACGCCTGTGAATGACAATGATTGTCAACAACGAAATCTTACTGTTACCTCTTCCAATAGTGTCTGATTATTTATACATATGTAAGCAGAGATGTTTAACTCATACCAAAGAATATCGTACTCTTTTTGTGCAACGGTGCTATGGGCAGAAACAGGATTTTAGAAATTGGGATGCAAATTGACCATTGTTGTATGTAACCAAATTCCCGGAGAGATTGTTGTCATTCTTAGTGGTACACAGTACTCTGTACTAAATGTTATGTTTCTTGTATTGTAACAAGCTTTTAGAATTCTGACTGATGAGCAGCTGTGAAGTTAGATTTGGGATGATTATTATTTCTCATCCCGTTGGTGCTTGCTGCTATGAATCCCTTCCCGGGGTGGGGGGAGTGTGATCACTTCAGGGTGGGGGCCGTTTGATTGTGATACAAAGGGTAGGTAATATATAGGTATTATACAGGGTATGTTGGGGTGACAAGTGTGGGGTGGGAGGTAGTGGTGTGTTGGTTAGGGTGATTGTCTTCTCACCCAGTCTACGGTCCAAATGAATTGGCATATCACTAGTAAATATACTCATTGTGGCAGGCAGTGTTGCTGCTGTTGCAAAAACACACGATGGTAAAAACCAAAAAGCATGATGACGTCTGGTTGGCAGTTTAATGTTTACACTTATAGGTGTAGCAGACACACTTAGTGTGGATGTGTTGGACAGATCAGAGACCTGTGTTGTATAACTTGCTACCTATTACCATGTATGTGTTAGCCATACCATCATGACGTAAGTTAATCCTAATCATCTGTGTCAGTGTAGCACACAATGCACTTTACAGGCTAATTCCCATGCAGTTGTACATAGAAATGTAAACTTTATAATCTATATTGTCATTAAATTGTCTTGGATATGAAATAGGCATGGCATGTGATATGTGTGGTGTTGGTACAAGCTTTACCAATAGTCTCGGCATGTCAGGAATGTGATACTTATACTACCATGGCCCAAGGTATAAACCAACCATCTTTTGTGATTATCTAATTAAACTTGATATCAGGTAGAAAACTGTGTATTTCAGATAGCAGATGTCCTAGCGAATATTGTAAAATCATTCATTTTGTTTCTTTCTTGCCAAAGTTACGTGAAAATTGCCATTACTTGATTTATGCAACCTCTGATGGCTGAATACTCTTTATCTGAAGATTGGATGTAGAACTCGTGCCTTACCAGTGTCTTGCATCAAAAACTCTGCAGCTTCTAATAGATCTATAGACACGATTGGTGAAATCAACCGAGTCTGTGATGTTGTGTAATGCGTATACTGCAGTACGTCTACAGTACAGTGCTTGCAGCATGGTAACCCGTCTGCAGCATTGTTAGTATGTGTGCCATTGTAATCACATTTTGTTTTCAGATATCAGTAGGTATAGAAATTACTAGTAACATCAGCTGTTATTTAGAGTCATGTAAGTACACATACAGCTGTGGCGGTGTAACCATCAGAGGCCATTAATTGTTAAAGCGACATGGTCCGTTCGTGGCTTTTTATTTTTACTGCAAAATCATGTTATACAGTATAAATTATACCTATTATAGCATAAAGACAGTCAAAATATGTTTTCATGTACCATTTAGGGGTTGAAAATAGACGCAGTAAGGGCGCTTAACTCTGTGTACACATCGACCATGAGGCGTTTTCGAAACCGTTGTAGGCGTGGCTAAAAGCCCAGAAGGAAATGCATGATCACGCGATGCAGTATCACGTGAACACAAGTTGACGCCACACCCAGCCAGGTGAACGCTCCCAGTTGGTAAAGGTCAAAGGGTGGGTGTCACTTGAGGCGATTTGAGTGACAGCATCGGGATTCTTATAAACATTCAACGTTCAACATTACGAAGTCAGTTCTGTTTCGATAAAACATTTATTGGTGGTCAGGACGCTACAATATAATTATAACTTATACTGATTAACATGATTTTGCAATAAAAATAAAAAGCCACAAACTGATCATATTGCTTTAAAACATTCCAGGGTCACATATCGGTGTTGTTTTCATAATTAGCTAAGACGAGAATGTCGTAATATATACTGGAATTGTAAGCTTTTGACCAGCATAAGCACCAGGCATGACAGGAGTCTTCAAGTATGTCAACTACATGGTTGACCTTTGGTGATCAAACAGAGACTCAAAACCATGAATGGGCTGAAAATACCCCGAGTCAGACGTAGGGCTTTGTGTACTTAGAGCTTCTTGAACCAGTTTTCTATGCTATTAATAGGCTCTAAACATTTGTTTCTGTGCTTTCTTAATTATTCCAGCAATTAACTGAAAAATATAGTCATGTATATATATATATATATATATATATATATTATAATATATATAATGCTGTATATTATAAAACATTAATTGTTATTAAACTATCTTAGAAGCAAAACCTACTTCTGGCCTGTGACTGTTCTTGGCCTGGTGCACCGATAGAAAATAATGAACTGTCCTCGTATAATAATTGTCCTACCAGTCGGTCAGCCATCACCAAAAGGTGTCCTTTAAAGATAAAACTGACCCCCATGGCCCAGATGGCATCGTCTTCTTATACTCACTCTCATGTCTGACTAACATATTTCACAAACTTGTATCACTTTCAAATGTTTAGATGAAAGTTGGTGTATGCATACCTTATAGGCTATTGAGATTTTATAATGTAAACAGTATTTGTGTGGTAACATGCACAGTACATGGTTTGTATGTACTTGTGGGGTTGCATTTATTTGTGGGGTCGTATGTAGCTAAGGGGTCGTGTGAACATGTCTGATTTTCTGGAAATAAATTTACAGTATTTTTTCACCTACAGTATCTTGTTGATTGTTTGTAATCATTGATCTCAGCATCATCTCCGATATTGAAATATCTGGCATACAAGACAAACAGCAAGTTTATTGGGGGGAAACAGGTTGTTTAAGAAAAGTAAAGTAAAGGTAAGTTTTTATGTTCTATGCCTTGGGACTGCTCCAAGAACTTTACACTACTTCCTAACAGACCTGTTCACTCAAACACCATATATGTTATGCAAAGTTCACTGGGAAAGCATTCAGCTATGCTATAATTAATGTGCAGACTTCATATAAAATATCCTTCACTGTCTATAGCCAGATTCTCATACTGCTAGAGTGAACTGAAGCAATGCGACGTGAACACAGTGTGATTTAAGCAGTTTTAAGTACTCGTGATATTTTACTGTTTCACTACTGTCTGCTACAGTACCATGTCTGTTCTTACCGGGAACTGACATGATTAGACATTGCATTATGTCGTTTACAAGTCCAATGAAGAGCCGACTTGATAAGGTATTTGAATACGCAACTCTTCCCCGAGGTGAAGATGTCCATGATTCATTCATTTCTTTCTAAGTACATTCGCTTTCTCCAACAACTGTCAAGCATCAATTTTTTTATTGGAAATTGATGGTCATACTTGGGGAGAGTGCAGGCAAATTTGAGGTCCACATTCTCTATTGGCTGTCATTTCTACCGACATCACTTACTTAAATGAACCCTCACCAAACCGCGATTGCCTTTCACCTTGCTAATCTAGGTCAAGAATGATCATTTGGACAAGTGATCCTGACTTCAAATGGCACATTATTCATGTTACTCGGGTAGACGAATTCAAGTCAGCCTCTGTGTGATTCATACTACAAGATGGTTGCACCTTTGCTAAATCTGTGCCCTGTGAACAAGTATAGACCAACGATCAATCAAGATGATGGATTGTTAATTTTGATCACTTTAACACTGTAATTATCATCTTTAAATAGAGGTATGGGTATTATATATATTACTCATTCCAATGGCAATATATAAGGAGCCTGTAGATGAAACAAGAAGTTTCAGACTCATGACCTGATTGTCCTTTGATCTATCAAGTAGGCAGGGATCAAACTCAACCGTCCCCTTGCCCAGTGTGAGGAGAAATGGCTGGGAATGAGTTAACCTTTAGCAAACACTAGCTTTTTTCCACCTATTTGACTAAATTAGTTACTTTGTGTCATCAGCTGCAACTGTCATTATTTTATTAAAACATGTTTATGTTTCAGGAGCCTTACAGGTCTAAAGATGTTTTATGCATAAAAGTAGGAATTAAAGAATTGACCCACTAGCCACGGGAGGACTGGTAGCGTTCATGTTACTTATATCCCCATGAAAAATCCACAATTTGTGGTGAACATTGCCAAACTGTGGATTTTTCATGGGGATACAAGTTACATATGAACGCTACCAGTCCCCCGGCTGGTGTGTCAATTGTTTACTTCCAACTCCTTCAAATAGCGTATATTTATGACAATATTAAGTTACACAGCAGTAATAGCAATGTGTTTATCTTAACCTGTGCACAAACGTGTACTCATGTGAACTACAAATTTGTAATGTTACTTACATGTATGTATTTGATATGCTCTGCTCATCTTGAAGGCTTGTCTCATTCATAGTGCTCCAAAGTGGGATGTATCTTTAAATGATCCAAATACTCTACTGTTGATAGCTGCTGCCCTTAGCTTGTTGCTCTATTTCGAAGGGTGTAAGCTAGTGTATAGTTGCTATAACCACAAAACCACATTTATGGTTTTGCAATAAGCAAGATTACACTTGTGGTTATGTTATACCACATGAATTTCAAGATGGTTATATACATGTAATGTGGCTGTTGACAATAACCATAGTCATGGTTATATAAATAACCAAATTAGTTTGATCTTTTTCTTATTCAGTGCTTACTACTACTAGCTTGTTATTATGACAACTTATCATCCCAGTGGAAGGGAGTCAGCTAGAGCATGTTTATCAAACTCAATTAAGAAAGAAATGCTATATAGCTTGTTTGTACAATATTAAAATTGTAAAATTTTGGTTATATCACTAAAAAAAATTACCACATTATTATTGATATACTGGTCAAAAATATACTTAATAGGTTCAGCTTTCTATTATACACATGCACACGCATAATTGCATACATAGCTATATTCACATACACACGCACGCACGCACGCACACACACACACACAAATTCCAATAATTAACAGGCTCTACAAAAAATGTTAACCCCCTGCATATATTGCGAATTCAGCCCCTCACAAGCCCCCTAGCATTACATTACATTTACAGTTCTTTACATAAATAATATTAATTGAATGGTCTCTTGAAATTAAATGAATCCAAAAAATGCACTACCCCATGCGGTTTACGTACCGTTATACCATAGGCTGTAGTTCCATGCAACTTGCAATATAACCACGATACATATAACCACGATACATATACCCACGTGCACATGTAGGTAGTTCAAACGCACGCCTCCACATTAAGTTTTAGCTATTGATAGTGTGTACTTCCGCAGTAGTTTCCCTTCGGACAAGTTTGGTTCTGTCGAATCTATAATACTGCGGAAGCCCACGCACAGACTCCTGATAGAGTGCCATGAGTCACTACAGTACACATATATGGCTATACTGTGGACATTTTAATCCCTCTAGTCTGTCTCTGTGACCTAGATGTAGGGCTATATAAGCATGTTTAAAGCACGATTCGTTCCCTGTTTTAGTAGATGGAGTGTTTAGGGGTCTACACGCATGAAGAGCACTCTGATGTCGTACAGATAAGGCCGATTCGACAACAGAGCAACTAAACTAAGCAGTATCGATCTTCGCGTTTAGTTTGGTCAGTACCGAGTATCATTTACGATGTCATTGTCCACTTTGAGCGACTTAGATCAACTTCGACGCTACTTATTTTTTGGCTTGAAGCAGGGACACTACGACGTTCACGATCCACCAGGAAACATCGAGCCCAACTCCGCATGTATCAACAGGTTGATTGATGCCGGACGTGGGGAGGAAGCGGTTGAAGAAATCGCCTCGTTCAGTGTGGGCGGTCGAGCGGCCAAGTACGACTACGTGGTGTCCGCCTTGGCGATATGTGCGCGCTCTGGGGACCAGGCGACGAAGCAAGCTGCCTACGGCGTCTTGAACCGAGTCTGTCGAATCCCGACGCATCTTTTCAATTTCATCGAGCTTTGTCGGAAACTCAGTCCAGAGGGGTGTTCTTCTTCTGGGCGGGATACAGACCATGCCGGAGGAATCCGGTGAGTTGTTCTCAATATCGAATTACCGTAAGAAGTAATCGGATTTTGTTTGACCTAATCTGGTAGGTGGCGACACCAGATTTATCATATAATGCCATGGGTCTGTATTCACTATTGCCCGGGTACTATTGATCAAATAACTAACGATACTGGCCTAATGCATAAAACAGAAATTTGTTCAGTGTGTAGTGTTGTAAAGGCATGCATTTGGCCCTACATTGGACCAGTAGTAGCGTGAAGCTGTGTAATGAAAATTATCTCATTTACTACGGAGTATGATGTGCCCATGCAGCAATCAGCATGCATGTAACCGTAGAGCTAGCCTCCTACCTATAAATATAATTTTGATTGAGTATAAGATTTAGTATTCCAACTGATCATTCGGTAAGCCAAAATACACGTAGATCTACTAAGTGTTCTTAACAGGGATTAATAGGTTACATTTTCTGTATATATGGCCTATATCCTATACATATATGGGCCTATACAGCGCTAGCTATAGGCGTACGTAGATCTAGTTTAATTCATCTATGTTATGTCTTAGCTTCTATATTTCTGTACATGCACGCCTAATGTGTATGAGTATACTGCGTAGTGATCAGGTTTACATTTTTCTGGTTACAGTAGCTGGTATGAGAACTTCCACGATAACGTACACAAGTTGGCACGGCTCGTTACCAAGTACCGCAAACGGAACAAATGGAGCCACAAAGACGTGGTGCGGCTCGCCAACTTAGCCCCCGTCTCAGTCGGCGTCGGAGTAGTGTTGAAATATATCACACACGGGTTGGCGGATGCGGTAAAGCATTATCCGATTTGCGAAGACACGTCCGTCGAGATCGTGACGACCCTTGGGTTTTTGAAGGCGGTTGAACAAGTGAAGTCGCTTGGGACCGGTCCTGACGACGTGAAACAAGTCTGCGAAGCCATCCGCACCCACAGCCTCGTCCGGGAACACCTTCCAACGCAGCTGCTCAAGTTTGCAGACGTCTGGAAGGCCTTGCTTGTCGACATGCCGCTCAACGCGTTGCTTCGCAACCTCGGCAAGATGACGTCGTTGAACATGTTTGACACACGCAGCGAGGCTGCGGACACTGTCATCAAGAAACTGGGCAGCGAAGATGCAGTAAAGTGCGCCCGCATCCACCCGTTCAATGTGCTTCTGGCATCGGCCATTTACAAACGAGGTTTTGGTGACCTAGGAAATCTGAGATGGCAACCGAACGAGGCTATCACAACGGCTCTAGACCATCTCTTCTACATGTCCATCAAATATGTCGAGCCGACTGGTAAGCGCTTCTTGCTCGCTATCGACGTAGGCAGTTCGATGATCACTCCAGTGATGGGGACGAATGTCGTCACCGCCAGAGAGGCCGCCGCTGCACTCTCAATGGTCACCGCAAGCAGGGAGCAACACTGCGAGTTCGTCGGCTTCAGTGACACACTGCAACCGATTGATATCAGCCCAGATATGACGCTTCACGAGGTCATGGATAACATCGCCACAATACCTGAAGGTCGTACTACTGACTGTGCCGCTCCGATGCAATGGGCGATGAATGAGGATAAGAAGTTTGACGTGTTCATCGTGTTAACAGATTGCAAGACCGAGGTCGGCCCAGTGTCGCCGGCCGACGCACTGCGAGAGTATCGCGATCACTCGGGCATCAGCAGAGCCAAGTTGATCGTGTGCGCCTTCGCCAGCAACGGCTTCACGTTGGCCGACCCTCGTGATCCGGACATGCTCGACATGGCTGGCTTCGACTGCAACGGCCCCGCCCTCATTAACACCTTCATTAAAGACATGTAACGGCTTAAATGGATAGACAGGCCAATCTGGAGCCAAGAAACATGTTTGCGGTTTATATTTAAGCTGTTTGTAGCTCCGAAGATAAATACATATATATCGTGCCTGTATCTGCAGGTCGTATACATTAGTATACAACTTGGTTGTAACTCCACGTTGGCCACCAGGGAACGTCAACAATTTCTACGTTGGCCACCAGGGACACATCAACAATTGCTGATGCTTCTGTTAGTTGTTTGGGTTAACCAATGAAGCTGTGTACTTGGCTAATGTTTCATTAAACTTGGTCTATTTCATGTTTTGTTGACTTGATCGTCCATCAATACTGCAGTGGACCACGCGATACCAAAAAGTAGCTTTTGAAACAAACGAGAACAGCACGAAAGTAGGTATAAGGGTCTAAAGGTAGATTACAAATCACCAACAGCACCCCCTCCCCAAGTCATGTCGGTACGATGTCATCACCGACGACAGAGCGACAACGGCTAGGTGTGTTGAACCGCTGAATCATTAGCGAAATGTGAACCAGTACCCATCATCTGAAGACACCAAGAACCTCTAGTGAATCTTCCAAAAGTTGGCAGGCACACATTTGTATTACGGCGAGGGCGCAGTTACTCGATCAGCGTAAAGAATGCCTGGTTGTCAAAGGCTACCCGCGGCCTCAGCAAAACTAGCTTACACTTACTTGTTACTTTCGTTCCAACTTTGCCTGTCATTCGGACGAGACACGGAACACCATTGCACTCTTCTGATCAATGCCAGAAGATGTCAGCTATCACATGATGACATTATAGTATATATATAACAACGGATCCAGACGGACGATGAGCACGTGTCCCTTAGAATATTGGCGTATCCATAAATCTGTTTCCGGCTACACCTAAGGAATGTGGCTGGTGATGAAACATTTTCTACAGCAGCTCTACCTTGTTCTTGCAGTGTCAGGACCCGACAGTGTCATGCCGAAGCTATGGTGCAGGTCACTGAATATGTTAATTTGGTTCAGTGGAGGTTCTTTGCCGAGCTTCAAGTGGTGCAATTGGGTAATCCGTGCAATTTGCGGTTTTTGGCGCCGTTAGACAACCCACTCTGGATCGTCTCCTGTACACAAACTAACTCATCCTAGATATAGATAACTCAACGTGTGTTACTACTGCAAACGTTCACCCCCAAAACAACTTTTTTTTTATCAGTTAGGTATGCATTTGGTTTATTTTTGATTCAGCCACACAAAACATTTGTTGAAACAACAATTGCCATCCTATGCATTATTGTGCATTACTGTATACTGGCAGTAATGTTAGAAATGATCACTAATTACATAGAAGGTTAAATTGCAGACATTCCAAATAAAATTAATACATTATTAGCACACAGCATAAACACTTATTTGTAATGTGTAAATTTTTTAAAGCTGGTTTTACCTTCCCCCCAAAAAGCAAACATCTGCATATGATAGTAACTGCTACGAGTGCTAGTTGACCCTGGCCTGAATAAAGCAAATGATGTGAGTGATGGCAATATCTATTTAGACACACCAAAAACATTTCTCAAATAAGGAGTACAGGTTACAAAGAAACAGTTCCCACTTCTACAAGCATGAGATTGTATGCATCACAAAACAATAACAGAAACTGACAAAAATATGTAATTAATATAAGCATTTTCTCCAGTAATAAGCCAGCATTACATAGATACTTCAGCCATATAAATAAACGTAACCGAATTAGAAAGTAATAAGAAGTATCTTAGTCACATCAATCAGAGAGCCACACCAAGAGATGTACACAGCGTCATCGAAAGTTGACAACACAAAGGAGCTGTCTTATGATTCACACAAGACGCCACAGGCAGTCGACTGCTGCCATGACACTGTCCAAGTCCAGCCGACTCAGAAACTGGTTTCTCAGTTGGTACTCAACTCCTGCTGGTGACACGTGACCCCAGCGTTGACACATGACCTCTGCACTCAGGGTCAGAAGCCAGCGCATCACGTCCCGGCGTTTTGGTGGTAGAGCTCCAGATTCTAGGTTGGTCAGCCAGAGTTTTGGGCCCCACAGGAGGATGTGCAGCATGTTGGCCACACACACGGCACTGGGCCTCTGAAACCCCAAAAGAGGAGTTAGAATGTATGTATTCTTCTATTTATTTGGAAGACTGATGTATTTATTAAAAAAGAATAACATCATTGTTAAAACTCAAGAAGGCTCTAGAATATGACAAATCAGCTGGTCTAACATTTGATTTCTTGCAGGAGAATTTAGCGGTACTGCGTAAGAAATTTATATGACCTATGTCCCTTAAATACATATGAAAAATAACTAGGTTACTAACACCTCCCTGACAACATGGTTAAACTTTATTGTGAATGTAAAACAACATAATTATAATTCCCAGTTTTCGAATGTTGTCAACAACCATTGAGAGCAAGTCTAATCAGACACTAAGATGTGTTTTAGTGTATTTCTTACATGTGGCAAATAAACTAATTAATTTGGTAATTGGTATCATAGAAAACATATTTTATTTCTGTATTCGAATAGGTATTTAGATTAATAACTATACTTTAAAAGAATCAAGTTATGCAGGACATATTTTTAAAAGATTATTGTTACGTAGCCTAATGACTAATGTGATATTTCATGTAATTGTCGTGCCCAACTGGTCCCTATAAAATGCCTTAGAAAGGTTAAATACATACCTGTGCTGGGTCCCTTCGCAGTAGCATCCTCACAATACCTTGCAGATAGGAAGGCACCCACTCTGAAAGACATTGTACTACAAAGGTTAAAAATAGGTTATGATTTACGCAAACTTTTGTATCAATCCTAAATTTCAGTTTAACCTGGTTGAATTATGATTCTGGTTCACATTACTTGTCAATTTATTTTAGCCCTACAACTTGTCCATCCTGACACTTTAGTAAGTAATTTCCACCAATCAGTTAAGTTTTATGCTACAGCGTATGTGATCCACAGAAATGCCGAGAACATTTACTTCACCCCCTAGTGGATCTGTCTAATTTGCACCTCATCTTTCTAGCAATAACTCAATACTAACATCAATGCTGCTTTCGCCCGGTATGTGCTTCTGCAGCTGGGTGAACTAAGACCATGTAGAGGGAAAAAAATTGCCAAAGTTTCAAATGGTAACCATAAGACACTAGACCAAAGAGATGTTCTACACATTTAGACCCCCCGCATATGATTCTTCTTTAACTTGATCAACAAATAATTCAGTTTTCAAATTAAATCTGAAAATTTATTGCCATTCATATTAAGCTTAATAATACGACTGACAGCAACACAATGATACCGTTATTTAATCAGTTGCAAATTCATACCACACGAGTAATTGAATCCTCAAACAGTCATCATCTCACCGGGAAAATCTGGCAGATCTTTCTCGGCATAGGTGTCATTCTGCAGTTTCCTGCCAGGTGCTGCCACTCGCCCATAGAATGGGTTCGCACAACCGAATATTTCATACGCCAGTGCCCCAGCTGCCCAGACATCAGACTTTGTGTAGTCGAGAAACGAAAAGATGCCCGGATGGGCTGAAACGATCTGCAAAGAAAAATATAATGAGTATGGTAAAATATCATGAATAAGGTTGCAAAGATAATTCACGTTATAATTTTTTATCTCAGGCTTATGAATATGTGTTTAAGCAGCTGCCACAATTACATTTTTCATACCTCTCATTTAAAAACAATTTTGCAAACTATCAAGCAATCTAGTATATAGAACATGCATGCAAGATGTTGCCGGTACTACATCCGGTGATTTTTCTTTTAGCTTTATCGTAACATCCTGTTATCTAGCATAAACTATTACAACACACTGACCAACCAGAAGTCTAGGTATTTCAGGAGGAAACAGTTTTACACAGCAGCGTGGCGCTTTCAAAGGCCTGTGCTATGGTCCAACAATTAATCTGATAGATATGTGCATCACGTGATACTTAATCTTATCCCTGAATTATCCAAGTTTGTTATTTGGGGACTGCAGTGACAGCTCAGCAATTGTTTACAAACATTTGAAACCAGTGAAGTCAAAAGTTGTTTCTACTTCAGTAAAACATATCTGGGCAGTGAGCATGGTAGAATAAATGTGTCGTGTAACTGATTTACAGAGTTTTTAACAAATGCAACATACAGCTGTACAAATGGGAGAAACATTTCACTGTGACACAAACCTCTGGGGCCATGAGGGCGGCATTCCCACCCTTGTTAATCTCGTCTGTCGGATACCACAGTCGCAACCCCAGGCGACCACCAGTGAAACTACAGCCAAAATCAGCCACCACCAGGTGGGGACACTGTCCAATGTCCTCCAGTAGAATATTGTCACTTTTCAGGTCTCTGAAGCAGTCGGTGAAAATGTGGGGATGTAAAATCAGTCATATTCGCTCTTAATAAATATCACTGACGATTTTATACTCTAAAACTTCAATCAGGTTTGGAATTTGTACAAATTAAACGGTCACTGCATCGGTCATTTTAACATGACAATGTTGAAAATATGTACTGGTCAGTCTACGACACCACAGAATCTCATCCAATATGTTGGGAAATCAAAAAAATTCGAACATCCTCACAATTTAAAATAAAATGCTTTAAACATACATATCTGATAAAAAGGAACTTTCAGCTCTTTGGGCTTTTTGATTAAATTTATTGATGCCCGATATATTTACTTGCATCACTGATCAAAACAAAATCCAGAAAATCCAAAAATGTACATGTTTCGTGTAGAAACTTCATCCATAGTTTAGGTAAAATAAATTCATTAATTGGCATCACCATTAAAGAATACTCCTTAATTTCCCTCATTAAAGGCTGCCACCACACACCATGGCCGGTATAGAGGGGAGAATGCTATTTGCTTTGTCAACTTGGAAGATGTGGAAGTGATGCTGCCATTCCTCAAATAACACCCACCGGTGAGCTATGTCATTGTCACCAAGATGGACAATGGCTTCCATCAGTTGAGTCAGCAGCAGTGTTGACTCATGCACATTGACACTTTGAGTGAGCAGGTACTCCCTCAGAGTACAGGTGTACCTGAATGCAGAGAACACAAACATGGGAACACGTCACCAATAAAACCATCATTAAAGAGAATCTCTTGTTAAAGCTAAGCTTTTTCAAAATACATAAACCTGCTGCAACATCACAGAGGACATTATTTTATGTGACACACCAATGAAAATGCCTCAGCACTACAACCTTGTAGATGAGCTACATTGATTTTTAACAGTAAAACTGGGTTTGGGCAATCTTGTAATCATATATAATATGCAAGTTATCAGCAGATTAATGAAACTGCAAAGAAGCTAAGGTTATTGGGCAATATGAAAAATATAGTGTTTTAGACAACACTATATTCTAATGCTGACAGGAAGTGAATTAAACAGACTTGGTGAAGCAACCAAGAAAATGTAAGTATTAGCCTTGGTCCTAGCTCCGGGAATAAAATGTAGATTACAGCTAGTCAATCAAAGTTACAATACGATAAGATACATAAAACTTAACTTAAGTTAAATTACATTGTCGTTCAGACAGGCATTGTGTATAACGTGTAAAAAATATGATATATGATACATACATACATGTATATTTTATATATATACACACACACATACATATCTTCGTTAAAAAGACTGATGGCAACAGAAATAAAAGATGACTTTTTATATTTAGTTTTGCATGCGGGACATCTAAAACAACGTCAGAGTCTCAAACATTGGATAAAGGACATGACTTCTATCGACTAAAATAGAACGAGACTTTGTAAGCATTTGTTTTTTGCAGAACTTAGTGATGTGTTGTCCTGTCAGAGGGAGCAAGAAATGCAACCACACAGGTTGCGAGGGAAAACGGGATGATGGGCTTGAAAGTATTGCACAAGGTTGTCAGTCGTACCTCTTCATGACAATAAACATAGTCTTGTTCCTGCCGCAGCCCTGGGAGTGCAGCCTGGTGGGAAGGGCTGCTGGGTACTCGCACACATCTCCAGGCAAACTGGGAACATCATCGATGAAACAGCCGACCATGCGGACAATGTTGGGATGTGGCGGAAGCCGCTTCTTCTTTGGGTGTCTCCTAAACAGACACAGTACACTGACATTTCACTACAAATATTCTACTGTAAATTACATGTGGCTAAGGTAAATAGATGTAATAGAAATTTAAAATACAGTCGTACAGTCTCTCAGACATGCTGGCAATGCTACCATGGTAAGATGATAGTATATTATTTCTGTAGCAGTAAAGTTTCTCCCACTAATGCGGTCACCTCTGTATTGTGTTATGGTCACTTTGCTCTAGTGTGACTTTTGTTTTGATATGTGTAAGCAAATAATAAATAAATAAAACAAATTTACTGTAACTGTTACAGATTATCTCAAAAAATGTATTCTAATAATCATAAAATAACACTGAATAAAATTAGGATTACGTACAATGATGTGATTATATACAGTACAATAAAATGTGCATAAAATAAATTACCATAATTATATCCATACATGTCTCTGATATTCGTTATCCGTCCATATGTGGATCCATGTTTGTCTTAGTAGAATGACATGTATATAATTGCATGTCTCACCCATTCTGCCAAATGTTGTCCCCCTCATCATGACTTGTCATCTCCACTGGCAACAATTCACGCTCCATCGCACTCACTATAGCACCTGCTGTCGACTCAACCGCGTAGTTGAACATCATCTTCACAGCCAGCTCAAACTTATCCAATGTTGCATTGTCAAGAGGTACGTCTCCACTGGGCTGACACCTGGTGGTCTCTGTAGCACACAGAATTTATGTTAATACTCTTAACAATAATTTATTTAACTTATCGTATATAAAAAGAACTTCTGCATGCGTATTTGGTACCAACTGATCTGGTAGCTTTGTTTTAAACAGGGAATTCTAAATTTAGAATCATAATAATACTTCTTATTCTTGCCAGTCTTTTTTAATATATATCTATAGGTTAAAAATGTTGCATGTACATTTTACTAAGTACTGTAAATTCTACTTATTATATAATTATATATTAGGGCACAGTATGCAAATGTACTTTATCTCTCTATGTGTATATTTTTATTTATCTTGTTTTAATTATCTATGCATTACAGATACTCAGCAGATGCATTTTTTTATTCCACACATCGCTGTACTGTTTTACACCATCAAGGAAATATGCTATGTAAAAATAAATTGATTATCAATAGCCAATACTTATTACTAGTAGTAGAACACTGTTGTACAACAGGTCAAAGGTCACCTTCATCTGTGTTCTCGGTCTTCATCCTGGTCACTTCATTGTCACTGGTGTCCTCTTCACTGACCAGCACGAATGACTCATGGTCACTTTCATCTATAAACACACAAAGTTAATTCATATCAGACAAAAATTATTCAATAAAATTTGTTGTTTTTGCTATTTTAAATGGCATTTCTAGACAGTACTCACAGTAGTGCATAAAAGTCAATCCCATTCTTCTTGTAGTACTGTGACTAACTGACAGGTCCCACTCAGACATAAATGTTAATGACATTTTAGAGTATGAGGATCCCAGTTTTGTGAGTTCAGACAGAACACCATAACTGTCGGAGATGCGATTGTGAAAATTCTTCAAATGTATGTGGCATGCACAGTTTGAAAGTTACCAGTAACTAGATTTAAAATGGCAAAACATTCAGGCCTATCCCTATGTCTGAACAATGTGGATGTTGTGAATGTGCATAAAACTGTTTTCTTCAATAAGCACAAAGTTGTGCTCAAGAACGTGTAAATGTAAAATATATTGAGTTTATGACCTTCAAATTATGTTTATCATCCCTTGAATGATGCCCTATAACGCATGCTTCTTGCTGTTAACAAAAACAGTTAACATTTAAAAGCACATGTTGGTGAGACTGCTTTACCTGTTGCCACTTCAACGAAACTTTCATCCTCAGAAGTGCTGGCATTGATGTCACTGGTGTCAGAACCAACTGATATCTGGGAATCTGTGTCATCCTCCGAGTATGCTCCGTCCAAGCTGTCATCTTCCTCTGTGGAATCTGTGGCAATACATCAGAAATGTATGTTGTAAACAGTAATGTTTCTATAAAAATAACCAACCAATTAATGACTAAACAGTATTATGTTGATGCAAAACTAAAGCTCTATTCTGTACAATTCTTAGTTTAATATTACGCTGGTTTGTTTTTTATTACACAATGAGACCAAATATACTATTTTAGTATACAAACTTTATCTCTATATGCATATATCAATGTAACAAAATATGTAATCTAAAACATTTTATCAATCATTTACACAACAAAAAATTCTTATTCTGCAACACATTACACGAAATATTTGAAGCATTCAGAGGCGTAAGAGTGCTTGAAATTAAAATATTGCAATCGATTTTGGAAGTGCTTGGATTGGGCGGATCTACAGTCTGAGAACATTATTCAGAGTCGTACTTTGCGGAATTGGTATAATCCTATTTTTATTGGCAGATTACTTGGAAAGTCAGCTGCTACGTGCAAAACAACTAATGCAGGTAATAAACATTCCTACACCAGACAAAGTATGAAGAAGGCTGTGATATAACTCATGCCATGTGTAATGTCATTACCTGAGCTCTGACTGACACTAGCTTCGTACACAGCAGCATGACAGCCCTTGGCAATCAACCGACCAAACGTGTAATCTGCGACACCACTGCCCAAAGCCTCTCTGTCAACCGACGCCTCCTCCTCCTCATCTCGACGCCGCAAGAACAAACCCTGAAAATACACGGATCGAAACAGTGAGTCAGAACAAAACCTAAGGGCGGTTTCATTAACAATCTTGTTAGCCAGAGTTTCTTTCAAACTGATTTTACATATTAACACTGATCTTGTATACTAGAATACCAGGGTGGATTTTAGCTGGTGTGTTACAAAACCATGGGGTGATTTTTTGGCATTTTGAAAACTTGCTTTAAACTTAAAACATATTCTGTTTAATGATATATTATGTCATAAGCCCATCGTCTGAATGAAATCATCATGCTTGTCGTACTGTTTAATGTCTTATCTGAAAGCTCACAACCAAAAGAAAACCTACTATGAAGACCATGTGGAGATGGATTGTACACTGGATTGTGGCAATGGCGTTGGAACAAAGTTAATGTTATGGAGGCTGAGCTGGAGTTCAGTGCCACTCTGCTGTCAACTCATGTTGTCTCAGTTCACGAATGACATCGCAAAATGCTGGTAGAAATTATTTCTGTGATGTGAAATTTTGTCTGGGAATATTATCGATTTGCACCTATGGGTATTTGCCAAAAAGAACACATTCAGGCTTTCAAAAAAGTTCCAACAAAACATATATTCCATTTATATTGTGAGGCTACTCTATCTCCAACACCAGGGGAAATCACTCCCAACTTCAATTTTTTTACTATCTATCACCCAATTTTGCCATTAATGACACACTATTCTGATTGGTGATCAAATGTCAACAATCTATTAGTAAAATTGCATTACAATTGACTTGTTTACAAACAATGTTAGAATGACAAATGTTACGTGGCATTTCTAAACTGTCTGCACCGTTCGGTATCGGCAGAATAACTGTGTGAGTGACAGCAAGTGTTACTGCGTAGTTAGCTCAAAGAATGGCCCCTTCCGTTTCATAGGCAGTGCGTGGACCAACCTTGATGTGGTCACAGACCGGGTCGTAGCGATCTGCCTCACTTCTCTGTAAGCCGACTCCCGCGGCCAACCCGACGCTAAGGAAGGCGAATAATGGAAGCGGTTGACCGACGCGGGAAGCACCCCCAAATATGCGGAAGGATCCCGCCTGGAACTGGAGAGCCGCTTTCCTGCGCAATTCAGCCGCGAGGCATTGCGATGTATAACGCGTCACAAAACGGCCAAACGCCGACAGATTTTCCTGGCCGGACCAACTACGTTGCAGCGTCCGGTTTTGGGACACCTCGAGCTGCGTGAAGCGGCGCAACTCGTGGCCTGGCTGGGGGCGTTTGATGACGCCCTCAAGCGCTTGGCGGCCATGTCGGAAAATTCCGGTGACGACGCGTTTAAACATCGTCGTTGTGGTATCGTTTGCGGCGAGGGCCGAACGCGGCCCTGCGCCTAACCGAAGCAACAACTGCTTCACTTTGTCGAGCCGCAGAGAAGATCAAATGTAAAACTTGCCACGAAAGGAACCCCGCACTTATCGGAGTGATGAAATTCACCTTGGTCCGATCCAATGTTTGTAAATAGCGCAGCGGTGGCGCACGGAACCAAGTCTATAAATAAAAGAACAGTTGCGCCATCTATCGGTGGGGTTACATTTTTATTCAGAGTATGCAGCTGCGCAGCGTCCCTAGCGATCGGTAAGTCCACAACGCTGATGTTTGAAACGTAGTCAGACATTACTAAATTAATTTTGATTTTGTTATATGTTACAGTAGATCCCTAAATTTACTTTGATGTCTATGCCGTGAACTAATGGCCTTTATTAAATATTACATCATAGAAAAACTGGTAATATTATATATATATAAACTAATTGTAATTTATATAATACACTGTATTATATACCCTCCCGTATGATATATATATATTTATAAAGGCCGGGTAACACGGTTCCGGGAAACAACATAATTTTGAATGGTTATAAAATAATCAAATTATTATTCACCGTGGTTAAGGCAAAACAAAGATCGTGGTTATGTTCTGTGGTTATGTTACTATCATGGTTATATATAGCGTATAACCACAAATGTGGTTTTATGTCTATATTAGGTACATGTATACAAGTATACGCATGTATATAGACTGTGAATATATTTATATATATGTATATTTATGTATACATACCTTATACTACGAAATAATATCGTGGTCATATAATCAACAAGTCTTACTGATGATGACGACATTGCCAGAAAAAAATTATGCCTTTATAATAATATACGGACAAGCTAATGTTTTAGCACGAACATTTTGTCTTTGTAGTACTTCCACCAAAATTACTTAATTTCAAGCATACTGTGGTCCAATGTACACTTCTAGTCTTTGGTGCAAATTAAAAGACCTGAGCTTGAAAAGCATTACCGTCGCATACAATAACATTACCGTCGTATACAATAACATTACCGTCGTATACAATAACATTACCGTCGCATACAATAACATTACCGTCGCATACAATAACATTACCGTCGCATACAATAACATTACCGTCGCATACAATAACATTACCGTCGCATACAATAACATTACCGTCGCATACAATAACATTACCGTCGTATACAATAACATTACCGTCGTATACAATAACATTACCGTCGCATACAATAACATTACCGTCGCATACAATAACATTACCGTCGCATACAATAACATTACCGTCGCATACAATAACATTACCGTCGTATACAATAACATTACCGTCGCATACAATAACATTACCGTCGCATACAATAACATTACCGTCGTATACAATAACATTACCGTCATACAATAACATTACCGTCGCATACAATAACATTACCGTCGCATACAATAACATTACCGTCGTATACAATAACATTACCGTCGTATACAATAACAGTGTCAGAATTCTACTTAACTTACCATCAAGATGTAGTGCAAGTTTTATGTTTGCCACCAATTATATTAAATATTTTAACGAACGCATTCGTTCATCTATATTTAGCCTTTTATGTCGTCTTCATCAGTCTGAAAACCCTTTATTTGTCAATTACTTTCATACTGATATACATTTTAGAAGCTCGATATATACATACTGGAGATCCCGATTGTACACATAATACTGTGTTGTATTTTACCCTATTTTTAAATAATTAGTTTAATCACTTATTCATTTATATTTCACGATCTATTTATTTTTATTACCCACGTTTTTATTATTTTACTTGTACCCAATAATTGTTTTCGTTTTTTTAAAGTATTGTACTTTTTAAATTGTATTTTATGTACATACATATGGACTATTTGTCCGAAATAAACATATTATATAATTATATATACATATACGTGTAAATGTATGTACATAACGTGTGTGTGTGTGTGTGTGTGTGTGTGTGTGTGTGTGTGTGTGTGTGTGGTGTGTGTGTGTGTGCGTGCGTGCGTGCGTGCGTGCGTGCGTGCGTGTGTGTGTGTGAGCGTATGCGTGTGCGCACATCCATGCACATATAAGCGCACACAAGCAGACAGCAACACTGTAGATTCACACATGCACATGCACACGCACCCATACATGTAATCCAGAATACATGCATATAAATGTGCACGCAAACACAGTCACAGCCCATATGCATGCACCCACGCACGCACGCACATATGTATACACACGTTGTACACGTCACGTCAACCATAACCATGGACACGGTTAGTTTTGGCACGCTATATATACAGGCTCAGAGTTGTGTGTGTCTCATTCACAACCCGACAGCGCCACCGTATTGTGTGTTTAGTACGCGTGGTTTACATACGGTAAGGGCTCAGAGCTAGACTCTACGGATCGATTGTCTAACGGTAATTACCACAAGACAGTGAGTATATAAGGCCTACCTGGAATCAACCAAGGAGTCGCATATGTCAGTTTCAAAGCCCCTCGGTGGGGAGGAAGCCTCGAAGGGTTCGTTGAACGACATGGACGAACTTAGGCGCTACCTATGTTTCGGCTCGGAGAAAGGAACGTATGTTGTTACGGACCTTTATAATGACCCGATTATCCTCGTGCCTGAATGTATCAGCAGGTTAGTCGCCACCGGACGTGGGGAGGAAACGGTTCAAGAAATCGCCTCGTTCAGTGTGGGCGGTCGAGCGGCCAAGTACGACTACGTTGTGTCCGCCTTGGCGATGTGCGCGCGCTCTGGCGACCAGGCGACGAAGCAAGCTGCCTACGCCGCCTTGAACCGAATCTGTCGAATCCCGACGCATCTCTTCCAGTTCATCGACCTTTGCCAAAAGCTCAGTTCGGAAGGAAGCTCCGGATGGGGTCGAGCTCATCGCAAAGCCATCTGGTAAGTTGTTCTTCACAGCTATGCGTTACAACAATTTTTCCGGATATACATTTTGAAACATGATGATTATTATTGTCACACTTAATATTGCTAAAATGCTTGCATACCATAGTTGTAGTGTTTTTTAATATATATATATATATATATATATATATATATATATATATATATATATATATATATATATATATATATATATATATATTTGTCCCGTTATAGTGACTAGAATTGGTAATTACTCAGTGACTTATATGATATTCCAGAATATTTAAGTTTCTTCTGGCTACTGCCCATTACATCACATTTGTGATAACCTGAGTTTTGATACATTTCTGGAGACCAAAAACAAATGTTGCGTATGTTTCATTTATTGCGACCGTATTGTTAAAACAAAACAAAAAACGTGAAAACGACACGTTGTTCCATCTGACCATCTCGTAATTCTCCCATTCGAAAAAATTTGCAGACAAGGATGGGCGTTTAATAATAATAATAATAATAATAAGGTAACTTCGTTTGCAAATAAATTCTTGGAAAACCAAACTCAGAAGAGACAAATAAATGAATCATCCTGACAGTCAGTAATTATTATTATGCAGTATGCTCCATGCTACCTCACAGCTAAGTGCCCCCCAGTGCCACACGTGATCCGCACAGTACAACCCAGTTGAACACATGCAAAGAACGCCACTATAGGGGAGACCGGGGCTAGTTGTAAAAAAAACATTTCAGGATTACGGATGGGTTTCTTAACGGATCGAAACTTTTTTCATGCCAAAGTGTCCCCACATATCTCCCTCAGTTAACTGGTGCATAATTAAACGCCTGGCTTATTACTTAAAATGTGTTGTGCTATGATGAGTTATGTGAGGTGTACAAAAGTGTTACAATTTACCCCGATACGGGGCAAGTTGTACCAGCCTACGTGGTAAATTGTGACATATATGTTTTAGCACTGGGACAAATTGTAACAATCTAGAAAACCACACGATTGGTGCAATTGCTTCTATGTATAATGCAGACTATACGAGTAGCATTATATTTGACAATAGCGATATACCCAAGCAAAGGAACACATAATTGAGTAGATTCCGTATTGGAATTCACATTGTATATATATATATATATATATATATGTGTGTGTGTGTTTTTGTTGTTTAGTGTGTGCTGTTTTTTGTTGAAAATTGGGTGTTGTGTTTTTTTGTTGTTGTTTGTTTGGTGTTTGGGTTTTTTGTTTTTTTGTGTTTTTGTATGTTGTGTTTCAAAGCTAACAGAATATCACATTCTGTGTCAAAAAGTTTAAAAATTATCATGTCAGTTTGTATATCCCAATCATGGAACAGGGGGGTGATAGGAAACCCCCGTCGGCATTAATGTAACAAATGGTGATCCTGATTTAATGTAATAATATATATATATACTAACTTTTTTTTTATGATAATATGGGACATATGAAAAAAGTGCATTTCTTAGGAGGTTTAATGCCCTCTACACACATCATATAAACCGTTTGAAAGCCCACATCTCCCTATCGTATCACAGCGAGTCCTCTCGTAGAATTTCCAAGCGTGAATCAAATGCCACATAAGTGCAGTCACAATGTGTGTGTTTTCAAAATATCTCAATAGAACTATGATGGGACATCTGCCTCGTAACATTTTATTTTCTCCCCGTCCCAATGTGGTAGGAAGTAGCGCTGTCACCTGGATCGATCGACACCTCGTACTGTACATGTCTGACGTTTGGTTTCAGTAACTGGTATCAGCACTTCGGAGACGAATCGCTCAAGTTGGCCCGGCTCGTGACCAAGTACCGCAAACGGAACAGATGGAGCCACAAAGACGTGCTACGTCTCGCCCACCTAAAGCCCGACTCAGTCGGTGTCGAAGTAGTGTTGAAATACATCACACACGGATTGGCGGGTGCAGTAAAGCATTATCCGATTTGCGAAGACACGCCCGTCGAGATCGTGACGACCCTTGGGTTTTTGAAGGCGGTTGAACAAGTGAAGTCGCTTGGGACCGGTCCTGACGACGTGAAGCAAGTCTGCGAAGCCATCCGCACCCACAGCCTCGTCCTGGAACACGTTCCAACGCAGCTGCTCAAGTTTGCAGACGTTTGGAAGGCCTTGCTTGTCAACATGCCGCTCAACGCGTTGCTTCGCAACCTCGGCAAGATGACGTCGCTAAACATGCTGGACACAGACAGTGACGCTGCGGACACTGTCATCAAGAAACTAAGCAACGAGAAGGCAATGCAGTATGCTCACGTCCATCCGTTCGATATACTGGTGGCTATGACCATGTACAAACGAGGTTGTGGTGACCTCGGACGTCTGAGATGGCAACCGAATGAGGCTATCATAACGGCTCTGGACAACGCCTTCTACAAGTCCATCCAGTATGTCGAGCCGACCGGCAAACGCATCTTGCTCGCTGTTGACGTAGGCAGTTCGATGACCATGCCAGTTATAGGAAGTAATGCGATAAACACCCGCCAAGCGGCTGCAGCACTCGCCATGATCACAGCAAGCAGGGAGCAACATTGCGAGATCGTCGGCTTCACTGACACACTGCAACCGATCGATATCAGCCCAGATATGTCGCTTCACGAGGTCATGGATAACACCGACACAATATCTGCAAGTCGTACTGACTGTGCAGCTCCGATGCAATGGGCGATGAAAGAGGATAAGGAGTTTGACGTGTTCATCGTGTTCACAGATTGCAAGACCGAGGCCGGCCCAGTGTCGCCGGCCGACGCACTGCGAGAGTATCGCGATCACTCGGGCATCAGCAGAGCCAAGTTGATCGTGTGCGCCTTCGCCAGCAACGGCTTCACGTTGGCCGACCCTCGTGATCCGGACATGCTCGACATGGCTGGCTTCGACTGCAACAGCCCCGCAGTCATTAACACTTTCATCACAGCAATGTGATCATATACAAAAACGGTTAATGTTGATAGATGCATTTGGTAGATGGACAATAGGGATATTAACTCTTTGTTTGGTGTTGCGTAGTTCATAGGACTATTTTGAATGCCTTTTAGATATAAGGATTATGTTATGATAGGACGGTTTTTAGCAAATAATGGTTTGATATAGAAAGAAAGAAAGAAAGAAAGAAAGAAAGAAAGAAAGAAAAAGAAAACAAACTGGAATTGAGGGACGGAATCAAGGCTAGCTTTACCGCAGACAGTGGGGAAACATGCTGAGTACGACGACAGTTTTAATACTCTGTGTATCCCTAGTCTACAATGGCAGCTAGTTTATATTATCTGTGATAACATGGATATTTATGAAATGAAACATAGTACTGTCATATTCCACCAGCCACCACTGTAGGCAGCTAGTCAACCAACAGTCTCTTTCTCCTGTCCTAGTACGTCTTCTTCATCTTGTGCCTCCAAGTCCAGTCTGGCGATTCTCCAGCACAGCCTTCTCCATTCTCGCCTGTCTCATATTGTCTGACGGAGTTGTTGTAGTGTACGTCACGTCACGGTCATGTCTTTCTTAATTTCATGTTCATTTCTTTCTTAGTCATATTTATTATGTATGTAAATTGCTGTTTTGTGTAAACGTATACATGATTTTTACATTTCATGTTTTAGATATTTGTACATCTTATTAGAATTAGTCAAACTTTACTAAAATTAAAATTGTACAATTATATATATATATATATATATATATATATATATATATATATATATATATATATATATATATATATATATATATATATTGAATAGATGCTATGAAAATTGTGGTGCTAGTTCGTTTTGAAAAAGATATGTCAATAAAATTAATACTGTTTAGAACTGAGTATGTATTCCTGTTTTCCAAATAACCGCCTTTTTAACAGTAGGCAGTCTTGCCTACAAGACCTTCAGTTAATAATTATTAGAAAGTTATTTCAGCCGATACACAATAGCTGTAATACGTTACATTAATGCAATGCTAATTAACATTAGATTTTCGCGAACATTTTGACATTTATATTGAACTATCCTATTTGAAAACGCGCGCATGGCGGCAAACTCACAAACACACGCTCTCGCTCACAGATAGATCTGGGAAACAAAAGGGGTTAATTTTGAAGTATTATCAGGGTCATTAGTGAGCAATAAAACATAATTATATTTAAATGAAGGCATAGAATATTACGTGTGTCTCACACAAACACGACCAAGCACCCGCCCATACATGTACACACAGCGCCACATACACAAACACACACACACACACACACACACACACACACACACACACACACACACACACACACAACACAACACATGCACGACGCACGCACGCACGCTCACATGCGTACACAGTATCGCACAACAAACACATGCGACGCACGCACGCACCGCACGCACTCTCTCACTCACTCACACTCCCACCACTCACTCACTCACTCACTCACTCACTCAAGCACACGGTGTCACTCAAAACGCAACACACTGCAAGCTCTCTCTCTCTCACACACACACACACACACACACACACACACACACACACACACACACACACACACACACACACACACCACACACACACACACACACACAACACACACACACCCCCACCCCCACACCCACACACACCCCATCCCCACATCCCCACCCCCATGCGCGCGCTCGCACACATGCGCACACAGTATCGCACAACAAACACATGCGCGCACGCACGCACGCACGCACGCACGCACACACTCTCTCACTCACTCACTCCCTCACTCACTCACGCACTCACTCACCCCCAAGCCAAAACAACCTGCCACTCAACACTCTCCCCACTCAACTCTCCCCCTCCCCCTCCTTATCACCCCCACCCCCACCCCCACCCCCACCCCCACACCCCCACCCCCACCCCCACACACCCCACACACACACACTGCACTCTCTCTCTCACTCTCAACACACACACACACACACACGCACGCACGCGCACGCACCCGCACGCACGCGCGCACGCACGCACGCACCCGCGCACGCGAACAGTGTATACTGCACACAGGAATGGCTGTATGTTGTGCCTATTGTTGGCAATCCTTTGACATTACATTTAGCAAGGCACAATGGGCAGTCAGTACTTCATCACACCAATGTGTACTTATTTCTGGAAAGGCAATTTGTTGAGCTAATTTATTCCAGTTCGTTCGAGTGAAGTGTTATGTGCTGTGTAAAAGGTATTGTTGTTTACCGATCCGAGCTGTTTGACAGCTGTCATTTATTAAGAGTGCATTTTTGGAAATGTCTTGTTCTACTTCGTCTCAATTTGTGTGCGTAGAATATAATTATATTTATATAATGTGGTATATTTGTTGTTAGCCTCATATAGACAGTATATTTTTATCTTCGGAACATGAATCACCCCATAGTGTTATGTAAAATCAAACGTTTGACACACAGTAAGTTCAGCTGTAGCTACATACACACTTTTGTATTACTATGCTTTAACATGTTTAACATGTATCTTAATTTGAAATTGTTTAATCAAACTTCTATAATGGGAACACTGTGTTGCTTGTTATAATAATTATTCCCACTAGCGGCGGAACGAAACTAGGATTAAGTCAGAGGTTCAAAAACCATTCGGGTGATGGGTATGGGGCTTGTTGAACATTTCGTGGCGACGTTCGCACACTTTCCATCTCCAACCACCCACCAAACAAAAGAAATTACCACCATAAAATATAGAACTACCCCATCATTAAATATATTGGGGGGTTCAGTGTAACGGCGAACTGAATGTGTTCTTTCCAGAGTTAATGTGTTTATTACAATGATATCTTACATTTTTGGAAATGGAGACAGTATATGTGTTATACATTACGTATTACACAATGTCGTCACTCCTGTTAATACATGCATTACATGTCAGTTCTTTGGGACAACTCCCTCTCCGACAGAACTGTCCTCTTGAACACCACTTCGTGGTCTACGGAACGCAGTAAACTCTGTCGGGCCGCGCCGATAATATTCTTTCACATAACATACATAACATAAGAGGATTCCAGCTCGGATTCTTCTCTGTTTATATTCCGACGTTCTACGATGCTCTTCGTTTTAGTTCCTCGCGAGAAACAAAATGTGTCTACATTATATGCAATAAGTACGTTTCATCCGCTGTCATCGCCACCAAGATGCGCGTGAAGGTATCGTTAACACAGTGTTGCTGCCGACTTGGTCACGCGCAACTGAGTTGGTCACGCGCCGCTGAATAGGTCACACACCGCCGCCTTCCAGTAAGTCTCTTACGATAGGCGCGTTCTTAGCACCGACCACGAACTCGGACTGGGACAATAGACCGTCCCCATTGATATCCAGGTCGCGGAAAATCCTCCGAGCTGCTCTCTCTGCCGACTCCCGATCCCCATTTCCCCGCAGCCGATGGACAGACTGTGGCAGAACGACGGTAAGTTAGGAGACTTATAAGACGAAACGCAGCCATAGAGAAAGGATGTGACACGCTTGTTTGTGTTTATACGCTATATTTGTATATCAAATGTCAGGTGTAACAGTAATGCAGAATTATAATTACACAAAAATGACACCAAGGACAATACGTAAAGCCATGACTATACACCGATTTCTAAGTTTTCCTCACGAGATTGATCTTACGAAAAATAACTAAATCGATTAGATGACCATGACAACATACGATACGAAAGTAGTGGACATTCAAAGCGACACACAAACGAACACGACGGTATTATTCCAAAGAGCAAAGTTGTTATTCTAAATAACAATGCTGTTATATTTGCTTGCGTGTGTCTGATAATTACTTCATTGCAAACATATCATGTACCATCAGGTTGATATTAGAGAAAACGTTACCTGAACAGTCATCATTCTCAATACATAAATAAATAACGAAATAAAGAAAGAAAGTATGTAGGAAAGAAGGTAGAAGTATGCGACATATAGTGTGCTTACATATAGTTTCCAACTGTGACGTCAGTTGGACGGTTAATACAGAGGGCCAATTAACAATATATGGCACCCCCTGTTGCAATTTCTGTTGACCAATTAATTTTCGTTGTTTCGTATGTTTGTTAGTTTTTTATTCTCAAACTGATATATTATATATAATTTTTTTATTTACGAAAATATTAGCCATTGTTCTCAGCAGCCATTCAAGTTTAGGACTACTGACCGTAAGAAATTCCGTTGCTTCCTTTAGCGACACCTGCCCGTCCCCGTTGATGTCGTACATCGAGAAAGCCCACTTCAACTTCTCATCCATGGTTCCCCTCTCGGTCACACTCAGCGTGCGTATGTAGTCGACAAAATCGACTTCTCCATCGCAATCGATGTCGTATGCGTTGAACATGTATTCGGCGTAACGCTGCAATGTGAACACCGTGGACTTAGAATAAACACAGTATTACGACCGTTGACTTAGAATGAACACACTATTACTACCGTGGTCTTAGAACGAACACTGTGTTACCATATGTGGACTTAGAATGGACATAGAAGAGAAGCAACTGGGAGGAGATGCTGACATAGTATTGCTTACAATTTTAGCCTACTAACAAATACATTATTATAAGTAAAAAGCTGATACGCATCATTACAATACCTTACTCACGGGGCGGCCGCAACGGCTTACCGCGAATGTTTATAATTTATTATAATTATTAAAAGAGCCACCAACTTCTCAAGTTACTTGCATTGTTACCTATGATGTTACTCCCAATATTACGAAAGCCTACCTGGACGTCATTTTGCTGACAACCTGGGAAAGCTTGGCGATACGTGTCGTGGAACTCCTTCCTGCTAATGACGCCGTCGGGGAAATCCTTCAAGAAAGATTCATGGCGACTTCGCACTTCGTTGCTTGAGAAGTGTGTCTTCTCGCTGAGTTGAATTAACTGCTCGCTGCTCAGAGATGTGACCATCACGTTCGCACATTCACCCAACGTCGGCTTGTGAACCGACACTGTCCTATCAGTGCAGGCTTTATAGTAGGACCAGTTCTTTGTGTGCTTGTTCTCCCTGTCTCGTGGTTCTGTGTTTACGCTGATATCACTCTAATGACACACTTAGTCATGTTTTCGTCTACTCGTACGCTGTCGGATCGAATGACCTCATCTAACCTTTTCTGTCGATCATGGCTGCGTAGCTTAGTGAATCATGTAACTGTACCGCGCACAGTTCGCTGTATGCGTTTATTAAGTCCAGCTGTGACGTTCTATTTGGCAGCTTTGTGCGTCGTTAGCCAAACCGATCACATATACCTATGGTGAGCTACACCACGACAATAGAAATGCATTCAACCAACTCGACAAGGACGTAGTTTCCACAGGCATCATGCCAAATTTTTAGTTTGAACAACGGCGGAGGACTACTTCCCGTGTGTTATTCATAGACGTTAGACTGACATAAGCGACCTTTTCTAGATCACGAACATATTAAGTATTGTGCTGCAGCTATTTTTCGCACGGATAACTGCATTTACCGTCTTCGAGTTCACCAATGCCTCCACGAGCGTGACGCATTGTTTTTGTAATAGCATGGTATAAACGTAAATGTACTGTATACTACACAATTGATTTATTTGGCGATATATTTATTTTACGATATACAGACTGTTGTTACGTAAAGGCACAGTCACACGGTGCAACTTGGTTGCATGCAAATATTGCATGCAACCAAGTTGCACCGTGTGACGGCACCTTATGAAATAAAGTCATTAGGCACTATATACACGACGGCACTGGAACAATTCCAGAACATTTCTGATGATGAAGAAACCCTGCACACAACGACTATCGGCACGAATTTCCATACTGCAAATACAATGTGGAAACACAATGACACAGAGCAACACGTTAGCAAACAAGACTAAATCAATACTAAAACTGGGGCCTAACTGGAATTGTATAACATGAAGGTGTAGATTCAGTCGAACCGTAGTGTCAGTATCTAATTATATATAATATATATACAATATATATAATATATATATATATATATATATATATATATATATATATATATATATATATTATATATAGTTATATATGTATATATTATATATATATATATGTATAATATTATATAATATGATAGTATGATGTAGCTTTATTATAATAGTATGACTATATATACATATATATATAACAGTAAATATAATACTCCGTTTCATTATATCGTGTTAATCATTATAACTATATAACAACGATTCTGAGAATCCGCATTTTAAAGAGGTCTACATATGTTGTTAGACATTACAGTGACTCACTCAATAAATATATGTAGTTGGTAACCTCAGATGTTGACAATGCTGTCCTAAACACGTGCAATATATCACATTCTGTGTCATTTGAAGATACGTTAAACAGACTTATCATGATCAGTTTACCGTTATATCCGCAATGTGGGCATGGAAACGCAGGCGTCAGGAGAGTGATAGAAAACGAACTGACTTTTCGTTGTGCACGCTTCTGAATGGCCTTACTGGTCCAACTGTCCTCAAACACAACTGCACCAGTATGGATGCCGCCGTGCCAAATGGAATGGTCAGATGCAAGGAACCCCCAATTTCGGGAACAACCGAGGACCCCTTTAGAAAGGTTTTCAAGGTGTCCCTATATCATTTTTTTCTGTCCACAACGGAGTTGTCTGCCACGTTTCAGATGTCTGTGGAAGATCTTCAGTAGACGCTTATCCGACATGCGGACAAACTGGCCGGCCTACCTCAGCAGTGCAATGGTTTGAATGCTATCATGTCAACTCTGGCAGGAACTAATGTGTCCGCCG
>JAODUO010000690.1:85000-110000 GCA_025642075.2 Ridgeia piscesae
AGTGGCAGAACTCGTGATGTGGAGCAGGTCTGCCCCGTAGCTTGGACCAGGCCCGGGATGTACCAGTACCACTTTACGTATAACGAATATTATGATGCATGTGTGTGTGTACTGGAGTTGGTGCTCTCTTGGGATCTACGGAGGTATCCCAGTTTTATATTTCTTTATCGAATATTCTATACTTGTATTAAAATGTCAGTTGGGTGGGTAAAGCGTAAAGCAGCCAACTATTCCATTCACATATGCAACATAATATCATCACATTGCGAGCGAGCTTCTGTTGCACGAGGACAATTTGGATACATTAAGAGTAGTATTATTTAAAAGTAAGTATTGTCACAATATAATGCTAAAAACGACACATGAAACGCAACTTGTATAAGAGGCCGAGATTACACCCGGGATGTGTCTCCACATTGATATAAGTAAGCACACTCCGCGCTAATGCAGCACACATTCTCGCATACGCACACATACACCAACTCAATACAGTTATGTTTCTTTGCCATGACACCGAGCAGAACGCACTACAACTGGAAACAGGATTTTTAGGAAGCAACATGCTTCCTAAGCATACTGGTTCCATGCCGAGAAACGGGTAATGCTAAACGATAGACATACCATACCAGAAAAACAAAAGTTCTTTCAAGACTTGTGTGGGTTGCACCTCTGTGCACAGCTGTTTTTGTCGGGCTAACTTCGTATTAAAGACAAAAGAGACTACCGACATGTCAAACACTGTGTTAAACCTTCTGCGCGGGAGGGTCGTTGTTGGCAAGTTTGAGATTTCAAGGTAGCAGAGAGTAGAGTGCCAACATTTTGAGCGGAACATCTGGCGTTGAGTATAGTACTGTGAAGGTCAGCAGTACTGGTTTTAAATTAGTGGCCTATGCTTGGGAACAAGAGTATGAATTATGTGCAATTTTCGACAAGAATTGGGCACTTGTGTAGAATGCGAACCCACCTCAAATGTTCCTACTTTTGAAACTTCGTTACAAGAGGCGCGGGTAGTGTAGTGGTTAGCGCATGCGACCGGAACGACGGCGGCCCGGGTTTAATACCCGGATGCAGCAGGCTTGTTATATTTGGTATGAAAACCAGTGGACAGAGACTGACATTGTTGAACTGTGCGGCGGGTACTGTCGCACAGGCCGCTATACCCTTATACAACGGTTGGCATTTGTGTGTGTGTGTGTGTGTGTGTGTGTGTGTGTGTGTGTGTGTGTGTGTGTGTGTGTGTGTGTGTGTGTGTGTGTGTGTGTGTGTGTGTGTGTGTGTGTGTGTGTGTGTGTGTGTGTGTGTGTGTGTGTGTGTGTGTGTGTGTGTGTTGTATATATATATATATTTTGTTTAAAATATATATATATATATATATATATATATATATATATATATATATATATATATATATATATATATATATTCAAACAAAATTGGACCCAAAACAGAGCCTTGTGGGACTCCACTCCTTACTTGTGACCATTCAGAATTTTGCCCATTGATAACATCACGTCGTACTCTGTCTGCCAGCCATTTAGATATCCATTCATTTACAACTCCTCCTATGCCATGCGCCTTCAGTTTCCTCTCTAGCCTGGCGTGAGCGACTCGATCAAACGCTTTACTAAAGTCCAAATAAATGGTGTCCACTGGCAATCCTTTATCAATATACATTGTTACTTTGTCAAAGCAAACTAGAAGGTTGGTTAAACAGGAACAACGTTTCCAAAAACCATGTTGTGATTGTTTAATTAACTCATTTTTGTTTTAGATGTCCGGTGATCTCATCTCTTATGATAGATTCCATGGTCTTAGATATATGGGATGTCAGACTCACCGGTATATAATTACATGGCTGTGATTTTGTTCTTTCGTTTTTGTATATAGGTGTAACAGTTGCCCTTTTCCAATCCAGAGGGACTGCTATCACATCTATACTGCCTTTAAGACGGGAGAAAACAGTCCCCCCTCAGTTCGCTTAGATCAACAATGACGCCATCTCGGAAATCTGACGTCGCCAGAAACAAAGATGGCGCGTCTGCCGGATTGTCGTTACGTCACAGTAGGTGTGTCGTCGTCTTCCGGTTTGGCGCCATTATTACGCCGCGCAGCTGTACGCTGGCAAGAGATGCCAGTTTCTTTAGAGTAATCTCGACCGCATCGCTGTAGGGTTTATGCCTTTGACACCAGTGTGGTGATATAATGCGGGCATGTGTAAGAATTGGGCCTATTGGTTTCTACGTCTTTAGTTACCGTACATGTTGTAACGCTCTTTTTATTGTTTTTGTTTCAGGTGTCTTCGCCCCCGATTCAACGTGCATTACATGATGAATTGGAATGTAGTCTGGCATTGACTCATATAGTGCATATGGAGTGTATATCATAACAACTGCAATTGGACATTAATTCTTCTGGCAGCATCACTGACCGATCAGGCCCAATGTTGGCAATAAACGGTCGACGTGGGGACGACCATTTGACAGTGAGGGAAGCCTTGCTTTATACTGTGTACAGCCACTTCGTGTATGATAACGTGGTGATGTAGTTGATAAGGTAAGCTGATCACCGGGATAATCAAAGATAGCATGACACAGATAGGTGTGTATATCAAAACAACTGCGAGTGGACATTAATTTTAATGTTACAGTTCTCACAAATGCAAGAAAACAATCGAAACGTTTTAGGTAGACGCTTGATCTGGCCAGCGTTCACGCTGCACAGTTGAACAACCCTGATGTAATGAAGACGGTTTAAACTTCGAATTATTTCCTTATAACCCATTCAGGTGGTGCTCTCTTGGGATCTACGGAGGTATCCCAGTTTTGTGTTTCTTTATCGAATGTGCTCTACTTGTATTAAGATGTAAGTTGGGTGGATAAAGCGTAAAGCAGTAAACTATTCCAGTAACATATGCAACATAACATCATCACATTGCGAGCGAGCTTCTGTTGCACGAGGACAATTTGGATACATTAAGAGTAGTATTATTTAAAAGTAAGTAATGTCAAAATATGATGCTAAAATAAGGCACATGAAACGCAACTTGTATAAGAGGCCGAGATTACACCCGGGATGTGTCTCCACATTGATATAAGTAAGCACACTCCGCGCTAATGCAGCACACATTCTCACATACGCACACATACACCAACCCAATACAGTTATGTTTCTTTGCCATGACACCGAGCAGAACGCATTACAACTGGAAACAGGATGTTTAGGAAGCAACATGCTTCCTAAGCATACTGTTACCATGCCGAGAAACGGGTAATGCTAAACGATAGACATACCATACCAGTCACGGTGAACTGCCATACGAAAAACAAAAGTTCTTTCAAGACTTGTGTGGGTTGCACCTCTACTCTCGCGTCGTGTTCTGAAAGCTGTTTTTGTCGGGCTAACTTCGTATTAAAGACAAAAGAGACTACTGACATGTCAAACACTGTGTTAAACCTTCTGCGCGGGAGGGTCGTTGTTGTCAAGTTTGAGATTTCAAGGTAGCAGAGAGTAGAGTGCCAACATTTTGAGCGGAACATCTGGCGTTGAGTATAGTACTGTGAAGGTCAGCAGTACTGGTTTTAAATTAGTGGCCTATGCTTGGGAACAAGAATATGAATTATGTGCAATTTCCGACAAGAATTGGGCACTTGTGTAGAATGCGAACCCACCTCAAATGTTCCTACTTTTGAAACTTCGTTACAAGAGGCGCGGGTAGTGTAGTGGTTAGCGCATGCGACCGGAACGACGGCGGCAGAGACAGGGAGAGACAGAGAGAGAGAGAGAGAGAGAGAGAGAGAAGAGAGAGAGAGAAGACGAGAGAGGGAGAGAGAGGGACAGAAGGAGAGAGAGGGAGAGGAGGGGAGGAGAGAGGAGAGAGAGAGAGAGAGAGAGAGAGAGAGAGAAGAGAGAGAGAGAGAGAGAGAGAGAAGAGAGAGAGAGAGAGAGAGAGAGAGAGAGAGAGAGAGAGAGAGAGAAGAGAGAGAAGAGAGAGAGAGACAGAGAGAGAGAGAGAGAGACAGAGAGAGAGAGAAAAGAAGAGAGAGAGAGAGAGAGAGAGAGAGAGAGAGAGAGGCGAGAGAGAGCGAGAGAGAGAGAGAAGAGAGAGGCAGGAAGGCAGGGAGGCAGGGAGGCAGGAAGGCAGGGAGGGTGAGAGGGTGGGAGGTAGGCAGGGAGTAATAATTTAATGTTCAAGTTTTATTTAGTTTATATCTTAATGGATGTAGCATTATTGGAAAAGTAAACTATATTTTGTCCCGTAACATGCAGCACTGACATAATTGTTTTGGTGTATAATGTTTATTGAAATATTACAGATATTGATAGTTGGCCGGGATTTTATCGGATCACAAATTTTGAATAACCCGAACACAAGTGAGTCTTTGGGCAAAGTAAACCGGTAGACCTAAGTTATACACACACACGCACACGCACACGCACACGCACACGCACACGCACACGCACACGCACACGCACACGCACACGCACACGCACACGCACACGCACACGCACACGCACACGCACACGCACACGCACACGCACACGCACACACACCCACCCATACCACCACCCCCACACACACATACCACCCACATACCACACCACACACATCACACACACCACACCCGCCCCACAGACACACACACACATATTAAAATCGAAATAATAATTAAGAACTGATTAAATGCCATATCTAAGATAACGTAGAATGTCTGGTTGTTCAATTACATGCGCGCATCTTCAGCACTGAACTGCCACACCCTATAGGCTATATACATTCACTTGCCACGCCAGTCTTCCCAACGTATAAAGTATGACATTTAGTTATATGTGTAGCTTGATGATATATCCAAATATAATAATATGCAATATCATGTAGTACAAAAGAAACTTCATACATAAAACTAATAATGTAAATGCAACAAATTAATTATCTTACCAGGCCGCTGATGATAATTTACCACTGGGTCCCGATACTGTGTTGACAGGTCGCTGGCCCAGGACATGCATGTGCCTAACAGTAAGAGGGTGTCCACTTTGTCCGGCTGGTGGTGATTTTACACACTATAGTGCCCTCTGGTGACTGTAAGTATCCACCAGGGCCCGTATTCTCGAAGAAAATTACATCGTACGTACGAATTTTCGTAAATATGGCGGATTCTTACTTAGCTGCGAAAATTCGTAAGTTCGTATTCTCGAAAGGGTTAAGAATTTTCGCAGCTACGAATTTCGTATCTTACGTACGGAAATCTCGCGAGGTTTTGTTTGCGTTGCAACGGGCACGATCACTCATTTTTTGTATGTTTTGCCGTTTTAGTTCTGCTCACATGTTCTGGCAGTGAATGGAAAAAGAACAATACGGATAATTATCCAAGGAAAACTGGTGATTAGTCAGTGTAGATGCGATACATAACACAATGAAGCTGAGCCACTGAGAAATATTCCTGCACACAAAATAACTGGCATAACATAAGCGAAGCATTTGATCCCAAAATAAAGAAACAAAACGCAATCAAGGACATACTCGGCTGTCAAACAGAATGCTGAGTTGACAGAATGTCAAGATTTACAGTTGCAGTGATTACGAATTTACTGCTACGCGAGGAATAACTACGTTAACTGCCTACAGGTCAATGTGAGTATAGTTATACGATAACAACGTTCGTACGTATGTAATGTTGGTTATTATGCAAACGAAGTCTAAGACTAATATCTTAGGCTCAGCGACAAATCAACAAAAGCGAGATTTAAATAATAACACTAATCACTGAGTCACTGACTCAGTGTCATTTGTATCGCCAGGACTATGACCTAGGTATCGCAATGTTTGCAACAACTGTTCTAGGTACACAGGGAAATTATGACACAGGTGTGCGTCATGGGGCTTCAACATGACCTTGTAAATTATGTTTTAGTATTTATAAATTTAACCCAAAATGTTCACGCTAGAAACTGGCACAAATTCAGAAAGGTGAACTGAGTCAGATGGTGTTTTAATGTATGTGACTAACTGTCTAACATATTGGAGAAGTAGTAAAATTATCTTAAACATCAGTAGTCCATATACACAGTACATATGTTATTATTTTTATTATATATAATTATTTTACACAATTAAAATACTCTCACTGTAAATAATATAATTACATAAGTGCTTTCATGTAAAATTGTGCATTGCATGCTATCAACTATAATAATTATGTATACTTACAGAACACAGCCCAAGCACAACCTACCAAATAACCAAGATGACACACCCAGACTGAAAACTGGTAAGAAAAACAGGTGAGTTACAATATGTTGTCATTGTGTGATGGTATGTGTACCTTGGCACATACCCATAATTTGACAGATCACCTAAACCACACCATCCTACTTATGTATTAGTGCAGTACTGATATATAATCAAACATCATAATGCCTTGTACATGCGTTATGTACTCTTTTGTCAGCATGCTGCTTACAACTCAGTTTACATACTGATGGTAAAACAATAAAGAAAATTTATGGGTCTCCACATCTGAAAATTGCCTTTACCCAAAATGTAAGCATAAACAAGCTGTTATATGTTGCACTTGTTCACAACTTGAATATTGCATACTATACACAGTTTTCACATGGATGTAATGTAATGTCTGTATTTGCCTCTGAGCTTGATTGATGAAAATATGTTACCTTATTCTTATGATTTAAATTACTCATAAAGTTATGCTACCATCCGTGGAGTAGATAGTATTTATCCAACCCAAGTCTCATCAATTATTATATCACTGCATTGTATGTGTAAACAATAAGATTGTTTCTCAGCTATAATATAATAACAAAACTGACTAGTATGGCTTGTATTGATTAACAAGTGAAATATAAATTACTTATGATGTGTTATATAAATCACATGTTTATTTTCAGAGAGACAATGGATGAGAATGACTGCTGCACCATTTTAAAATATGCAGATTACAACTGAACTTGCTGCAGCACCAAGATGACCATTTAGCTACAGACCATTCTGAAGTTGTCAACAGTTCTACCAATAATGAACAATGTGTGCTGCACCATGGGGTTCTGCAGCAATGACATCAACACTTTATTCACTTGATTCTCCATTGCCTGCAATGCTGTCTGTGGATGTGGCACATTTCTTCCCAGTGTAATGTTTTTGGAAATACACTGAAACCTGAACATGAACACTAGAAATACTACATGTATATTGAATGGGTGTATATAGGAATACTATATTGATTTAGTGTGTCTATTCCTATCAGTGGTGATTTTTGTTTTCTGATAACATGGAATTATAATATTACAGATGGTTTAAAAAAAAACTTACGTGGTATTCTGAGAATCTACTGGTAGCAGCAGTAAATTAATAATCTTCTTTATATTGATCAGAATTACAAGTGCTGATCTGTAAAACATAAGGTCAATATATATATATATATATATTTGTATCATGGTACTTGAATGGTACTAGGGGTTATTATGGCCTACTGTGGCACAGTCCTCAACTCAAACCTGTGTGACAAGGAGACGGGCCAGTGTGTGTAAATCTAGTGCAGAAGGCCTGGATTGTGGCCCATGTAACGTGGGTGCATTATCTTTGTTATAAGTTAAAAGTTGAAAGTTACCATTTCTACAGAGGTTCATATACAAGCTGCCGTCACGCACATTCCTTCGACCATCAGATACCATGGCGACCATAGTCAATCATGATCATCGATCATTTCGCCTGGGTTATGCGATACAAAAACATCACTTTTTGTATTATGGATTACGGCACATTTTTATCCCCAGACATCATCATACATCCATGCACATTTTCCAAGCTTACTAACACCAGCTAATTAACACTAATTAGTTTAATTAACCAGTTGGAGAATTAGTAATAAATCATTTGTATGCATAAAACTAGTTTCTAATTTTTCCGATTCCATTAATTGCCCAAGGAAATTTGCACGTAAAATGTATTTGCTAATTGACATAATACAGTTATTGTGTGTTAGAGAACAGTTGATGATTTTATTTGTCACATTTTGTTTTGTTTTGCCTCATTTCAGTTGTCCATCTTCAATGCTTGTAAATATTTTGTTTTCTAATTAACTTGGTTAAGCTCCATGTATTATTAATGACAATGTAATGCTCTGTTTATGCTTTAGTCAAATATGTGTACTAGCTGCCATGAATAAGTGCATTTGAACGACATAAAAATAATTCCATATCGGATAGGGATAAAAAAATGTATCCGTGTTAAGAGCTTGCTTTTGTAGTAAATATTGCCCAGTGAAACATGAGTAGGTCTACCCTGGTACAGCAGTTATGCACATAATACCACTTGTGTGGTGATGTACATAGATAGGAGAAACACCTGGTGACCAAAAAACACTGAATAAATTATATCACTGACATGGGAGCCACCTCCGTATTTAATATTAAACAAATATATGAAAATGATATTTAAAAAAAAAATACAACTAATAGCAATAACAATACATTATGCATACACTGGAATGCACTCCTTCCAATGAACTCAAACACAGTCCCACCCATTGCAGTGCACTCCTTCCACTGAACTCAAACACAGTCCCACCCATTGCAGTGCACTCCTTCCACTGAACTCAAACACAGTCCCACCCATTGCAGTGCACTCCTTCCACTGAACTTAAACACAGTCCCACCCATTGCAGTGCACTCCTTCCACTGAACTCAAACACAGTCCCACCCATTGCAGTGCACTCCTTCCATTGAACTCAAAAAATTTCCCACCCACTGAAATGCACTCCTTCCACTGAACTCAAACATTGTCCCACCCATTGGAGTGCACTCCTTACGTTGTACTCAAACATAACCCCACCCATTGGAGTGCACTCCTTTCACTGAATTCAAACATGATCCCACCCACTTGTCTTCATGCAAACATGTTGGTGTATTTTTAGGGTTCTGAATGATGTGGTAGACCAGCTGAAAATGTTCATGATGTGGACTACAGATAAAGGTCAACCCAATGATAACGTCTGTGATTTATGAGATACAGTATTTTTTATGGAATTTTCACTCGGGAGCAATATCCCAAAAGTGAATATCAAAAAAGGAAAAGGTACATTTTAAAATAAGACGTATACCCATTTGCATGCTAAGCAACTGTAATTTCCATGGTTACCTGAAGGGAAATTACGTGAACATACATACATAAATGCGCTAATATAATATAGCAATTTGCAGCAACAATCAAATATAACATGCCTGTGGTTTATTCAGGATTTATTTGTCAAAGTTGGAGATTTTTGAGAAATTTTGCAATTCCTATTGAGATGCACACACAATACCAATAAGCACCTAAAGCTGAGTTAACTACTAAAGTGAATTTTTTTATTGTAATTGAAAAGAGTTGGTTTCTATTAACTCTTAAGTGCACTACACCAAAACGTTTTATTTGTTTTTAACACGACCGAAAACCAATAATAATATGATCTGTGCCCAAATAAATTAGTTATCAGTTTCGCTGTTGGAGGGCGACACGGGTTCACGTCAATATTTTGGTCTGGTGTGGACTGTGGACGTAGAGAAACCAACTAGCACAATTCCTTAAAAAACAATTTACGTTGTAACATTACAGATTGTTACATTCAGCAGCATCGCTCGCCAATATGTGCACAGTCCAGGATGACGACAATGCCATACTAGATGAAAAAGAGACGGTCAGGTGACAACACTTATTATCGCCCACGGCCACCTGCTACTTATTTTTAGTTATTTCCAGAGTTTGGTCCAGCATTGCCCAAAGGCTTTAGTCAATTAGTGTATATACCGAAATATTTAATTTACAGCGACAATCTTTCTGCTGAATTAGACAACTGCTCATACAATCTAAGCTAAAACCCATCACAGAACCATATGAAATCCCAGTAGGGTGGTCGAATTATAGTCGGAATGCCCTCTGCCTCAATGCCCCACGACCGGAATGCTCCAAACCTAGTCGCAATGCACCAATCCCAAAGTCGCAATGCCCCAACCGCGAAGTCGCAATGCTCCAACCGCGAAGTCGCAATGCACAACTTTTGGTCGGAATGTCTCTGTGATTTTACTATTGCCAAAACACGTTAAAACAATACCTTTTTATTTTATTATTGTCGAAATTATGTATATAATAATTATAATACAATAATAGACATTACAACATTATATAATTAAATGTATAATGAATAAAACAAATGGTTTCATTGATTAACTGTACATTAATGAAAGTATAACTGAATTTATGTTTTGTCTCCGTATATTTCTCTGTATATGTTTCATCTTTGTGCGATTGTCAAAGTTATCATGAATATTAATATCGATTACAAATGGTAATTATCAGTCACATAGCAACAGCCTAAACAGTATCCTGCTCATGCGTCATGGTTACATGTTTATGTGTGACCTACGCATGTACAATTACACGAAACAAATATAAGAGGAACACATTTAATAATGTAACAAAAAGATGTTAGTATTATATAAAATATGTTATTAATATATGTATATTGCCGCACAAAACAAGTACAACTGGAATATCAACACATTCACTAATCTTACAAAAAAGATGTTAGTATTGTATATAAAATATGTTTTATATATAAATATATATATATATATATATATTGCTGCACGAAACAAGTACAACTGGGACGCATTCAATAATCTAACAAAAAAAGATGTATTATATAAAATATGTTATATATATATAATATATATATATATATATATATATATATATATATATATATATATATATATATATAATTATATTGCCGCACAAAACAAGTACAACTGGAATGCATACAATAATCTAACAACAAATATGTTAGTATTATATAAAATATGTTATTTATATACATTATATACATATTACATAAAATATATATTGCCGCTGGAAACAAGTACAACTGGAATGCATGGCGGTAATAAAACCGCTATTATCCTAACATTAAAAAGCCAACTATTACTAAAGTGGGGCATTCCGTCCAAAAGTGGAGCATTACAACCACAGTGTTCCAAAATGTGGGTGCATTGCAACTTTGCGATTGGGGCATTGTAACTAGACAGTAGGAGCATTGTGACTGTGGCATTTAGGCAGAGGGGCATTCCAACCATACTCCCTCCGGGTGGTTGGACCAATTTTTTTTTTCTAATTTTTGTTAATGTTCCCTGATAGTAGTCACTATAAGAAGTATAATGGTAGTTGTTTCATGTATTTAAGTGAAATATTAAGCAAACTACAGATGTTGGACAATGAAGCTGCTGTTCAAACATTACCCATTAATTAATCAGTGGATGAAACTGATGAATGGGAAGTGAGTTAGGGGTTGTCCTACTGCCTTGTGTGAAAAGACTGCTGGCTGGGAACTGCTTCAAAGAACCATTGAAATTGCCCAGATAGCAATCTCACTTTCCCAGTATCACATGCTAAGCAAATGTTACAGCTAGCACAAAAGAAACCAGGATACCTCCAAACAGTCCGAACTGTAACCACTGTCACTGTAACCGGTTAAAGGAACATGCAACCCAAAAAGTAACAATTGCTCAAACCATTCAACAATGTTCATTGAATCATATCCCATATTTATTACTTTTTTTCTGAAATTATTTATTAAGTTTTAAGGAGAATTAGTGAACATCCCTGGAGGCTGACATTTTGGACATTTCGCATGTGGGTGTATGACGTCACACTTCCACAACTGCTAGCACCTCAGGTGGACAAAACAAAACAAACTCTTCACCCACTGAGTCTTTGAGATCTATCCATCCATTTAATTACACTTAGATATAAAAACATGGCATCCCTTACAATAAAAACATTCATAAAGAATATGATAAAGAAAAACGGTTTCAAGTAAAGATTGCAACCAATACAATTGCGAATCTGTACTTGGACTTGATCGGTTCGACGGAGCTTAGTAACTTTTATTATCGCCCGCTTTCACATGTAAACAAATCGTTTATCCAACTAATTATTCCAGTCAACCGTCGCGCAGTGAATATATTACTAATCATTGATTTTTATTATTATAAAGGAAATACATTTAATTATATTCTAGTACCCCATTTATAGTATTTGCTTACATTATGTTTGTCCCTTTTGTGAGACCGCTCTTCGCGTGCCATAGCAACACTGCTTTGCCCCGGACTTTCTGTTTACAAATTCAGTGGGGACAATATCTTTGTTCACCAGTCGCCTTTCACCCAATCCCAGCAACCTATGTTCGAGATCAACGATGACATGGTGCTGGCACACCATTTTCCGGTTGAAATTGAATTTTTCCACTGTATGACCCTTACCTATATTGTGGAGCCATTTCATCGCCAACTCGTGTTTCGGATGGAATTTATTGGTATTTGGAAAAATCTGTTTCCTTTCACTGACCCTTCTCCTGCTCTGTTTTTCTGTTGCTTGACATTCAAACATTTTATTATCATAAGACCCATAAAAAGAACTCAAATTATGTCGCTGTGCTAGTGTTTACATGTTGCGCGGCGCCTATATCGCTGAGAGTTGTGGACAGTCTACGTCACACTCACGCATTCACTCGGGTTACTCTCCGTGAGTTCCTTGTGAAATGGGCAACAATGTCAGCGCCTATGGTCAGTGAAAATGTACGTTTCAAGATTAATTTTATGGTGTATAACATTCTTACAAAATTAAACAAAAAGTACATATGTTACAATATTCTATCTTGAATGGTATGTGGGAATTGGGGGAATTTTAATGCATTTTCAACATTATGGTTGCATGTTCCTTTAAAACCTGTTCAAAGGTGCTAACAATATAAAATAAGTAAACACATATAATGCAAGTCACAGGCTGACAACCCGATAGTTCAGAGAGACCCCATAGATCACAATATAATTAAAGCTGATTGATTAAACTTTGGAATTGACGTGGACCTGCATCTGTGTTGCAGTGCTGGGGCAACCTGCATGAAATGCCACCAGAGGTCAGCAGTAGTTGTTATCCGTATAAACGACCCATTCTGCAGGTGAGTAGACTGAGCAGCTGATGTCATGTGTCGTCCTCTGTGACATTTGTCAATGTTGCTACTTCCCAATAAGCTGTTTCATTAGAAAGTTCATGATAATCTGGTTTCATTGTGTTGCTTTGAGACTTTTTTCTTTCTGTTTATAAATTCATCCATTTCCAGGAAGCACTTCTATGTTTTGATTTATTTATGCTCTGTGCACGCAATGTAAAAGCAGTTTAAAAAAAATTATATCGCAAATTTGTGGGATGGATGGCCAAGGGGGTACTGCAAGTCTGCAACTTGCAATAAAAATTAAGATTAGTAGAACTAAGTGTTTGCATTAGAGTGAACAAAAATACAGTAATAGTTATATAAATGTGACCGTGGCTTCCCCGACACTGTTCTCTTCCTGACCTCTACACTACAAGCATCTGTGCATGTTTCAGTGCTTAATGTGTTTTTTCAGCGAGTGTTTTCTGCAGTATTGCACCCACAAGTTCCGGTCTGCATTTGGCAAGTCTCGGCTGATCCGGGATGAGGAGGCTGTGCTGGTGGCCTTCTGTGGAGACAACTCCTCCTCCGCCATGCTGCACCTCATGAGGGAGGTTTGTCTCACAGGAAGTGCTTCTCTAGTGCAACACGCAGGGCTTTATGCAGGATAAAATTATTGCCAGTCACGTCACACATGTTTTGGTGGACACATGTATGTTAACTTTGAAATGTTGCCCTGAAATGGACTACAAACACTCATGTGACACCATTTTCGCTCACTTTCAAGGCATAACTAACAACATCTATGGTTTTGGAAGACCTTTTTTTTCGCTCCTTCATTTTTTAACAACCATCCACCACCTGTCCACCCATATTTCTACATGTCCATATTCATTTTTACCCGTCCAAATGACGGGTGGACGGGTATCTACATAAACGTATGGCAACACGCCTTCTCTCTCATTGCTTGTAAAGGTAACTGCTTTACCCAATTTAACTACAGGCGTACTTGCAAAGTTGTAAATTGTGTGTGCTTCTTTGTCCTGTTATATTTGTTGTTCAGTATTTACAAAACAGTACACTATTTCCAGAGGAATGTTTTGAATGAAATATTTTCATATGGAAATATTTTAGAATTCCTTTTATGCAAAACAAACTTATACACTTGCAAATGTCACCAGTTGCGTTATATATCTAGTAATTTTAATGATCTCATATTCATATACTGATAATGAATAACAGCTTTCATTTTGATAGCAAAAATGACGTTTTCCTTACTATGAATGTCTACGTTTTAGGGTCTAAGCAAAAGAGCACAAAAGAAGCTGAGGTTTCATCCCACCTTAGTTTTTATTGATGGTAAGGATATTGGTTTCCACGGTTATGGTATAAAACAGTACATCATAGTTTACAAATACGTTCATTATTCTAGTCAGTTTACAATTCGGTGTTATTTGCTCCATTTTTGTGTTTTGAAGGAATGGTGAATGTTGTTTGTGGGACACTTACAGATTGTTCAGTTGTTTGACTGAATATTGTTTGTGTGATCCTAGAGAGTGTTCAGTTGTTTGACTGAATGTTGTTTGTGTGATCCTAGAGACTGTTCAGTTGTTTGACTGAATGTTGTTTGTGTGATCCTACAGAGTACAGTGTTCAGTTGTTGGACTGAATGTTGTTTATGTGATCCTACAGAGTACAGTGTTCAGTTGTTGGACTGAATGTTGTTTGTGTGATTGATACAGTGTTCAGTTGTTGGACTGAATGTTGTTTGTGTGAGTACAGTGTTCAGTAGTTGGACTGAATGTTGTTTGTGTGATCCTAAAGAGTACAGTGTTCAGTTGTTGGACTGAATGTTGTTTGTGTGATCCTAAAGAGTACAGTGTTCAGTTGTTGGACTGAATGTTGTTTGTGTGATCCTAAAGAGTACAGTGTTCAGTTGTTGGACTGAATGTTGTTTATGTGATCCTACAGAGTACAGTGTTCAGTTGTTGACTGAATGTTGTTTGTGTGATCCTACAGAGTACAGTGTTCAGTTGTTGGACTGAATGTTGTTTGTGTGATCCTACAGAGTACAGTGTTCAGTAGTTGACTGAATGTTGTTTATGTGATCCTACAGAGTACAGTGTTCAGTTGTTGGACTGAATGTTGTTTGTGTGATCCTACAGAGTACAGTGTTCAGTAGTTGGACTGAATGTTGATTATGTGATCCTACAGAGTACAGTGTTCAGTTGTTGGACTGAATGTTGTTTGTGTGATCCTACAGAGTACAGTGTTCAGTTGTTGGACTGAATGTTGTTTATGTGATCCTACAGAGTACAGTGTTCAGTTGTTAGACTGAATGTTGTTTGTGTGATCCTACAGAGTACAGTGTTCAGTTGTTGGACTGAATGGTGTTTATGTGATCCTACAGAGTACAGTGTTCAGTTGTTAGACTGAATGTTGTTTGTGTGATCCTACAGAGTACAGTGTTCAGTTGTTTGACTGAATGTTGTTTATGTGATCCTACAGAGTACAGTATTCAGTTGTTGGACTGAATGTTGTTTGTGTGATCCTACAGAGTACAGTGTTCAGTTGTTGGACTGAATGTTGTTTATGTGATCCTACAGAGTACAGTGTTCAGTTGTTTGACTGAATGTTGTTTGTGTGATCCTAAAGAGTACAGTGTTCAGTTGTTGGACTGAATGTTGTTTGTGTGATCCTAAGGAGTACAGTGTTCAGTAGTTGGACTGAATGTTGTTTGTGTGATCCTAAAGTGTACAGTGTTCATTTGTTGGACTGAATGTTGTTTGTGTGATCCTAACGAGTACAGTGTTCAGTTGTTGGACTGAATGTTGTTTGTGTGATCCTAAAGAGTACAGTATTCAGTAGTTGGACTGAATGTTGTTTGTGTGATCCTAAAGAGTACAGTTTTCAGTTGTTAGACTGAATGTTGTTTGTGTGATCCTAAAGAGTACAGTGTTCAGTAGTTGGACTGAATGTTGGTTATGTGATCCTACAGAGTACAGTGTTCAGTTGTTGGACTGAATGTTGATTATGTGATCTTACAGAGTACAGTGTTCAGTTGTTGGACTGAATGTTGATTATGTGATCCTACAGAGTACAGTGTTCAGTTGTTGGACAGAATGTTGTTTCTGTGATCCTAGAATGTTAACAAACATAAACGGTCATACTGAATGATGTTTGTGTGATCTCACAGAGTGTTCAGTAGTTGGACTGACTGGTTCAGAGAGCGTGGAAATAAGAGACAGAGTTATCTCAGCGATGAAGGAGTCTGGCCTTCCTTACCATGTTTACAATCTGCACCAGGTAACTCTTCTCCACAATTACAACATCTTTTAGCAGCATCAGCAGCTAATTTTAGTTAATTTAGATACAAATGAGTTGACACTTTATAAACTATTAGAAGCTAAAAATTCAGTTGAGAATTGTTGTTTTGTGTGAACCAAGTTGCAAATACATTTGCTACGAAGTAATTTACTATAATGGGACAGTATATTTGGTTAAGCAGTAAAGTCAAATTAATTGGATGGAAGAGAATAAAAAAATGACTGCAATTGCGCAGTTATCACTGCAAGTTATTAAATACTTTATAAACATTGATATTTTTACACACACATGCAGACATTTATAGCAATAGCATATACAAACTTTTCACTGTTTTATTTTAGACCGAACGTATTCACTATGTCATCTAAGTAGGAAAAAGAAAAATGTGCAATTGTTTAAATATTGCACAAATCGTACAGGATATATCGCCAGTGATGGCGTGTGTATGATGGTGTGTATGATGGCGTGTGTATGATGGGGTGTGTATGATGGTGTATATGATGGCGTGTGATGATGGGGTGTGTATGATGGCGTGTGTATGATGGCGTGTATGATGGTGTGTGTATGATGGCGTGTGTATGATGGCGTGTGTATGATGGCTGTGTATGATGGCGTGTGTATGATGGCGTGTGTATGATGGCGTGTGTATGATGGTGTGTATGATGGCGTGTGATGATGGCGTGTGTATGATGGCGTGTGTATGATGGCGTGTGTATGATGGCGTGTGTATGATGGTGTATTATGATGGCGTGTGGATGATGGCGTGTGTATGATGGTGTGTATGATGGCGTGTGTATGATGGCGTGTTATGATGCGTGTGTATGATGGCGTGTGTATGATGGCGTGTGTATGATGGTGTGTATGATGGTGTGTATGATGGCGTGTGTATGATGGCGTGTGTATGATGGTGTGTATGATGGTGTGTATGATGGCGTGTGTATGATGGCGTGTGTATGATGGCGTGTGTATGATGGTGTGTATGATGGCGTGTGTATGATGGCGTGTGTATGATGGAGTGTGTATGATGGCGTGTTATGATGGCTGTATGTGTATGATGGCGTGTGTATGATGGCGTGTGATGGCGTATGATGGTGTGTATGATGGGTGTGTATGATGGCTGTGTATGATGGCGTGTGTATGATGGTGTGTATGATGGGGTGTGTATGATGGTGTGTATGATGGTGTGTATGATGGTGTGTATGATGGCGTGTGTATGATGGTGTGTATGATGGGTGTGTATGATGGCTGTGTATGATGGCGTGTGTATGATGGCGTGTGTATGATGGTGTGTATGATGGTGTGTGTATGATGGTGTGTATGATGGTGTGTATGATGGGTGTGTATGATGGTGTGTATGATGGTGTGTATGATGGCGTGTGTATGATGGCGTGTGTATGATGGCGTGTGTATGATGGCGTGTGTATGATGGCTGTGTATGATGGTGTTGTATGATGGTGTGTATGATGGCGTGTGTATGATGGTGTGTATGATGTGATGTTTTAGATGTGTGTATGATGGGTGTGTATGATGGCGTGTGTATGATGGCGTGTGTGATGGGTGTATGATGTGTGTATGAGTGTGTGATTGATGTGGTGTGATGATGGTGTATGATGGTGTGTATGATGGCGTGTGTATGATGGGTGTGTATGATGGGTGTGTATGATGGGTGATGATGGTGTGATGATGGCGTGTGTATGATGGCTGATGGGTATATGCGTGATGATGGCGTGTGTATGATGGTGTGTATGATGGTGTGTATGATGGTGTGTATGATGGTGTGTGTATGATGGTGTGTATGATGGCGTGTGTATGATGGTGTGTATGATGGTGTGTATGATGGCGTGTGTATGATGTGGTGATGTATGATGTGTATGATGGCGTGTGTATGATGGTGTGTATGATGGTGGTATGATGTGTTGATGATGTGTGTATGATGGCGTGTGTATGATGGCGTGTGTATGATGGTGTGTATGATGGTGTGTGTATGATGGGTGTGTATGATGGTGTGTATGATGGCGTGTGTATGATGGCGTGTGTATGATGGCGTGTGTATGATGGTGTGTATGATGGCGTGTGTATGATGGTGTGTATGATGGCGTGTGTATGATGGCGTGTGTATGATGGTGTGTATGATGGCGTGTGTATGATGGCGTGTGTATGATGGCGTGTGTATGATGGTGTGTATGATGGCGTGTGTATGATGGTGTGTATGATGGGTGTGTATGATGGCGTGTGTATGATGGCGTGTGTATGATGGGTGTGTATGATGTGTGTGTATGATGGCTGTGTATGATGCGTGTGTATGATGGCGTGTGTATGATGGTGTATGATGGTGTATGATGGCGTGTGTATGATGGCGTGTGTATGATGGCGTGTGTATGATGGCGTGTGTATGATGGCTGTGTATGATGGCGTGTGTATGATGGCGTGTGTATGATGGCGTGTGTATGATGGTGTGTATGATGGCGTGTGTATGATGGGTGTGTATGATGGTGTGTATGATGGTGTGTATGATGGCGTGTGTATGATGGTGTGTATGATGGCGTGTGTATGATGGCGTGTGTATGATGGCGTGTGTATGATGCGTGTGTATGATGGCGTATGGTGTGTATGATGGCGTGTGTATGATGGTGTGTATGATGGCGTGTGTATGATGGTGTGTATGATGGCGTGTGTATGATGGCGTGTGTATGATGGCGTGTGTATGATGGCGTGTGTATGATGGTGTGTATGATGGGTGTGTATGATGGGTGTGTATGATGGCGTGTGTATGATGGCGTGTGTATGATGGGTGTGTATGATGGCGTGTGTATGATGGCGTGTGTATGATGGTGTGTATGATGGTGTGTGTATGATGGCGTGTGTATGATGGTGTGTATGATGGCGTGTGTATGATGGCGTGTGTATGATGGCGTGTATGATGGTGTGTATGATGGCGTGTGTATGATGGCGTGTGTATGATGGCTGTGTATGATGGTGTGTATGATGGGTGAGTGGGTGTATGATGGCGTGTGTATGATGGTGTATGTGCTAATGGTGTATGAGGTGTGATGAGGTGTATGATGGCGTGTGTATGATGGCGTGTGTATGATGGTGTATGATGGGTGTGTATGATGGCGTGTGTATGATGGGATGTGTATGATGGGTGTATGATGGCGTGTGTGATGGGTATGAGCGTGTATGATGCGTGTGTATGATGGGTGTGTATGATGGCGTGTGTATGATGGGTGTGTATGATGGCGTGTGTATGATGGCGTGTGTATGATGGTGTGTATGATGGGTGTATGATGGCGTGTGTATGATGGCGTGTGTATGATGGTGTGTATGATGGCGTGTGTATGATGGGGTGTGTATGATGGCTGTGTATGATGGTGTGTATGATGGGTGTGTATGATGGCGTGTGTATGATGGCGTGTGTATGATGGCGTGTGTATGACGGCGTGTGTATGACGGCGTGTGTATGATGGGTGATGCGTGTTATGATGGCTGTGTATGATGGCGGTGTGTATGATGGCTGTGTATGATGGCGTGTGTATGATGGCGTGTGTATGATGGCGTGTGTATGATGGCGTGTATGATGGCGTGTGTATGATGGCGTGTGTATGATGGTGTGTATGATGGCGTGTGTATGATGGCGTGTGTATGATGGCTGTGTATGATGGCGTGTGTATGATGGGGTGTGTATGATGGCGTGTGTATGATGGCTGTGATGATGGCGGTGTTTGATGGTGTGTATGATGGCGTGTGTATGATGGCGTGTGTATGATGGCGTGTATGATGGTGTGTATGATGGCGTGTGTATGATGGCGTGTGTATGATGGCGTGTGTATGATGGCGTGTGTATGATGGCGTGTGTATGATGGCGTGTGTATGATGGCTGTGTATGATGGCGTATGATGGTGTGTATGATGGCGTGTGTATGATGGCGTGTGTATGATGGCGTGTGTATGATGGCGTGTGTATGATGGCGTGTGTATGATGGCGTGTGTATGATGGCGTGTGTATGATGGTGTGTATGATGGCGTGTGTATGATGGCGTGTGTATGATGGCGTGTGTATGATGGCGTGTGTATGATGGCGTGTGTATGATGGCGTGTGTATGATGGCATGTGTGTGTATGATGGGTGTGTATGATGGCGTGTGTATGATGGCGTGTGTATGATGGCGTGTGTATGATGGCGTGTGTATGATGGCGTGTGTATGATGGCGTGTGTATGATGGCGTGTGTATGATGGCGTGTGTATGATGGCGTGTGTATGATGGCGTGTGTATGATGGCGTGTATATGATGGCGTGTGTATGATGGCGTGTGTATGATGGCGTGTGTATGATGGCTGTGTATGATGGCGTGTGTATGATGGCGTGTGTATGATGGCGTGTGTATGATGGCGTGTGTATGATGGCGTGTGTATGATGGCGTGTGTATGATGGCGTGTGTATGATGGCGTGTGTATGATGGCGTGTGTATGATGGTGTGTATGATGGCGTGTGTATGATGGCGTGTGTATGATGGCTGTGTATGATGGCGTGTGTATGATGGCGTGTGTATGATGGGCGGTGTATATGGGTGGATGGTTATGATGGCTGTGTATGATGGCGTGTGTATGATGGCGTGTGTATGATGGCTGTGTATGATGGCGTGGTATGATGGCGTGTGTATGATGGCGTGTGTATGATGGCGGTATGATGGCGTGTGTATGATGGCTGTGTATGATGGCGTGTGTATGATGGCGTGTGTATGAGGCTGTGTATGATGGCGTGTGTATGATGGCGTGTGATGCTGTGATGATGGCGTGTATGATGGCTTGTATGATGGGTGTATGTGCATATGATGGTGTGATGATGGCGTGTGTATGATGGTGTGTATGATGGCTGTATGATGGCGTGTGTGAGGCATGTATGATGGCGTGTGTATGATGGCGTGGTATGATGCGTGGATGCGGTGTATGATGGCGGTATGTGATGGATGGCGTGTGTTGACTGCTGATTGATGTATCGCAATGTGGACTGATGTGGCTGTGATGATGGCGTGTGATGATGGCGTGTGTATGACGGCGTGTGTATGATGCGTGTATGATGGTGTATGACGGCGTGTGTATGACGGCGTGTGATGATGGTGGTATGATGTGATGGTATGATGTGCGTTGTATGTGTCATGTATGATCTGTGTATGATCGTGATGATGTGTAAGATGGTGTTGATTAATGCCAGTGCAATGTTTGGCTGATGACTGGCGGGTATGATCGAGCGATGTTATGTCGCTGCATGTCCATGAGGCTGTATGACTGCTTCATGACGGTCGTTGACCATCATGTCACTGCAGAATGCGTGTGTATGACGGCGTGTGTATGACGGCGTGTGGATGACGGCGTGTGGATGACGGCATGTGTATGACTGGCATGTGTATTATGGCGTGTGGATGAGTCTAGAGTGTGATGAGTGTAGAGTGGTTTGTTGAAGGTGTTCATGAAGCATCACACAGTAGACGACGACTCCGAGACAAACCTCACAGAGATCTCGGCTGACTTGGCTCAGATGCAAGTTACCAATGCAGGCCAGCAGGTGGCAGCACATACTTCCTGCAATGAGCTGTCTGCAGATGAGCTGGAGCAGAGACTGAAGGACGCCATCGCTGCAGCGTCGACTCAGACAGCCAAGGAAGGCCTTCTGTCTCTATTCAGGTCAGGATGAGTGCAGCTTCTGACTCATCAAATATCCTCTCATCCAATGTCGGAGTTCATGGCAGTTTCCATGGCATTAGTAAAATGGCATAGATGGATTGGCTCGCAAAAAACTACATGGATGGGTGCAGTCCGACGTACCTGTCCATAATAAATTTCGACCGGTAAAAAAATGTCAATTTTACCTGTCCAGGTGATGGGTGGACAGGTCTCTGATCTAATGTCCTCTCATCTAATGTCCTCTCATTTAATGTTCTCTCATCAAATGTCCTCTCTAATGTTCTCTCAACAAATGTCCTCTCATATAATGTTCTCTCATATAATGTCCTCATCAAATGTCCTTTCATCTAATGTCCTTTCATCTAATGTTCTCTCAACAAGTGTCCTCATATAACAAATGTCCTCTCATCCAGTAACCTCTTGTCTGGTGTCCCCTTATCCAATGTCTACTAAGCAGCCCAAGAAATGCGTTGTTGAATGTTGTTGTTCCATAGACACAGATTGCTGGTGGACATTGCCCGAGAGTTGTGTTGTTGAATGTTGTTGTTCCACAGACACAGACTGCTGGTGGACATTGCCCGAGAGTTGTGTTGTTGAATGTTGTTGTTCCACAGACACAGACTGCTGGTGGACATTGCCCGAGAGTTGTGTTGTTGAATGTTGTTGTTCCACAGACACAGACTGCTGGTGGACATTGCCCGAGAGTTGTGTTGTTGAATGTTGTTGTTCCACAGACACAGACTGCTGGTGGACATTGCCCGAGAGTTGTGTTGTTGAATGTTGTTGTTCCACAGACACAGACTGCTGGTGGACATTGCCCGAGAGTTGTGTTGTTTAATGTTGTTGTTCCACAGACACAGACTGCTGGTGGACATTGCCCGAGAGTTGTGTTGTTTAATGTTGTTGTTCCACAGACACAGACTGCTGGTGGACATTGCCCGAGAGTTGTGTTGTTTAATGTTGATGTTCCACAGACACAGACTGCTGGTGGACATTGCCCGAGAGTTGTGTTGTTGAATGTTGTTGTTCCACAGACACAGACTGCTGGTGGACATTGCCCGAGAGTTGTGTTGTTGAATGTTGTTGTTCCACAGACACAGACTGCTGGTGGACATTGCCCGAGAGTTGTGTTGTTGAATGTTGTTGTTCCACAGACACAGACTGCTGGTGGACATTGCCCGAGAGTTGTGTTGTTGAATGTTGTTGTTCCACAGACACAGACTGCTGGTGGACATTGCCCGAGAGTTGTGTTGTTGAATGTTGTTGTTCCACAGACACAGACTGCTGGTGGACATTGCCCGAGAGTTGTGTTGTTTAATGTTGTTGTTCCACAGACACAGACTGCTGGTGGACATTGCCCGAGAGTTGTGTTGTTGAATGTTGTTGTTCCACAGACACAGACTGCTGGTGGACATTGCCCGAGAGTTGTGTTGTTGAATGTTGTTGTTCCACAGACACAGACTGCTGGTGGACATTGCCCGAGAGTTGTGTTGTTGAATGTTGTTGTTCCACAGACACAGACTGCTGGTGGACATTGCCCGAGAATTGGGCTTCTCCAAGTTGATGATGGCTCACTCCGCAACACGTCTCGCGGTGCGCATGCTGGCAGACATCACTCAAGGTCGTGGGGCTCACCTTGCCTACCAAATGGTTAGTTTGTGGCACTGAACTTTAGCAGTTGGTTACTTGATGATATATTATTACACATGCAGCTGATTTTATAGCACAATTGTGTGTCACTGCTAAATGTGAGTTACTGACATCCTTTTCAAAAGGATTTTACAAATAATTAGCAGGCCTAATGCTAACAATACTGGTCTAAGAGTCATCAGAATGAATAGATTTTATGCTGTGTAGCTAAATCTAGGTTAAGAAGCTGCAGCAAACTTAATATGCATTTGTGTACAAAAACATCTTGTAGGCATGTCGGTAACACATTTGTTCTTACAATGATATAAATGGGAGGGAGTTTCCCAAAATGAAATAAATTCATTCCGGGATGATTTTTGACATTTAACCAAATTGTCCTTTAAAAGCATTAAAATATCACTAAAAAGTTTAAAACAAATTCACATTGGTCTCGAGTACTGTTTATTGTACTAAGCGAAGTTTGAGAATTTTTATCTTCAATACGTGCACATTGAATTTATCAAATTAAAAACAACCATGTCATAGCCGCATCCACCATATTAAATGTTTTACCGGAGTGTCATTCAACACCATCACAGGCATCTCATAGTCATAGTTCTTCCTTTGTTTCAGAGTTTTGCCGACAGTCGTCGCAGCGATGTCACCCTCGTCCGACCTATGAGGTGGGTTCTCAGTGCCTTATTGGGACAGTTTCACTGTCGCGATAATGTCATTGTCGATAGTTGTTTTGATGTCCGCAAATTTATGTAGTTTTGCAGTAAGTCATTAGCATTCTAGACGAGGACCTAACTGAATCACTATAGCAGGTACTCAGAACAAGACGTCATAAGTGTGAAGTAAATATAATATGGTGTTACATTTGTGGACAGCATTCGTCAGCGACTGGCCAATTAACATAAACAATTAGACACACCCTTCGCCTCTGTCTGATTGATCGTGCCAACCTGGACAATTCATTGGCGATGAGTTTTTAAAGATAAATTGACATAACGCGCATATCAAAAACGTTTACAGTTGTCGTCAGTAAAAACCAATGATGTCTTCTGTAAATGAACTATGCCATTTATGTTGGTTTCAAAAATATGGAAACATCTAATCGCCTATTCTCAGCCGAAAAGAGACAAATGTCAAAATAACTTTACAGATGGATTAGATGCATGCCGCTGCATTCTCTTCCGTCTTGGCTGTGTGTGCGTCTTGTCTAGTTAAATACTGTGGTAAATAAATAGCGGGTGCAACAAGAACGGAAACAATTGTCTCTCAAAGCAAAGTTTTATCTTTTTTTATCTTTGTAGTTATCATAAATGACGGCCATACACCACGTGTGATATAGTGTCTTTGTCAAAAAGTAAATGGTATT
>JAODUO010000690.1:112500-117500 GCA_025642075.2 Ridgeia piscesae
ACTGTGTTTGTGTGGTGTTTACAGAGAGTGTTCTGTACACTGTGTCTGTGTGGTGTTTATAGAGAGTGTTCTGTACACTGTGTCTGTGTGGTGTTTATAGAGAGTGTTCTGTACACTGTGTCTGTGTGGTGTTTACGTAGATTGTTCTGTACACTGTGTCTGTGTGGTGTTTACAGAGTGTTCTGTACACTGTGTCTGTGTGGTGTTTACAGAGAGTGTTCTGTACACTGTGTCTGTGTGGTGTTTACAGAGAGTGTTCTGTACACTGTGTCTGTGTGGTGTTTACAGAGAGTGTTCTGTACACTGTGTCTGTGTGGTGTTTACAGAGAGTTCTGTACACTGTGTCTGTGTGGTGTTTACAGAGAGTTCTGTACACTGTGTCTGTGTGGTGTTTACAGAGAGTTCTGTACACTGTGTCTGTGTGGTGTTTATAGAGTGTTCTGTACACTGTGTCTGTGTGGTGTTTACAGAGTGTTCTGTACACTGTGTCTGTGTGGTGTTTACAGAGAGTGTTCTGTACACTGTGTCTGTGGGGTGTTTACAGAGAGTTCTGTACACTGTGTCTGTGTGGTGTTTACAGAGAGTTCTGTACACTGTGTCTGTGTGGTGTTTACAGAGTGTTCTGCACAATGTGGCTGTGTGGTATTTACAGAGAGTGTTCTGTACACTGTGTTTGTGTGGTGTTTACAGAGTGTTCTGTACACTGTGTCTGTGTGGTGTTTACAGAGAGTGTTCTGTACACTGTGTCTGTGTGGGGATTACCGAGTGAGTTCTGTACATTGTGTCTGTGTGGTATTTACAGAGAGTGTTCTGTACACTGTGTCTGTGTGGTGTTTACAGGGTGTTCTATACACTGTGTCTGTGTGGTGTTTACAGAGTGTTCTGTACACTGTGTCTGTGTGGTGTTTACAGTGAGTGTTCTGTACACTGTATCGGTGTGGGGTTTACAGAGTGTGTTCAGCACAATGTGTCTGTGTGGGTTTACAGAGTGTGTTCTGTACAATGTGTCTGTGTGGTGTTTACAGAGAATGTTCTGTACACTGTGTATGTGTGGGGTTTACACAGAGTGTTCTGTACACTGTGTTTGTGTGGTGTTTACAGAGAGTGTTCTGTACACTGTGTTTGTGTGGTGTTTACAGAGAGTGTTCTGTACACTGTATGTGTGGTGTTTACAGAGAGTGTTCTGTACACTGTGTCTGTGTGGTGTTTATAGAGAGTGTTCTGTACACTGTGTCTGTGTGATATTTACGTAGATTGTTCTGTACACTGTGCCTGTGTGGTGTTTACAGAGTGTTCTGTACACTGTGTCTGTGTGGTGTTTACAGAGAGTGTTCTGTACACTGTGTCTGTGTGGTGTTTACAGAGAGTGTTCTGTACACTGTGTCTGTGTGGTGTTTACAGAGAGTTCTGTACACTGTGTCTGGGTGGTGTTTACAGAGAGTTCTGTACACTGTGTCTGTGTGGTGTTTACAGAGAGTTCTGTACACTGTGTCTGTGTGGTGTTTACAGAGAGTGTTCTGTACACTGTGTCTGTGTGGTGTTTACAGAGTGTTCTGTACACTGTGTCTGTGTGGTGTTTACAGAGTGTTCTGTACACTGTGTCTGTGGGGTGTTTACAGAGAGTTCTGTACACTGTGTCTGTGTGGTGTTTACAGAGTGTTCTGCACAATGTGGCTGTGTGGTATTTACAGAGAGTGTTCTGTACACTGTGTTTGTGTGGTGTTTACAGAGTGTTCTGTACACTGTGTCTGTGTGGTGTTTACAGAGAGTGTTCTGTACACTGTGTCTGTGTGGGGATTACCGAGTGAGTTCTGTACATTGTGTCTGTGTGGTATTTACAGAGAGTGTTCTGTACACTGTGTCTGTGTGGTGTTTACAGGGTGTTCTATACACTGTGTCTGTGTGGTGTTTACAGGGTGTTCTATACACTGTGTCTGTGTGGTGTTTACAGAGTGTTCTGTACACTGTGTCTGTGTGGTGTTTACAGTGAGTGTTCTGTACACTGTATCGGTGTGGGGTTTACAGAGTGTGTTCAGTACAATGTGTCTGTGTGGTGTTTACAGAGAGTGTTCTGTACACTGTGTCTGTGTGGGGTTTACAGAGTGTGTTCTGTGTCTGTGTGGTGTTTACAGAGTGAGTTCTGTGTCTGTGTGGTGTTTACAGAGAGTGTTCTGTGTCTGTGTGGTGTTTACAGAGAGTGTTCTGTGTCTGTGTGGTGTTTACAGAGAGTGTTCTGTACACTGTGTCTGTGTGGTGTTTACAGAGAGTGTTCTGTACACTGTGACTGTGTGGTGTTTACAGAGTGTTCTGTACACTGTGTCTGTGTGGGGTTTACAGAGAGTATTCTGTACAATGTGTCTGTGTGGTGTTTACAGAGAGTGTTCTGTACAATGTGTCTGTGTGGTGTTTACAGAGAGTTCTCGGCAAAGGAGATTGCTGTCTACAACAGACTTAACAACGTCTCACCAGTCTTTATTCCATCGCTCTCCACAAAGGTCAGTCTGAAGGTCACCTGTCTGTTTTCTATTTCACAGGAATCTGAAGGTCATACTAGACCCAGAATGAACCTGGGTGTGATTATTATTATCGTAAACCATCTCATTGAATTGGCTATCTCAAGCAGGGCTGGGTTCAAATACGTACTTATATTTGAAATCAAAAAATTGGTGTATTTGTATCTGAATTGAAGAAAAAAATTGACAACAGCAGTTAATCAAGCCTTTGTAGCGACAGTGACCCTCCCTAATCAATTCTAAACATTTTGATGGACTGATGAACTTCTTTACCAGGCAGGGTTCAAATACATTTGTAAAGTATTTGATTCTTTCGAATACATTTTCAAATACATTGTCAGTATCAACATTTATGTTCCATGATCACATGTCTCCCAAACTGATTACCTTTACTGCAAATCACTTTTCATAAGAAAAATACCCATTGGTTGCAACTTCAATGTGTCTTTCACCCAACAGTGCTAGTTATTGAAAAAAGTACTTGACAGCAGCTGTCCCCCAAGGCCCTGGCAGTAACCATGATGTTTGTTTGCTCAGAGTCATAGGGTGGATTAGCACCCAACAGTGACCATAGGTCAATATCCCCTTTGTTCTTTAGTCAGGCTCCAATCTGGCACCAGGCTATTCTGGTCTCCTGGCTGTCCTTCAAGTTGCTCTGGCAAATGTAAATGTATTTGAATCATATTTGAATCAAAACTGGCAGTGTATTTGTATTTATATTGAAAATTTGTATTTGAATTGAAATCTAGAAAATCAATGTATTTGTATTTTGATTTGGCTGAGTTGTATTTGTATTTGATCCCAAAATGTGTATTTGAACCCAACCCTGATCTTAAGTGTGAGTGAGGAAATTTCAGCCACAGTGAACCACAACAGCCTTTCTTCTGGTCAGCAGAAGGCCGGTCACTCACTGGACAGTCTCACGGAGCAGTTTGTTCTTAGCCTCAACACCAAGTCAGCCACTACAGTGAACACCATCTGCAGGTGAGACAGTCACTCAGAGTGGCATGCTGAGAATGGCACATTCAGTGGCACACCTATAGTGGCAGGCCCAAAGACACATTCAGTGGCACAATCAGTGGTGATTTGAACACTTATAGAAGTTTGAAAGATTAAATCTCATCAGAATTCAGAAGATTCATTTCCTATCATTAATTACAGTCAATTAAAAAGCAGAAAACCCCGCTGAGAATATGTACATTTTATAATGTGTGTGCATGTCCATGAACGGGCTGGTGCCGGGGATACGACGCTTTAGAAATGCTAGTTATAATAAGAATATTATTACAAGTGCACAACGCCATTTAGACACGTGAATTTTTTTAGAGATTGTGTGTGTTTTAGGACAGGAGAAAAGCTGGGCTTGGCCAAGTCAGCACCAGGAACTACAGAAGACATCAGCATTCAAAGCCACTGCTCCATGTGCGAGGTAGGATATATTATTTTGACTATTTAGATTAATTTACATAATTTAATATTTCTGTTTTTAAAAATAAAAACGTACTATGTGTATTTACTCAATATATTGTATGGATGTAGGTGTTTTGCAGTCGTGAATTGTTAGATGTTAAGAGAGTGTATACCGTGGGGTGTGTTTGATGTGAGGCAGAGACTCATGCCTAATGTGTTGTGACATGACTTCATGACCACCTTGGTGACAGGCCCCACTTGACACGCTGGTTGGTGACGCGTCGGCCCTTGCGTCAACGCGCTTCTCACGGGCCATGTGTCAAAAAGAGGCCCAAGGTAGAGATCAAACAGCAACCCCCAGGGACGACTGTCACATCTCAGACTCAACGGTGACACCCAACGACCCCCATAGGTCAAGGTCAGTCAGTGTCACATGTTGATGTGACACTCATGGAGTGTAAACTCCTAAGAGACGTAATAATGAGAGGCTAGATCAGTTATGCGGTCTGGTCGGTTCATCGTTGTGTGATTCAACTGTCTCAGAATTAGTTCCTCTACTCAACTGCAGACATAAATATATTTGTGTCATCAAAATGACGTCACGTAGTGTTATTGAAATGGCAGAAATAAGCAACCTGCTTTTGCAAATTTCTTCCAAATTTTAGAGTAAATTTACATAACTTTTTTAATTGATTGTAGTATAAAATTAAGTATTATTCATGACTGTAGAACAAGTACATGTATTTAACTTTTGCACGTGATCTTTAAGTGACCGTTTTATTGAGGTTCTCTGTCCGTCGTTGTGCTACAATCCATCTGTACTTTGAGTATTGCACGAAACACTTCATTCACACAGCTGTTGTCCAGTGTGTGGCCCAATATTCAGTTTAACATTTAGAGACCGCGCTATGTGAGGACTGGTCAGTTGGTCTGAAAGTGCATGAGGGAGAAGACGTTAACCACCGCCTGTCTGCCGACGGAAGTAGTCAGACTGAAGAAACTGATGTGGCCAGAACTAAGCAATTTACCACGCAGATACAATTTATTATGATCGTGTTTCCGAAGATAGATCCAAGT
>JAODUO010000690.1:120000-175000 GCA_025642075.2 Ridgeia piscesae
ACAGTCTTACCCACAGTCCCACATACATATAGTCTTACCCACAGTCCCACATACATACAGTCTTACCCACAGTCCCACATACATATAGTCTTACCCACAGTCCCACATACATACAGTCTTACCCACAGTCCCACATACATATAGTCTTACCCACAGTCCCACATACATATAGTCTTACCCACAGTCCCACATACATACAGTCTTACCCAATGTCCCACATACATATAGTCTTACCCACAGTCCCACATACATATAGTCTTACCCACAGTCCCACATACATACAGTCTTACCCACAGTCCCACATACATATAGTCTTACCCACAGTCCCACATACATATAGTCTTACCCACAGTCCCACATACATACAGTCCATGTTTTTTCCATGTTACAGTCCATGCTTTTTTGCCTATCCTCAATGTCTTAAATAGAAACAAGACACTTGTTTGGGTCTGTCAATTTAAGTGTTAAGATAACTGTTTGAAACCATTCAGTATTGTGGTAGTGTTTTACTAGACTAACCTTGTTGAAGCTATGAGACTGTGCTGTTATACTGGCCACAGAGGAGAATGATACGGCCAACCAGATGGATCATAACAGTTGAGACTTTAAAACAGTGAAGTGTCAAGTTAAACAGCAATATTTAATTTCTACAGTGATATCAGTGTCATTTGTTTCCGTTAATGCCCAACAGTGACCCATTTAACTAATGCTAAAAATAGATGGTGGAAAATGGTTGGACTCTCAACAAGTCAAAATTTCCTGGTCCACATCGCAACTGAAGCATGAAGCTTTTGGTGGCAATCTGGTTAAATCCAAATTGTTGGGGAATTTACCTGACCCCCCCTTCCCCTGATGGATATTATTTATTTATGTGCCAATCAAAAACTGGCAGTAAATTATTTGTTTCTAAAAATGCAATTGATTGAAAATTTATACCATAACCCCAATAAATGTTTTTTTAATGTACCCTGCAGTCAGAACCACTGCCTGCCATGTGTGGAATAGTTAATGTTTAGTTGATTGAGATGTTTATGTTGTTTCCAGAGAGCAGATGAAGGAACAGATCGCCGAGTTTCTACTGGAAGAGTCAGACCAAGCAGCTGCTGCCATCTAGCGGGAGACAGTTTAACTAGGAGTTTGACAGACGGCAATAAAATATTTATATTCCGTTACGTGTTGTGAGTGACCTCTGATACCTAGCTTATTTTATACGTAGGGCTTAAACCTAAACGGACAAAAATATATTTGGGGATGGCGTTGTTTTGTTGACATGTTATTTTCTGTGAGTTCACTTACAGGAAATGGTTGTTTGTCTGAGTCAGTCTGTCTCCGAGACTCGCCATCTATCTGTGAGACTGTCAGTCTGTGTGAGACAGTCTGTCTGTGAGACCGTAGTGAGACAGACATCATAGCCATGTCTCTGACAGTGTGGCAGACGTATTATATATTACCAACAAATTCAATACATCACGGAGCATGTCACAGATACATCAACAGTGTCAAGACTGGACAACCGACACGACACGACAGGCGACGTCGCATATTCGGTAGACTTGTCGACTTTGGCCGAAGACATGTGACAGGGAGCATTGATTATTCGACAGCAAGACTAATATGTCAGACGCACATTCAGCGAGCCTACGTATATAGGCGGAATTATATAGACGCAAGTGCCGTGGGCGAAAGACAAACGCTGGACACAGAAGAAGAAAGACAGGACATGCTTGAACCGTTCTCCTGATTTTATTTCTTGCAAGCTTCTCTCAACATTGTACATCTTTGGCTGTGCGCCCGGACACTCTAGATGATGCTCACCACAACAAACAGTAGTTTATCACACAATGAATATTCATTTCTCACTGGGTCCTCTAGCAGTGCATTGGGTAATCAGTTGTCATGGTGATTCACTGCAGCTGACCAATCAGAAGCACCGTGATGTCTGGTTACACACACTGACTGTTGGTCATAATGACACCAAACGCTGGCTGATAACAATGAACAATTGCAGATTGTGATAACAACAGGCATTATCACAGCCGCACTGACACTGGCACTATCACAGTGGTCCCGAGATACTGATTACCCACAATCCTTTGCAGTCTTGCTGTGTTTTAAGGGAGGCAGAGGGAGGAACATCCAAATGCATGGGCTGTGAATGGGTGTGAATATGATGCACTAGAGGAAACTATTGTGACTGATTGGTAGGGTAGTGCTCACGCTGAATGGTAGTAGTGCATACACTAATTGGTAGGGTAATGCAAGCACTGATTGGTAGAATAGTGCACTCACTGAATTATGGGATAGTGCATACAGTGTATGGTAGGGTAATGCACGCACTGAATGGTATGGTAGTGCACGCACTGACTGGTAGGGTAATACATACTATTACATAGCGAGTGGTAGGGTAGGGCACAAACTACAGACAGGGTAGGGTAGTAAGTCTAGGGGTGGATATCTGGCTGGCTGCTAGTGCATCATGGGAGAAACCTGAGTGGTGCGAGTTGGCGACTATGACATTGTAAGCACTTTGACTACTGCGTGACGTCATGAGGCATCACTACAAGACTTGTTCAGTGACTGCGCCACTCGTCTGCCAGCTCGTGGTCTCATTCATATACAAATATATACCAGGCGGTCCCTAATGTTCTCTGCACAAGTTGATTGTCCCTTCCATTCCGTTCCGCTCCACTGATTGCGTGTTCTCCACTGTCTGTCGAGAGGTAGACGTTCAAATATCACATGGCTACAAGTATGGGCAGATATCACAAGTACACACACGCGCGCACGCACACACAAATATCGTCTGTCTACACATTTAGATATGACAAGTTGAAAGTGAAGATATAACAAGTTGACAGACACCGAGTTCACTGAAGCATGACCGTTTCGCAGGTGATTACCCTTCAGCCTCTCTCTCTCTCCCCAGCCGAGTCGCGTATAACTAAACATGCTGCATCAAGTGAATCACAGCAAACTTACATGCTTCACCACATCTAGACTCCATTGCTTATATGCATGCCATATTCCCATACTATAGCCAGATGTTGGTACATCAGTCGTGCTAGTTTTAAAATATTATCTTAAGCCGTGTGCCACTTAGGCTACAATATTCACAAGTTCCTGTTTTTCTCCATCCACGAAGCCGTTCCTTCATTGAGATGAACTACTATAAAATGTATCACTTCCGAGTTTGTCTGCATGGCAGAATATGAAACGAATTACAAATCAACGTGCCCAAGGTTTCACAGCTGTATTTTAAGACCTATTAAAACAGCCTAAAAAGATCCCCACATTTTTGATAAAAAATAAAGAGTTTACACCCAGCTGTGCTTATTTAAAAAAATCAGTTGTCATTATTTTAACATCCCCATGATGATGATTCAGAGGGTTAAGTGAAGATTATGTGGTTGGTCAATGTTAAGATTCCTCCATGCAATAAAAACATCCAATTAATTAATTAATTACCCATAATGCGACCTACAGGTGTCAATCAAGCTCACAATTAACTTGCTTAACTACCCCAAGGCTAGCGCTGGAGGATGTGTACACCAAGGCTAGCATTGGAGGACATATACACCAAGGCTAGTGCTGGAGGATGTGTACACCAAGGCTAGCATTGGAGGACATATACACCAAGGCTAGCGCTGGAGGATGTGTACACCAAGGCTAGCATTGGAGGACATATACACCAAGGCTAGCCTGGAGGAATGTGTACACCAAGGCTAGCATTGGAGGACATATACACCAAGGCTAGCGCTGGAGGATGTGTACACCAAGGCTAGCATTGGAGGACATATACACCAAGGCTAGCGCTGGAGGATGTGTACACCAAGGCTAGCATTGGAGGACATATACACCAAGGCTAGCGCTGGAGGATGTGTACACCAAGGCTAGCATTGGAGGACATATACACCAAGGCTAGCGCTGGAGGATGTGTACACCAAGGCTAGCATTGGAGGACATATACACCAAGGCTAGCGCTGGAGGATGTGTACACCAAGGCTAGCATTGGAGGACATATACACCAAGGCTAGCGCTGGAGGATGTGTACACCAAGGCTAGCATTGGAGGACATATACACCAAGGCTAGCGCTGGAGGATGTGTACACCAAGGCTAGCATTGGAGGACATATACACCAAGGCTGGTGCTGGAGGATGTGTACACCAAGGCTAGCATTGGAGGATGTGTACACCAAGGCTAGCACTGGAGGACATGTACACCAAGGCTAGCGTGATGGACTGGTATGGATGAAGTGATAGCTGATACCCAGACACCAACTAGGCTGTGGCATACATTCAGTACAGTAAGAGCATGCACGCATGTCTGCAAATGTTACCATGTGCACATACATGCTGTAAATAACATGCACAGACACGCTGAAAGAGGGGAATGTATCCTATGTGTAAGAGGGACTGTCATCGAGCATATTCTCACAGTGACGTGCTAAACGAATGTATGCTGACAACACCACAGTCTATTGTTAATCTACGAGAGAGTACAAGTAACCAACCACATCCTTGAGGTAGCGTCTTACATATTCACAAAATGCCGCACAAACTCAGTCACAATAACATTATTCGACAAAATACTTCATCGTGTTTCTAATTTAAAACCGGGATCGTATGTCAAGAATGACATTTTCCTACACCAGCTCCTCTTACCCTAGGAACCTTGTAAATAAGCAACACGTAGTGCGAGTACTGCACTGATTGAACCAATCACAACCTGTCCAGCCAGTTTCTGCTGACCGACATGCTGTGAGAAGCAAGCAAGCTTCCAACCACGAACAACTTTTCTTAACAATGTTACAAGCATGATGTTCTTTGATAACAGATGCAGTGAATATTTGTTCTGCAGTCGATAACATCGAGGAGATTTCGTGCATGAAAGAAGTGTGTGAAGAACCAATAATACTCATCACATCCATTTGCTGCGGTCCTCACCATAGCATTTCGTAACAACAAACAACAATAAATTTATCTATTTTACGCAGACCTGTAACAATGAAACAATCACTTATAAGCTGTACGTAACAGTGCTGACTTGTGTGCGCTATGCAGCGAGTAACGGGGTCATAATCTTTATCATTAATCAACGTCAAGCGAAATGCAAAAATCACAGTGGCAGCACAGACAGGGGGGTAATAGTTCAGCTACACCATCTTTACACAGCCAGAGTGCTTACCTCTAAGTCCACGAGAAAGATACCCAACACAGGTGCTGTCCCCTAGTGAGCAAACAGTACACTATTCTGACATTTCGCCAACTCCATACGTCTCTAGCTACTCGTCTCGGCAACAACATGTCGAAAATCTTGTGACGGGTATTTACAAAAAAAGTCGCCGGGAACAAACGTCAACAAATGCGTGTGGGATGAATTATAAATGCAGGGTTTCAACAAAAACGGAGCTACGTTTCTAGCGTGACTTTGGAAGCAGGAGGACCACAGACCGTAGCTGACGAGACAAACAACGACTACATGGCGTCCCTGAAGAATTATTCACTCATTTCCTCAAACAATTTTGCAGATCCACTCATTTCTTGGATCGACACTTGTGGAGTGTCTTAGAAATACCTGAGTTCCACTACCTGCGCGTGAGTGGCTGTCTATCTGCGGCACAAGGTCACGTGACGCAGAAACAGCACAGCTGGTCTTGCCACCTGTCCACGTGCCGATACCGGTTGTGTCGGGCTGGGCTGCCCAATGGCAGTGGTTTGCAAGTTAGCATCGACACAAGATTATTTCAACTATAGTAACATTATCATCAGTAGGATTAACGAATGTCACGTCTTTCGTTACCAACGAATGGCATGTCTGTTGGTACCAATGAATGCCATGTCTGTTGGTACCAATGAATGTCACATCTGTTGGTACCAACGAATGCCATGTCTGTCGGTACCAATGAATGTCATGTCTGTTGGTACCAATGAATGCCATGTCTATCGGTACTAACGAATGCCACGTCTGTCGGTACCATTTGCCTCGCGGTACTGACTATGTGCCACTTCTGGTAGCATGGATGTCATCATCAATACCAACTCCTACTGGTATCACTACCGAAATGTCAGGTCAATTATGACACATGGTGGTATAACTACCGAGATTGATGTGACAACACCACTACCAGATGTTACATGACAGTACCACTGACGAGGTTGACATGGTGATATCCTTACCAACTGACTGTGGCATGACGTATCGCTACCAGTGTGACATGGCGGTATCGGTATCAATTGTCACATTATCAACTGGTATCATTATCAAGTGTGACATATGACGGTACCAACTTTGAAAAGAAACATGAAATTGAACTGGCGTGCCGAAGTCTGGGAGAGAACTGATGACACAAGCTGGCACAGGGGACTGCAGCCATGCGTGACAAGAATGAACTGTCAGTGAGTACAACGCACTGCTTACTATTGATGACACAGGCCAATGGCATCGTGGAGAGGTCATTGAGTGCGAGTGACTTCAGCTGCCAGTGATCAATGAGGTTGTACTTCGACTGAACCGTGTCACCTGACACCCGACTGTGGTCTAGAGGAGACACTACATTTGGTACCGTCATATTTCGCATGACATCTGACACCAGTGACTGACACCTGTGACATGTCGCTGTAAGAACGTCGGTGCCTACCTGGGAGGAGCAGTGACTGGCAAGGAGATTGCATGTATCGCACCACTTACTACTGGACAGTGTCCAGCCTGGTGGAGTGACCGGCCACTAGATGACTGGCAGTGTGGTGACAAAATGAAAGAGGTGCAAAAATATTACCTAGTCACATTGTGTGAGTAACATACTCAACAGCGCCGCTACTATGGCAACGGTTGCAACGTTGCCATGACAACGCCTATACATATCTACTTCTGCAGGATTCCTGTGTACAACACTAACACCCCGTCCCATTCCTGGGTTGCCTAGTCGCCCTGCCTACATCAAGGGGGTGGGGGCGTCTTCGCCCTGCTTCGTTTCATTGCACTCTCGTCCGCTCCAGGCGTCAGCACTCGTCGCCCACCCGTGCTGCCCCCTATAGTTCGTCCATCACCGTGTGTGGCACTGTCAGATTTGATGTCGCCAGGCGCTGACCAGCACCGTTTGCGTGTCGGGGCGTGTCCAGGCGTCTCGAGACCGGCGCTTCGCGTCTGTCTCACAGTGGAAACCCTCTGAGTCATCACGGAGCCTGATCGCTGCGACCAATCGCCACTGTGTGGCGCCACCACTGAGATCGTTGCATCGCCGCTCTGCGGACGTCGGGCGCTCGTCGTCGACGGCTGTGTCACCGTGTCCTTGTGTGTCAGCGAGATGCAGATGTCACCAACTTGAAGCTGGTGACACTGTAGGCTGTAGTACTGCATGGTTCGCTGGGGGCTGCAGGAAGACCAGCCCCGGCCAAACACAAAGAACGGATGCTCCAGCATCGCCTCGACGGTCACCTGAAACAGTGACACACTTGGTGACACAGTGACATACACACAGTCACGTGACTGACATGTCAATGTTAGTGACAAAACCAACATGGCAATGGCTATGACACGGCTGACTGTGGCAAGTATGACATGTGTGAGAGGGAGGGAAAGAAGAAGAGAGAGGGAGGGAGGGAGGGAGGGAGGGAGGGAGGGAGGGAGGGAGGGAGGGAGGGAGGGAGGAGGGAGGGAGGGAGGGAGGGAGGGAGGGAGGGAGGGAGGGAGGGAGGGAGGGAGGGAGGGAGGGAGGGAGGGAGGGAGGAGGAGGTATCAATATTTACCAATACTATGCAGTATGCGCAATTAGATCGGACGTGTTTTGCACTTCTAGATAGACTGTAAAAGCAAGGTGATAATATACAAATGGTTGTATGTTTATACCAATAATATATATATATATATATATATATATATATATATATATATATATATATATCCACACACACACTCACACACACATATATAGTTAGTACAGTTAATATATATGTACACTTTTTATGTGTGTGTATATATTTATTGTATTTATAACCATCAACTTTTATTTTATGTTTGTCCATCTTTGTACGTGTACTTTTTACTCTACTTGTGCATACATAACTACATATGGACTGAAATAAAACATTACTACTGGTGCCATTACCACAATGTGACTCCTCAAACACATCTGCCAGGGATTTTGTACTCATCGACCAAGTCAACAGACGCAGCATGAGCAAATGACCTATGCGCAAAGGGACCAGCGATTATCTAAGCTTCGTAAACAGCCATAAAGAATACTTAATGACCAGTCCCCAGCACCAGCCTAGAAGATAGTGGAAACGCTATCCCTGCGATGGAAGGCAGACAAGTAAAGCGACGGGGTTCACTAAACATCTGCCAACTATAAACCACACATGTCTTGTCTAGTCTTTTGGGCTCTTGTGTCCACTGAATGTGAATGTCTCGGCCGGACATATCACGACAGACAAAGTCCCACTCAGACTGTCACATTCGCTCTAAGTCCAGAAGCCCCACTCACCCCAGCCAATACATCTCGGCCAATCAACATCCAATCAGATTTACTTTCACGGAATGAAAGAAAAAGTGCAGTGCACTAGAGAAGACGGATGGCCACATTTGTGGTGACATCTGTGAAATCTGTGACACTGACCACAGCTCCCAGAAGACACTGGGAGCTGATTCAGCTGACCCATTGTCTCTCAGCAGAATGGGGATACGAGTCTGTGTCACTGACCTTCACTGAAACATTTATGTGTAATACCACGACTGAAAGGTTCACTGATATGATAAACCATCAAAGCATAGTGACAAACAGCGGATGATGTACTATAAACATGTGCACACATACGCATGCATGCACTCACGCACGCACGCACGCACACATGCATGCATGTACAGTAGTCCCCGCACACAGGCATGCATGCAAGCATGTACAGTGTACACACATACACACAAACACATATACACAAACAAACACACACACACGCATACACACTCGTACACATACATACATACACACACACATAAACACAAGTTTTTTTTAAACACATACACACACGCATACACACTCGTACACATACATACATACATACATACACACACACATAAACACAAGTTTTTTTTAAACACATACACACACACACACACACACAAATTAATCATCATAAATATTAGTTTCTAGTTGTAAGGTTTATATTGTAGGTAACTGAACTAATCACATCTGGTCGGAGACACTGTGCTGACAAGTACTACCAGTATTGTGGTTTACATTAATAACTTACATGCAGTATATTAATCATGAATCACACTGCTTTAGTATGACAACACAACAAGCGGTTGTTACTGTCCTCTCTGTATCAGTTCTGTCTCGATCTGTGTAATATCTTGACCTATCAACCTTGATCATTGAACAACAATTAGTTCATTGTTGGAAAAAAACAGAAAAACAAACAGAAAAAATTAAATAATAAGAATATCTAAAGCAACAAAAAAGTGGAGAAAGAATATGGAAATGGGGAATATACAAAAAGCCAAATGTATGAAAACGTCCGTATCTTTCAGGCAGACTAGAACTTTGTGCACAAATAAAACACTAACTGACAAGAAAAAAACATGGCATCTGCATGCACCCTATGTAAGGCCATTCACGCAGCTTCTACACCCTTTACAAACAAACTGCATTGCCCTTAACCTCTGCAATGACGAATCATTTGTGAGTGGTAAACAAAACCAGACCTGTACTATATATACAATCATATCGTACGGTCTCCAGTTTTTAACAGTTTGCCTGTCAGCATGCAGACTCACGTGCTCTATCGTCTTGCCGTCTTCATTCCGCAAATTCTGTAACTTAAGACTACTGAAAAAACGCCACATTGCACAACGCAAATAAAACACCTGTACGGCTTTTCATGTCACATGCACCCACCAGGTGGCACCACTGTCGTGTGTCTCCCTAACTCCGGGGGAGGACTCTGGGACTCGGAGTCTGGATCCCATCATTTTTTATGCCGGTTCCCGCGATGAGATCGCCAGGAAGTGGGGAGCATGCCCGGCTGTGGGCTGACAGCCCGGGGGGTGCAGACAGACAGAGGGAGCCATAAAAGGCGTCTGTAAGATGAGCCTCACTATCTCCCACCGAGGTGGGCAGGTGAGACGAACCTTGCATCTGATATCCAACTTATTGCGTGGATCCCAGGTACGGAAGTCGACCCTGGCAGCGGGCAGGATATGATCAACTTAGCAAACATTCTTACACCTCTCAACATCACTGCTATATTCCGGATATAAATACTGTGTGTAAAAAGTCAGCGACATGACCCGAGGAAGGATTGGTTAGAATATCACAGCCGGCAGTCGTTGGCATCTGCAGACACTTACTTGTGTTTCTTTATGTCATAAATAAAAACCTACCTATCTTGTCTAGTTAACAAATGTGTGTAATTTGTAGAACCCAATTTTTTTGTTTTTAATATCACTTCCAGTAACTAGTTTATTCACTAAAGAAAAAGATGAAATATCCAAAACACTAGCATTTATCGCAACCTACACGATCACACCTTTGGGAATACATGAAAATAACTTAAAAAAATTACTTCATAGTTTTCCTCGAAACAATGTATGTATATTTTAGTCATCATTTATTGCTTAAAGAGATTACACATCTTTTAAACGGGATGACTGTCAAGTCTGAGCACCAAATGAGACAGCCTCCCCCCGAGGCTATGGTAACCCTGAGGCTATGACCTCAGCTGAGGCGACTTAGTGGTCGGGGACACGAGAAAGTTGTCTGGTGGTAAGCGCGATGTCCACAAAGAAGCCGGGACACAAAGGAACTGCAGAGACAAGTAGGGATCAATGATGTCGATGACGCGATGTCTGCAGTAGTACCACAGTGGGGACGTGACCTAGACGGTGCTTATCTGCAGACGGCCTGTGGACGCAGGAGACACGGGACAGAGTTCAAGCCGTGTGTGCAAGTGAAGCCGTCAAAGCAGGCGTAGTAATGGGACGTGCGCACGCACACGTGCATTCACGCACACACGTACACAGACGGTGACACGATGACAGCCGTCTGGCGTGGCTATATATGCAACAGCGCTTTCAGAGAAATCAATCTTTGAAGACAATCGATAGCCGACGACCCATCAGCCAGTCCTTGTTATGTCTGTCCCGTCTCGGGTCCTGTCCACTTCTAGGAACACTGACGACTTTCATCTCTTCCAGGAAAACTCCGACCATTCCTAGGAACGCTGCCCCATCACTGTTCTCCTAGACAAGCTGTCAGGGACACGGACAATGGCTAACAACACTGGGGGAAATGGGGTCAGAAAATCTAGACAGGATTCTTGTAACTCCACACATGATGAGTGTGTCTATGTGTGAAAGGGTGACGCTGCAGACTTGTCATTGTGAATGGGAAAACAACACATTTTTCATATGTACACACTACGTCATGCTTGAAAGGATAACCTTTAGTGAATTGAATTGGCAGACCAATTAGACTTCAGAAAAACATATTTATACTGATGTCGACAATGTACTGCAAACGGCCGACTAATAAAACAAGACCTCATAAAACCAACAGAGTCTAGTGAAAAGTGACAAAACTATTTATAGAGATTGCTGAGTGCTGGAAATAAACCAAAAGACAAGGAGAGAATTCACGCAGCAAATGTGGAAAGGAAACGATTTCTTCATGATTACAAGTGCTATTTCACTGACAACACAAAGTCTAGACAAACAAAGACGTCTGCAATGGAATATGACAAGTCGTGAACCAGGCAGTTAGTGTCACCATCAAATTAACCTACAATGTGACAAAATTCGCTGGATCTGCTGCCACTTCCTATCTTAGTCACATGACCTGTCACATGTCAGACGTGAACTCTGGTCAAATTGTAAATGGCTTAGTTTTTACTCAATTAGGGGAGCCATGTCTGAGCCGGGTGTCAGAATGTCTTTTGAGAGGTTCAAGTATGCCGCAATCTTGTCAACCGCTTGGCTTTGATGCTTTGATTCTTGTAACCCCGACAAGCTCACTGCCCTGGATCCCTGGTGCCTGGATGGTGGAATTCATGAGCCGTCTGACACCTCTCCAGGGGTCAACAGGGCCACAAGGTCACATTTCCAAAGGCTCTGGTCTCTCGCTTGCTTCAGCTTCTTTGTACAGGCTCGAAACTTTCAAAGACAACCTGAATTCAGGTATTAGCAGAGGGCCCCCACAGGAACACAGCTTCCAGATGGTTTATTCATGTCGACGTGACACGTGAATGTATACAATACCTCCACAAACTGATATGTAAACTGGGTCGACCTCTTTTTACATTTTACATCATAGCTAGGTATGTGTTTTGTTATATACAAGCATTGTACTTTTACTTACTCTGTGATTTGACTGATTTCTCAATACCAACATCGTACATTCAAAGTTTGTGATGTCTCAATACCAACATTGTATTTTAAATGTCTATGATTTCTCAATGCCAACACTGTACTTTCAGTCTTTTATTTCTCAATACAAACATTGTACTTTAATTGTCTATGATTTCCAAATACTAATATTGTGCTTTAATTTGTTATGACTTCTCAATAGCAACACGGTACTTTAATACTCTGTGATTTCTCAACTCAAACACGGTACTTTGATAGCAAAGAGAAGACTCTAACAGAGACAACAGAGATGACCATGTTCCTCACCGATAGAAGTGACAAGACTGTGATAGAGACAGTGTTGAAGACCACGTTCCTCACCAATAGAAGTGACAGAGACAGTGTTGAAGACCACGTTCCTCACCGATAGAAGTGACAGAGACAGTGTTGAAGACCACGTTCCTCACCGATAGAAGTGACAGAGACAGTGTTGAAGACCACGTTCCTCACCGATAGAAGTGACAGAGACAGTGTTGAAGACCACGTTCCTCACCGATAGAAGTGACAGAGACAGTGTTGAAGACCACGTTCCTCACCGATAGAAGTGACAGAGACAGTGTTGAAGACCACGTTCTTCACCGGTAGAAGTGACAGAGACAGTGTTGAAGACCACGTTCTTCACCGATAGAAGTGACAGAGACAGTGTTGAAGACCACGTTCCTCACCGATAGAAGTGACAGAGACAGTGTTGAAGACCACGTTCCTCACTGATAGAAGTGACAGAGACAGTGTTGAAGACCACGTTCCTCACCGATAGAAGTGACAGAGACAGTGTTGAAGACCACGTTCCTCACCGATAGAAGTGACAGAGACAGTGTTGAAGACCACGTTCTCACCGATAGAAGTGACAGAGACAGTGTTGAAGACCACGTTCCTCACCGATAGAAGTGACAGAGACAGTGTTGAAGACCACGTTCCTCACCGATAGAAGTGACAGAGACAGTGTTGAAGACCACGTTCCTCACCGATAGAAGTGACAGAGACAGTGTTGAAGACCACGTTCCTCACCGATAGAAGTGACAGAGACAGTGTTGAAGACCACGTTCTCACCGATAGAAGTGACAGAGACAGTGTTGAAGACCACGTTCCTCACTGATAGAAGTGACAGAGACAGTGTTGAAGACCACGTTCCTCACCGATAGAAGTGACAGAGACAGTGTTGAAGACCACGTTCCTCACCGATAGAAGTGACAGAGACAGTGTTGAAGACCACGTTCTTCACCGATAGAAGTGACAGAGACAGTGTTGAAGACCATGTTCCTCACCGATAGAAGTGACAGAGACAGTGTTGAAGACCATGTTCCTCACCAATAGAAGTGACAGAGACAGTGTTGAAGACCACGTTCCTCACCGATAGAAGTGACAGAGACAGTGTTGAAGACCACGTTCCTCACCGATAGAAGTGACAGAGACAGTGTTGAAGACCACGTTCCTCACCGATAGAAGTGACAGAGACAGTGTTGAAGACCACGTTCCTCACCGATAGAAGTGACAGAGACAGTGTTGAAGACCACGTTCCTCACCGATAGAAGTGACAGAGACAGTGCTGAAGACCACGTTCCTCACCGATAGAAGTGACAGAGACAGTGTTGAAGACCACGTTCCTCACCGATAGAAGTGACAGAGACAGTGTTGAAGACCACGTTCCTCACCGATAGAAGTGACAGAGACAGTGTTGAAGACCACCTCACCGATAGAAGTGACAGAGACAGTGTTGAAGACCACGTTCCTCACTGATAGAAGTGACAGAGACAGTGTTGAAGACCACGTTCCTCACCGATAGAAGTGACAGAGACAGTGTTGAAGACCACGTTCCTCACCGATAGAAGTGACAGAGACAGTGTTGAAGACCACGTTCCTCACCAATAGAAGTGACAAGACTGTGAAGTGACAAGACTGTGATAGAGACAGTGTTGAAGACCACGTTCCTCACCAATAGAAGTGACAAGACTGTGATAGAGACAGTGACAAGACTGTGAAGTGACAAGACTGATAGAGACAGTGTTACAGACCATGTTCCTCACCATTGGAGGTGATGAGACTGACATAGACCCTGCTCCCCGCTGACAGAAGTGACAAGACCGTGACAGAGTAGACGGTGGAATGCAGACAAAAGTAGCTGTATGAGACTGGGACAAGGCCGCACTTGTTTATCTTATGCAATCAGACAGTGCCCTGTCACCCTGGCAGAGTATGACTGCACACATTATCATGTTGTGTGCCAGGGGTGTGTCCAAAAGTGTGTATGTGCAGGTGGGTAAACACGTCTGCCTACACACAAGTCCGCTCAGCACATGGCTAAAGTCTACAAAATGTAAACTTGCCATGTTCAATATACATGCTGTTGCATCAGTTGCTGATTTTACTTTTTAATTGTCCGATTTCGACTGGTTGTCACAGTTGTCTCGTAGCCCAAGCGACCCTATTTTTTATGACATTTTGACCAACAAATGCAACCTGCCCACCATTACGGTTTCCCAATATCTATAAACATTATCCCTCCTGGGCACCAAATCACAGCTGTAGAGACCCATCCACCTGTCATTTGGACAGGTAAATCCTGTTTTCGACAGGTAAGTATATAAGTGGATGGGTAAAAATAAGGAGAAAAAAGGCTTTCGAAACTGACTTGTATATGTATATGTTAACATGCACGTGTCTACAATATATATATATATATATATATATATTATATATTTATCGAATCTTGATACAAAATTGTACAAAATTAATATGTACAAATTTTGGATCAAAGTGAGCAGCATTTGTGATTTGACAACTGGGACAAGTACCCATCTTCAGGTGTGGATTTACGTGGATGGTGACCTCAACACTGGACACTGGTCAGTGGTTACCGCTGTCAAACTTTGTTAATGAGAGTGATAATGCAAAACTATCCTCTAAATAACTCTCATCTAATAGTGCCTTTTCTCGATCCCTCGTGTTATGTGTTAACACACACATGCGCACTCATGTAGTGTACTGTACGCAAACAACATGTGCATGGTTTCAGTATGAGTTCTTGCAAACTGACCCTAATGAACTGATTCAGGGTGATAGGCTGATGTCTATTCACCTAACATCTGTGTTAGAAATGGTATAAAAACAGTCGTGCAGGCATCCAAGACAGACGTACATGATCCAAACACCTACATGATCCAAAACACCTACATGATCCAAACACCTACATGATCCAAACACCTACATGATCCAAAACACACCTACATGATCCAAACACCTTCATGATCCAAACACCTTCATGATCCAAACACCTTCATGATCCAAACACCTACATGATCCAAAACACCTACATGATCCAAACACCTACATGATCCAAACACCTACATGATCCAAACACCTACATGATCCAAACACCTACATGATCCAAACACATACTGTAGTACATGATCCAAAACACCTACATGATCCAAACACCTACATGATCCAAACACCTACATGATCCAAAACACCTACATGATCCAAACACCTACATGATCCAAACACCTACATGATCCAAACACCTACATGATCCAAACACCTTCATGATCCAAACACCTACATGATCCAAACACATACTGTAGTACATGATCCAAAACACCTACATGATCCAAACACCTACTGTAGTACATGATCCAAAGCATCTACATGATCCAAAACACCTACATGATCCAAACACCTACTGTAGTACATGATCCAAAACACACCTACATGATCCAAAACACCTACTGTAGTACATGATCCAAAACACACCTACATGATCCAAAACACATACTGTAGTACATGATCCAAAACACACCTACATGATCCAAAACACCTACTGTAGTACATGATCCAAAACACCTACATGATCCAAAACACCTACATGATCCAAACACCTACTGTAGTACATGATTCAAAACACCTACATGATCCAAAACACCTACTGTAGTACATGATCCAAAACACCTACATGATCCAAAACACCTACTGTAGTACATGATCCAAAACACCTACATGATCCAAAACACCTACATGATCCAAACACCTACATGAACCAAAACACCTACATGATCCAAACACCTACTGTAGTACATGATCCAAAACACACCTACATGATCCAAAACACCTACTGTAGTACATGATCCAAAACACCTACATGATCCAAAACACCTACTGTAGTACATTATCCAAAACACCTACATGATCCAACACATCTACATGATCCAAATCACATTTACATCAAAAACACCTACATGATCAAAAACACCTACTACAGTACATGATCCAAATCACATCTACATGATCCAAGACACATGATATAAGACACATCTACATGATCAAACACAAATCAACATGATCCAATTACACCTTCATTAAGATGCACAAGACCAGGCAATCTACATGATCCAAGTGAGTCTGACATAAGATATTTACACAACTCATGTTTCTATCGTGTTACTACACAAACTATTTAGTAGTGCCAACAATAAAAACCTGTCGTTTACAACACATTCAAAGGCATTTCCTTCAAACTTTTACCTAACACTAAACATTCAGTCATCACCACGTCAACATCATAGACGGGCCAAAATTAACCGCCACCGAGAGACTTCTAAGTTGAAAGGACCATTGAGATGTGTTTGATTGCTGATTACAGCCAATCACAGGCTGCCACACAAGTCGTATATGTGAACAAACAAACTATGGGGGTGAGATGTAAAAAGTAATAATAGTTACTCGGAGCCACCCAAGTAGAACATCAGAGGGGTGAGTACATGGGGGTGTGGGTGGTAGCCCAGTCTGGGACCACCTTCAAGCTCCACCTACAGGCACACACGGCTAACAAGCCACCTTGTGCCCAGCATCATTGATCTAAAATTAACACCTGGCTTAGCATCTTGTAGAATCTACGAAATGGCTGTTAAGAATGTTGTCAATCTGGTGCCACGTGCCACAGTGTACGATGCTAAATTTGCCGTAAATTGGATTTATAAAGACAAGTTGTATGTCAAATTTCACAGGACATGATATATGTAATACATATTTTCAGAATTCAAATCAAATGACAGACCTCAAACACCTTCCTGGCTTACAGTTACATACACAAAATACCTTCGGAATATGATGAGAATATTCTTGCCCGAAAAAATCACAAACAAGCAAGTGTTCAGAATTACCAGACAAAAACAATATGAACTAAAAGATGTAGACCGATGGTCGTCCTTGTCTTAAGAAAGCTAGATGACAGCATCTCGAACCAAAACAGCACTTCGATGGACATCTGTAGGGTAACGAAAAGTAGGACATAAAAAACCTGGAGGACTGTAAAAAATGAAGTCAAACAACTACATGTAAGCTGGAGGCAGGCGGGAAAGCAGGCTCCAGACAGGGCTAATGGGAAGACCCTCATTTCCGCCCGGTGTGCCAGAGGACAAAAGTCAACCAGTAAGTAAGCTGCATTACAAATACAGTCATTACATCTTCACAATTCTTTTAAAGAATTTTTTTCAATCGACAATACCCTCAGTATTTTTAAAACGGCTGGAACATAATTGATAAAGAAATCTGTCAACTTTTTACAAGTAGTCCTTCAGCACATGTTTTTCTATCAAAACGTTGTGGGCGGACGCCTTTACAAACCAGATACAATGTGCACAAGTGATCTGTCTGTATTATAGACTTGCTGAAACATTTAAGCCACGACTTTAGTGAAAATGTCACGCACGGCATAATGGAATTTGCTTCAGCCAGTAACACACATTCCAACTTAAGTATGCTAATTGCACTAACAGTTTATTACTGCACACAAATAACGATCCTACTAGTTATATGCCATTAACATAATTATGGGCATTTCCACGTGACTCGCGTTACATATTTTGATAATAATGTATTTTTAAAATTCAACTTATGCACAGAGGAACTTAAAGGTATAAGGTATTAAATGATGCCAACAAATTAAAATTTGATTACATAGTATGATTTTTATTTCAATCTAATCTTAGCGTGACTCGCGTCACAGCAAACGGAAAATCCAAAAACGTCCCTTGATACATGACAAGTTTCTCCTCAAAGTATAATTGATAGCAAACAATGAATATCCTTGTGTGAAACACAAATAAGTAAGGTTTTAAACAAAATGGCATTTGTGATTTGAAATGTTCTCAAATAACATACAAATATATTAGATAATCAGCGTGACTCGCGTTACTGTGACTCGCGTTACATGAAATTCATTATCACAGATAAGTCATTATGCATATTTTAGCTTGAGGGAAATACATTTTTCAGTTTGTAATTTAGGTAACACACAATATTACATTTAAAAAATACATTAACCTTTTAAATATTGTATAATTTTAAAGGAAGTAATGCACACTTGAACTTGGTGTTTTAATTCCAGAAAGATTTCATAGTTTTAAAAGAAATACACAAGGTGATTGTTTTTCATAAAAGTTGCCTTTACAATTATTTTGCAAGACCACTTACATGCAAGTTTTATTATAAAAACTAACTAAACATATTGTTATTTCTAGCATAGAACAACTGCTTCAATGTGGACCACAGGAATAGCACCTTTGTATTCATCTGGCTTTGTCATAGATAAGATTGTTTTTGATCAGGTGATGCCTCAATTTGAACTGTGCTGTACAGTTTTCGCATGACAGCTTTCCTCCCTTTCAGAGTTGGTGGGAGTGACAGATCCTAAACAGTCTCTTTGTTTTTGTTGTTGGTTTTGCCAACTGGCATTGTTATTTACTCTTGCCTTTTTCAGGGCTCGACATTTGGCTACTCAATTCCTCACATTCTCTTGCTTCTTTTTCTTGATATTCTTTTGTTTAGACAAAGACAGCTTCTGTTCCCTTGCCTTCTTTGAATCATGGCTCTTTGTAATCATTTCATTCTGATGTTTGCAGTAATCTTTATATCTACCTTGAGTACAGAGCTTCAGAAGTCTCTTTCACTGTCTTTCAGCGGCTGTGAATGTCGAGAAAGAACCTGAACTTGGTTCCAGTGAATATGTCAAATGTTTATCAATAAACATACAAGAAATAATTCTGAATGTTGTTTTATTTAAGAGCAACAATTAATATCTTAAACTTCTTATGAGAAACCCATTTTCATCGCCAATTTAACATCTTTCTTTAATTCATGTTGATATGTTCACCTACCTAGGTATACAGGTAAGAAGATAATCTTACTAAATAATTCCTACACTGACTGCTATCTAGCAAAACAAAACTAAATATTTTAATATGTAAAAACTTAATGGACATTAAACATGAACACATTTATCTGAATAGTAGAAAAATCGTGTATACGTGAGTCTGGCATGCATTCAGCACATGTCCATGTGTGGGGATAATGTACACAGCTAACTACCCAGGGTAGTCAATTTGAACCCTTTTGTTTGTAATTTATTTATTTTTTATGAACAAAAGTAATTTCTTTTTATTCAATAATGTTGGAAGAGATTCACTGGTGATAGATGAAATCAGATTCAAAATCTTTTGTTTTTAAAGAAGCATGTGATTTAATAATAAACTGGACCATTAAAGCCTTAGGGATATATTAGTAAAAAAAAATATTTTCGTGGCAGAATTATCATTAATGAAAACATAAATACTGCAGTCTGTATTATGCTTTTGCAACAAATTGATATATGTCTTAGAAGAAGTGAGAAAAATCTAACAAATGCATTGTGACTCGCGTTATAATACCTTATTTTTCGTGACTTGCATTACATGTGACTCGCGTTACACATATTCAGTGTCCAATATCACAGTATAGATTCACTAGATATGGATATAGTTTGTATCATTTAATAAGCTATAAAAAGAAGGAGGAGATTTATAATGGGCAGTCTCAGACTACCAAAGGCTGCTGTATAAAATTAAAAATCTATAATTTTGTTATAGATTATGCAAAAATCACGACTTCAGTGTAGAAGCATCTCTTAAAAAAACTCAGAAATATTATTGTCATAATACAGGAGATTAAGGCTTACAAAAATAACAGCAATTGAGCAAACCAAGAAAGTAACAGAAAATAGGGCTATAATGGGCCACTAATTATTGACATTTTAGATGAGCATAATGTTATAATTTCAGTGCTAATGGTTGAGTGTAGCATTTTCACATAAAGCATTGTGCAAATATTGAAGAAAAAAATTCTTTCCTATAACTTTAAGTTATGTCCTATCAAAAGCATGTAATATTCCATTGAAATTCAATGAATAAAATTGCAGAAATTTTTCCAAATTTTCATGGAAGTGCCCTTATGTTCTTAAGTAGGATATCTAAATGTATTACCATATATAATAATAATAATAATACATGATCATGATCATCAAATCTACTTCGAATAGCAGACTGAAATAAGATGTCATTCAGCCTATTTATAATATTCCGACTCTGACTGGATCCTAACTCTGATATTTTTACATTTTAATACAATGTAACGTTTTTACGTGGCTTACAGTTGTAAAATGGTACTTGGGATGATTAAGCGGGTATTGCGCACAACTGCTCAAAAAGGTAATAACAGCCTGGTCTCATTACATTTAACGTGCGATCAATAATTTCTGTGACACGACTCACCATAAATATACACTGAACACATGAAAATAATGTCGGCAAGTTGGATGAGAATAAACATGGTGGTATAAATCACACCCACAGCGACACGTCGTCGTAGTTACCGGTAATCAGACAATATTGCGTTCACGCTAAATTAACCCAGCAAATATAGTATTTTCACACGTGTGAAACTGATAAGTGAAGGTAACACGTGCACAATGTGTTTGCTAACTGACTCGTCTGGATTTATAGACACAACCTACAGCAATGTCTAGACAGGTTTACAATAAGACATACTGTAGTCTCTAGACAGTTGTACATACACACACACACACACATATATATATATATATATATATATATATATATATATATATCAATGTCTAGAGTGTGTACAATCAGGTATACAAGTGTCTAAACAGTTGTACCCATATAGAGCAATATCTAGAGTGTGTACAAACATACAGCTAGGTCTAAATGTTGTACACCTCCTGCAGACATACAGCCAGGTCTAGGCGGTGTACACCTCCTGCAGACATACAGCCAGGTCTAGGCGGTGTACATGTCCTGCAGACATACAGCCAGTTCTAGGCGGTGTACACCTCCTGCAGACATACAGCCAGGTCTAGGCGGTGTACACCTCCTGCAGACATACAGCCAGGTCTAGGTGGTGTACACCTCCTGCAGACATACAGTCAGGTCTAGGCGGTGTACACCTCCTGCAGACATACAGCCAGGTCTAGGCAGTGTACACCTCCTGCAGACATACAGCCAGGTCTAGGCGGTGTACATGTCCTGCAGACATACAGCCAGGTCTAGGCGGTGTACACCTCCTGCAGACATAAAGCCAGGTCTAGGCGGTGTACACGTCCTGCAGACATACAGCCAGGTCTAGATGGTGTACATGTCCTGCAGACATAAAGCCAGGTCTAGGCGGTGTACACCTCCTGCAGACATAAAGCCAGGTCTAGGCAGTGTACACATCCTGCAGACATACAGCCAGGTCTAGGCAGTGTACACCTCCTGCAGACATACAGTCAGGTCTAGGCGGTGTACACCTCCTGCAGACATACAGCCAGGTCTAGGCAGTGTACACATCCTGCAGACATACAGCCAGGTCTAGGCGGTGTACACCTCCTGCAGACATACAGTCAGGTCTAGGCGGTGTACACCTCCTGCAGACATACAGCCAGGTCTAGGCAGTGTACACCTCCTGCAGACATACAGCCAGGTCTAGGCGGTGTACATGTCCTGCAGACATACAGCCAGGTCTAGGCGGTGTACACCTCCTGCAGACATAAAGCCAGGTCTAGGCGGTGTACACCTCCTGCAGACATACAGCCAGGTCTAGGTGGTGTACACGTCCTGCAGACATAAAGCCAGGTCTAGGCGGTGTACACCTCCTGCAGACATAAAGCCAGGTCTAGGCGGTGTACACGTCCTGCAGACATACAGTCAGGTCTAGGCGGTGTACACCTCCTGCAGAAATACAGCCAGGTCTAGGCAGTGTACACCTCCTGCAGACATACAGCCAGGTCTAGGCGGTGTACATGTCCTGCAGACATACAGCCAGGTCTAGGCGGTGTACACCTCCTGCAGACATAAAGCCAGGTCTAGGCGGTGTACATGTCCTGCAGACATAAAGCCAGGTCTAGGCGGTGTACACCTCCTGCAGACATAAAGCCAGGTCTAGGCAGTGTACACATCCTGCAGACATACAGCCAGGTCTAGGCAGTGTACACCTCCTGCAGACATACAGTCAGGTCTAGGCGGTGTACACCTCCTGCAGACATACAGCCAGGTCTAGGCAGTGTACACATCCTGCAGACATACAGCCAGGTCTAGGCGGTGTACACCTCCTGCAGACATACAGCCAGGTCTAGGTGGTGTACACGTCCTGCAGACATAAAGCCAGGTCTAGGCGGTGTACACATCCTGCAGACATACAGTCAGGTCTAGGCGGTGTACACCTCCTGCAGACATACAGCCAGTTCTAGGCGGTGTACACCTCCTGCAGACATACAGCCAGGTCTAGGCGGTGTACACCTCCTGCAGACATACAGCCAGGTCTAGGCGGTGTACACCTCCTGCAGACATACAGCCAGGTCTAGGCGGTGTACACCTCCTGCAGACATACAGCCAGGACTAGGCGGTGTACACCTCCTGCAGACATACAGCCAGGTCTAGGAGGTGTACACATCCTGCAGACATACAGCCAGGTCTAGGCGGTGTTCACATCCTGCAGACATACAGCCAGGTCTAGGCGGTGTACACCTCCTGCCGACATACAGCCAGTTCTAGGCAGTGTACACCTCCTGCAGACATACAGCCAGGTCTAGGCAGTGTACACATCCTGCAGACATACAGCCAGGTCTAGGCAGTGTACACATCCTGCAGACATACAGCCAGGTCTAGGCGGTGTACACCTCCTGCAGACATACAGTCAGGTCTAGGCGGTGTACACCTCCTGCAGACATACAGCCAGGTCTAGGCAGTGTACACCTCCTGCAGACATACAGCCAGGTCTAGACGGTGTACATGTCCTGCAGACATACAGCCAGGTCTAGGCGGTGTACACCTCCTGCAGACATAAAGCCAGGTCTAGGCGGTGTACACGTCCTGCAGACATACAGCCAGGTCTAGGTGGTGTACACGTCCTGCAGACATAAAGCCAGGTCTAGGCGGTGTACACATCCTGCAGACATACAGTCAGGTCTAGGCGGTGTACACCTCCTGCAGACATACAGCCAGTTCTAGGCGGTGTACACCTCCTGCAGACATACAGCCAGGTCTAGGCGGTGTACACCTCCTGCAGACATACAGCCAGTTCTAGGTGGTGTACACCTCCTGCAGACATACAGCCAGGTCTAGGCGGTGTACACCTCCTGCAGACATACAGTCAGGTCTAGGCGGTGTACACCTCCTGCAGACATACAGCCAGGTCTAGGAGGTGTACACATCCTGCAGACATACAGCCAGGTCTAGGCGGTGTTCACCTCCTGCAGACATACAGCCAGGTCTAGGCAGTGTACACCTCCTGCAGACATACAGCCAGGTCTAGGCGGTGTACACGTCCTGCAGACATACAGCCAGGTCTAGGCGGTGTACACCTCCTGCAGACATACAGCCAGTTCTAGGTGGTGTACACCTCCTGCAGACATACAGCCAGGTCTAGGCGGTGTACACCTCCTGCAGACATTCAGCCAGGACTAGGCGGTGTACACCTCCTGCAGACATACAGCCAGGTCTAGGAGGTGTACACATCCTGCAGACATACAGCCAGGTCTAGGCGGTGTTCACATCCTGCAGACATACAGCCAGGTCTAGGCGGTGTACACCTCCTGCCGACATACAGCCAGTTCTAGGCAGTGTACACCTCCTGCAGACATACAGCCAGGTCTAGGCAGTGTACACATCCTGCAGACATACAGCCAGGTCTAGGCGGTGTACACATCCTACAGACATACAGCCAGTTCTAGGCGGTGTACACCTCCTGCAGACATACAGCCAGGTCTAGGCAGTGTACACCTCCTGCAGACATACGGTCAGGTCTAGGCGGTGTACACCTCCTGCAGACATACGGTCAGGTCTAGGCGATGTACACCTCCTGCAGACATACAGCCAGTTCTAGGCGGTGTACACATCCTGCAGACATACAGCCAGGTCTAGGCGGTGTACACCTCCTGCAGACATACAGCCAGGTCTAGGCGGTGTACACCTCCTGCAGACATACAGCCAGGTCTAGGCGGTGTACACCTCCTGCAGACATACAGCCAGGTCTAGGCGGTGTACACCTCCTGCAGACATACAGCCAGGTCTAGGGGGTGTACACATCCTGCAGACATACAGCCAGGTCTAGGCGGTGTACACCTCCTGCAGACATACGGTCAGGTCTAGGCGATGTACACCTCCTGCAGACATAAAGCCAGGTCTAGGCGGTGTACACGTCCTGCAGACATACAGCCAGGTCTAGATGGTGTACATGTCCTGCAGACATAAAGCCAGGTCTAGGCGGTGTACACCTCCTGCAGACATAAAGCCAGGTCTAGGCAGTGTACACATCCTGCAGACATACAGCCAGGTCTAGGCAGTGTACACCTCCTGCAGACATACAGTCAGGTCTAGGCGGTGTACACCTCCTGCAGACATACAGCCAGGTCTAGGCAGTGTACACATCCTGCAGACATACAGCCAGGTCTAGGCGGTGTACACCTCCTGCAGACATACAGTCAGGTCTAGGCGGTGTACACCTCCTGCAGACATACAGCCAGGTCTAGGCAGTGTACACCTCCTGCAGACATACAGCCAGGTCTAGGCGGTGTACATGTCCTGCAGACATACAGCCAGGTCTAGGCGGTGTACACCTCCTGCAGACATAAAGCCAGGTCTAGGCGGTGTACACTCCTGCAGACATACAGCCAGGTCTAGGCGGTGTACACTCCTGCAGACATACAGCCAGGTCTAGGCGTGTACACCTCCTGCAGACATACAGCCAGGTCTAGGCGGTGTACACTCCTGCAGACATAAGCCAGGTCTGGCGTGTACACCTCCTGCAGACATAAAGCCAGGTCTAGGCGTGTACACTCCTGCAGACATACAGCCAGGTCTAGGCGGTGTACACCTCCTGCAGACATACAGCCAGGTCTAGGCGTGTACACCTCCTGCAGACATACAGCCAGGTCTAGGCGGTGTACACCTCCTGCAGACATACAGCCAGGTCTAGGGTGTACACCTCCTGCAGACATACAGCCAGGTCTAGGCGGTGTACACCTCCTGCAGACATACAGCCAGGACTAGGCGGTGTACACCTCCTGCAGACATACAGCCAGGTCTAGGGGTGTACACATCCTGCAGACATACAGCCAGGTCTAGGCGGTGTACACCTCCTGCAGACATACAGCCAGGTCTAGGCGGTGTACACCTCCTGCAGACATACAGCCAGGTCTAGGCGTGTACACTCCTGCAGACATACAGCCAGGTCTAGGCGGTGTACACCTCCTGCAGACATACAGCCAGGTCTAGGCGGTGTACACCTCCTGCAGACATACAGCCAGGTCTAGGCGGTGTACACATCCTGCAGACATACAGCCAGGTCTAGGCGGTGTACACCTCCTGCAGACATACAGCCAGGTCTAGGCGGTGTACACCTCCTGCAGACATACAGCCAGGTCTAGGCGGTGTACACCTCCTGCAGACATACAGCCAGTCTAGGCGGTGTACACCTCCTGCAGACATACAGCCAGGTCTAGGCGGTGTACACCTCCTGCAGACATACAGCCAGGTCTAGGCGGTGTACACTCCTGCAGACATACAGCCAGGTCTAGGCGGTGTACACTCCTGCAGACATCAGCCAGTCTAGGCGGTGTACACCTCCTGCAGACATACAGCCAGTTCTAGGGTGTACACCTCCTGCAGACATACGCCAGGTCTAGGGGTTACACCTCCTGCAGACATACAGTCAGGACTAGGCGATGTACACCTCCTGCAGACATACAGCCAGTCTAGGAGGTGTACACATCCTGCAGACATACAGCCAGGTCTAGGAGGTGTACATCTCACATAAGCAGTCTAGGCGTGTACACCTCCTGCAGACATACAGCAGGTCTAGGCAGTGTACACCTCCTGCAGACATACAGCCAGGTCTAGGCAGTGTACACTCCTGCAGACATACAGCCAGGTCTAGGGTGTACACTCCTGCAGACATACAGCCAGGTCTAGGCGGTGTACACTCCTGCAGACATAAGCCAGGATCTAGGCGGTGTACATTCCTGCAGACATACAGCAGGTCTAGGCGTGTACACCTCCTGCAGACATACAGTCAGTTCTAGGCGATGTACACATCCTGCAGACATACAGCCAGGTCTAGGCGTGTACACTCCTGCAGACATACAGCCAGTTTTCTAGGCGGTGTACACCTCCTGCAGACATACAGTCAGGTCTAGGCGGTGTACACCTCCTGCAGAAATACAGCCAGGTCTAGGCGGTGTACACCTCCTGCAGACATACAGCCAGGTCTAGGCAGTGTACACTCCTGCAGACATACAGCCAGTCTAGGCGTGTACACCTCCTGCAGACATACAGCCAGGTCTAGGCGGTGTACACCTCCTGCAGACATAAGCCAGGTCTAGGGGTGTACACGTCCTGCAGACATACAGCCAGGTCTAGGCGGTGTACACCTCCTGCAGACATAAAGCCAGGTCTAGGCGGTGTACACCTCCTGCAGACATACAGCCAGGTCTAGGCGGTGTACACCTCCTGCAGACATACAGCCAGGTCTAGGCGGTGTACACCTCCTGCAGACATACAGCCAGGTCTAGGCGGTGTACACCTCCTGCAGACATACAGCCAGGTCTAGGCGGTGTACACCTCCTGCAGACATACAGCCAGGTCTAGGCGGTGTACACCTCCTGCAGACATACAGCCAGGTCTAGGCGGTGTACACCTCCTGCAGACATACAGCCAGGTCTAGGAGGTGTACACATCCTGCAGACATACAGCCAGGTCTAGGGGTGTACACATCCTGCAGACATAAGCCAGGTCTAGGCGGTGTACACCTCCTGCAGACATACAGCCAGTTCTAGGCGTGTACACCTCCTGCAGACATACAGCCAGGTCTACGTGTACACCTCCTGCAGACATACAGCCAGGTCTAGGCGGTGTACACCTCCTGCAGACATACAGCCAGGTCTAGGCGGTGTACACATCCTCAGACATACAGCCAGGACTAGGCGGTGTACACTCCTGCAGACATACAGCCAGGTCTAGGCGGTGTACACTCCTGCAGACAGCCCATCAGGCTGTCCCCTGCAGACTACAGCCAGTCAGCGTCACATCCCCAGACCCTAAAAACCCACTTCTGGCGGTGACACCAATGCAAACTCCAGTATTAGGGGTTACACCTCCTGCGCATACAGTCAGGTTAGGCAACACATCTCCCAGACATCTCCATCTAGGCAGTGTTCACCTCGCGAATCACGTAAAGGTGGCTCATCTAATAAGTCAGTAATATGCGTGTACACTCTGAGACATAACAAAGGACTAGCGTGTGAACACCTCCTCATGACATAGCCAGGTCTAGGAGGTGTACACTCCTGCAGACATAAAGCCAGGTCTAGGAGGTGTACACATCCTGCAGACATAAAGTCAGGTCTAGGCAGTGTACACCTCCTGCAGACATACAGCCAGTTCTAGGCAGTGTACACCTCCTGCAGACATACAGCCAGGTCTAGGCAGTGTACACATCCTGCAGACATACAGCCAGTTCTAGGTGGTGTACACCTCCTGCAGACATACAGCCAGGTCTAGGCGTGTACACATCCTACAGACATACAGTCAGGACTAGGCGTGTACACCTCCTGCAGACATACAGCCAGGTCTAGGAGGTGTACACATCCTGCAGACATACGTCAGGTCTAGGCGATGTATCACCTCCTGCAGACATACAGCCAGTTCTAGGCAGTGTACACCTCCTGCAGACATACAGCCAGGTCTAGGCGGGGTACATGTCCTGCAGACATACAGCCAGGTCTAGGCGGTGTACACCTCCTGCAGACATACAGCCAGTTCTAGGTGGTGTACACCTCCTGCAGACATACAGCCAGGTCTAGGCGGTGTACACCTCCTGCAGACATTCAGCCAGGTCTAGGCGGTGTACACCTCCTGCAGACATACAGCCAGGTCTAGGCGGTGTACACATCCTGCAGACATACAGCCAGGTCTAGGCGGTGTACACATCCTGCAGACATACAGCCAGGTCTAGGCGGTGTACACCTCCTGCAGACATACAGCCAGTTCTAGGCAGTGTACACCTCCTGCAGACATACAGCCAGGTCTAGGCAGTGTACACATCCTGCAGACATACAGCCAGGTCTAGGCGGTGTACACATCCTGCAGACATACAGCCAGGTCTAGGCGGTGTACACCTCCTGCAGACATACAGCCAGGTCTAGGCAGTGTACACCTCCTGCAGACATACAGCCAGGTCTAGGCGGTGTACACCTCCTGCAGACATACGGTCAGGTCTAGGCGATGTACACCTCCTGCAGACATACAGCCAGTTCTAGGCGGTGTACACATCCTGCAGACATACAGCCAGGTCTAGGCGGTGTACACCTCCTGCAGACATACAGCCAGGTCTAGGCGGTGTACACCTCCTGCAGACATACAGCCAGGTCTAGGCGGTGTACACCTCCTGCAGACATACAGCCAGGTCTAGGCGGTGTACACCTCCTGCAGACATACAGCCAGGTCTAGGGGTGTACACCTTGCAGACATACAGCCAGGTCTAGCGGTGTACACCTCCTGCAGACATACAGCCAGGTCTAGGCGGTGTACACCTCCTGCAGACATACGAGTCAGGTCTAGGCGAGTGTACACCTCCTGCAGACATACAGCCAGTTCTAGGCGGTGTACACCTCCTGCAGACATACAGCCAGGTCTAGGCGGTGTACACCTCCTGCAGACATACAGCCAGTTCTAGGCGGTGTACACTCCTGCAGACATACAGTCAGTGTCTAGCGGTGACACCTCTGCAGACATACAGCTAGGTCAGGCAGTGTACACCTCCTGCAGACATACAGCCAGTCTAGGCGGTGTACATCCTGCAGACATACAGCCAGGTCTAGGCGGTGTACACCTCCTGCAGACATATAGCCAGGATCTAGGCGGTGTACACGTCCTGCAGACATACAGCCAGGTCTAGGTGGTGTACATGTCCTGCAGACATAAAGCCAGGTCTAGGCGGTGTCACTCCTGCAGACATAAAGCCAGGTCTAGGCGTGTACACTTCTGAGACATAATCAGGTCTATGTGGTGTACACCTCCTGCAGACATACAGCCAGTTCTAGGTTACACTCCTCAGACATACAGCTAGGTCTAGCTGTAACCTCCTCAGACATAATAGTTCTAGGTGTGTACACCTCCTGACATACAGCCAGGTCTAGGCAGTGTACACCTCCTGCAGACATAACCAGACTAGGTTACACCTCCTGCAGACATCACGGTCTAGGAGTGTGTACACCTCCTGCAGACATACAGCCATGTCTAGGCGGTGTACACATCCTGCAGACATACAGCCATGTCTAGGCGGTGTACACCTCCTGCAGACATACAGCCAGGTCTAGGCGGTGTACACCTCCTGCAGACATACAGCCAGGTCATAAGGGTGTATATATCCTAGACATACATGCCATGTTTAGTGACACTCTGAGACATACAGTACGGGTTAACATCCTGCAGAAATACAGCCAGGTCTAGGCGGTGTACACATCCTGCAGACAGCCCATCAAGCTGTCCCCTGCAGTACTGGGCACAATGTCAACAGACACAACCTCCACATAACCCACAGCACCCATAAAACCACCCACTCCATTCTGTGGTCTGTAGACGACCAAATGACCAAAACTTGCCAAGTATTAGGGGCATTCAAGGCACAGACTTGCTTCTGCCGCATGACATGTGGACGATGGACCTTTTATGGCAACATCAAAGTCTGCCCAGAGCATTTCTCCATCAATAGGACAAGTCGCTTCACCATGGCGAAGTCACTGGAAAGGTTGGCCTCATCTTAATGTATAGTTCTATATAATATTGTCCTTGTAACACTATCATGAGAGATTCAATAATACAAAGGACTAACTAATTGTGCTGAACACCAATCTTCTCTTATTGTGACATTTTAGCTTAACTTAATAATTCTATAAATATAATTTTAAACATATTTTTTATATAATTGTTAATATACATATATATATATATATATATTAACAATTATATTTAAAAATATATATATATATATATTTGGACACATTCAATATAATTCAATTTTACATATAATTCAACTGTTAATATAATTTTAAATAACATTTTAGACCTGTTATAATATTTATTTATTTGCTAACTTAACATAATATTTTTAGAAGATAATTAATAATTTTAAAGGACATATATTAACTAGCTTAACAATTATTTTTAAATAAATAATCTATTATTTTATGAGATTTTATTTTATTTAGCAGTGAGATATGTTATTATTTTTTAGATCAAAATAATATCTTTTTATAATTTTAAAGAACATAATTTTTTATTATGTACACTGTACATTATATATTTATTTGCCATATTTCATTTTATTGTATCGGCACTATGTGAGTCAACGCCAACTATATTCCAATTCAATATGTAATGCATGTTGAAAATGGCAATAAAGTGTTATTATTATTATTATTATGACTATTAATGCCATTATTCATGGACATATCTGAATAAGTACGAGGATTGTAATGTTGCACGATACTGCATTGATGTCCTGTATCACCCGTATTATAGTTTTGTTGTAAGAAATTAACTTACTTTGGAGCTTTTCGACCCATCATTTCTTGGTGTTGGTCACGTACTGGCCCCACGTGCTTCCTCAGGTTTCTCTGTTTGTTTGTTACCCAAAATATCCATAAGTTTTGCATGTGTCAAAATGAAATTTTGCAAGTGATTCTTGGATTTAGACTTTTAAATCAACATTCACCAGGGGAGAACATGCAGGGTTTAATATTTCAAAAGATTACACGTGGAGGTTGATCGGTGGGATTTCATGTTTTTGTACATCATCATAAAAATTATTATGCCATCTACAACTGTCTTGCTGTATGTCTGCATGCTTTTTAAATGTGTGGCGTTTGAAAAACGTTACCACATAACACAGGCACCAACCCTGGCACATTATGTATGAGCATGCAAGCCTATTTATAGTACACACTGAAATAATGTAACAAAATTTTTAAACATATTAGCCCTGGCAACTACCTTTCACCCCAGGCACCACTGGGTATGCTAACTTACAAACTGGTTCTTGAAGAAGTGGCTGAAAGATTTAGTGTACAAATGTACAGGGACAAACAAAACAATTTGGAATATGTAGGAAGAGTGTGTTAATGGCTGTAGCGCTATGTCGAGACGGGAAAATATTGCTTTGTACAGTGGTGCCCCCTACCTGTATGCGCTGCGTGCCGACGGAGAAGCCAAGGATGGCGGTGCCTCGCTGCGTGTTCTCTTCCATTCTCACCACTGTGCTCGAGTCAATCTTGAGGTCAGCGCTGACGTCAGCGCTGCTGATAAAGTCGTCGGTGCGAAGTTCCTCAACACGTTTCAGTTCTCCGTTCGCCAGCTGGATGATGGAACCCTTCATGAAGTGGGCGGGGTAGTGCGGGTCGGCAGGGTAGGGCAGTGATGTCTGGGCGGGGTGCAGGGGGGGTAGTGGGGGAAGGTGAGACGACTGCCCCTGGCCCGTCTGAGGTAGGCCCGTTGAAGACGAATGTGATGGCAGCAGTGGGGGGGGCTGGCCGACCGACGATGCCGCCATGGTCGCCCCGTTGCCCCGTGACCTTTGCAGGAGGGGTGGGGCCATCATGCCCGCCCCCGTGTTCCCAGCCTGAGAGTACATGGCCGCAGAGAGGGGCTCGGAGCCCATCTGCGGCGATTGCGTTAATATCCTATGTTTGCGTGCTGAATTTGGGTCCGCGTGTCTCGCGTCGGCGTCTCTATACACCGTGTCCCTGACGGCCGCGGGGGGCGAATGGTGCGGGTGGCGGTATTGCGTCGCGGGTAGCGGTGAGTAGCGGCGGATCGCCGGCGATTTTCTATCGTGTGGCGAATGACGCGTGGCGACATCACCGCTTCGAAAACTGCCCTTCTGGTCGCGCTTCGGCGACTTCCTCGGTGCCGATGGCGGCTCCATGATCGCCGGCGCCCCCATGCGAAGGGCGCTGCGGTGCACAATGGCCGGCACGCGCAGCGAGTCCGTGGTGGTAGTGAGAGAACCGGCACCGGGGTAGGGCGAGTGAGGTATATGTGGGCGTACGTACGGCAGGCGAGGTAGATGAGAGTGCTGTGCGTGCTGACTGCCAAGGTTCTGTAGCACAGCCGAGAAAGACTCAATGTGAGGGTACTGGCCCGGCAGTAGTGGCCCGGCCCCTGGCGAGTACGCCGACGGCCACTGGTACATGTAGGCCGCCGCGTACGGCGACAGCGGCTGGCTGCCGTGGCCGCTGTACAGCGACTGCGTATAGGGCGACAACGTCGTTCCCGTAGTCGTATACACGGACGAGTACTGACCGCTGACGAAGAGTCGCGACGACGGGTCAGTGACGGTCAGTCCTGACCGGTACAGCGCCTCCAGTCCGGCTGGCGCGGCCGCTGGCAGCTGGAAGTGGGGGTCGTGACCTCCGGCGGCGATCGTCGTCGGCGGCAGCATGGCGCCACCTGGTGGCCGCTGATGTGCGGCGGCGGCTTGAGCGGCCGCCTGACTGGCGCTCGCCAGCCATGTTAGGTTCTCGCTGGTCGTCGTACTACTCCCGGTCATACCATTCCTCTCGAACCCATTCCTATTCATCCGCCTCTCCCCCTGTTGCTTAGCAACATCGCTCCTCTGATGAGTCTCGTCACCTGACGCACGACAGTGGCTGTCGCATGCGATGTCGTCGGTAGCCTCGCTGTGGGGTATCAGAGCCGGGGGTTTCGAGTCGACAACACTCTCAGAGTCACATGCCGATGACGGCGGGGAAGTTAGCGACACGTGTGAAATGTACGACAAGTTCTTTGGGGAGAACACGGACGCTAGCGTACCCTGGTGGTGCTGACCTGAAACAGAAAGTAAGATGTGAAATACATACGCCAATGACCTGGAGGCCTTTCAATGTAACGGGTCTGATGACAGTTCAGCACAACCCTAGACTGACCATTGGGCATTGGACCTTAAACACAACCCTAGACTGACCAGTGGGCATTGGACCTTAACACAACCCTAGACTGACCATTGGTCATCGGACCTTAAACACAACCCCAGACTGGCCATTGGCCCTTAACACAACCCTAGACTGACCAGTGGACATTGGACCTTAAACATAACCCCAGAATGACCAGTGGGCATTGGACCCTAAACAAAACCCCAAACTAACCAGTGGGCATTGGACCCTAAACTCAACCCCAGAATGACCAGTGGCCATTGGACCCTAAACTCGGCCTCAGACTGACCACTGGGCATTGGACCCTAAACTCAACCCCAGAATGACCAGTGGGCATTGGACCCTAACCACAGCCCCAGAAAGACCAGTGGGCATTGGACCTTAAACACAACCCTAGAATAACCAGTGGGCATTGGACCCTTAACACAACCCCTGACTCAACAGTAGGCTTTGGACCTTAAACTCAACCCCAGAATGACCAGTGGGCATTGGACCTTAAACACAACCCTAGAATAACGAGTGGGCATTGGACCCTAAACACAACCCCAGACTCAACAGTAGGCTTTGAACCCTAAACTCAGCCCCAGAATGAACAGTGGGCATTGGACCTTAAACACAGCCTCAGACTGACCAGTGGGTATTGGACCTAAACACAACCCCAGAATGACCAGTGGGCATTGGACCCTAAACATAACCCCAGACTAACCAGTGGGCATTATACCCTAAACTCAACCCCACACTGACCAGTGGGCATTATACCCTAAACTCAACCTCAAAATGACCAAAGGACATTGGACCCTAAACTCAACCCCAGAATGAACAGTGGCCATTGGACCCTAAATTCAACCCCAAAATTACCAAAGGACATTGGACCCTAACTACAACCCCAGACTGACCAGGGGGCATTGGACCCTAAACTCAGCCCGAGACTGACCAGTGGGCATTGGACCCTAAATTCAACCCCAAAATTACCAAAGGACATTGGACCCTAAACTCAACCCCAGAATGATCAATGGGCATTGGACCCTACACACAACCCCAGACTGACGAGTAGGCATTGGACCCTAAAAAACAACCCCTGACTGATCAGTGGGCGTTGGACCCTAAACACAACCCCAGACTGACCAGTGGGTATTGGACCCTACACACAACCCAAGCCTGGCCAGTGGGAACTGGACCTTAAAGAAAACCTCAAACCGATCATTGGGCATAACACAACTTAGACCTGCCCAGTGGGCAGCTGGACAAACCACTGACCACTCTTACTACAACATCATAACTGTTTCTGGAACCACTAACAGCCATCTGCCTTGACCACTAACAGCCATCTACCTTGACCACTAATAGCCATCTACCTTGACCAGTTGACAGAACAATATAACAAGTGTGCAAGATGATCTCGGGAAACAAGATTTACACATGACCTAGTTTCACACAGGATAAGCTGATCTCATTCATCTTTGACTGCTGCAGAGTGCAAACAGTGACAGCTCTGACAGGGAGAGGGGGCGTAGACAGGGAGAGGGGATATAGACAGGGAGAGGGGATGTAGACAGGGAGAGGGGGTGTAGACAGGGAGAGGGGATGTAGACAGGGAGAGGGGATGTAGACAGGGAGAGGGGATGTAGACAGGGAGAGGGGGTGTAGACAGGGAGAGGGGATGTAGACAGGGAGAGGGGATGTAGACAGGGAGAGGGGGTGTAGACAGGGAGAGGGGATGTAGACAGGGAGAGGGGATGTAGACAGGGAGAGGGGGTGTAGACAGGGAGAGGGGATGTAGACAGGGAGAGGGGATGTAGACAGGGAGAGGGGGTGTAGACAGGGAGAGGGGATAGTCAGGGAGAGGGGATGTAGACAGGGAGAGGGGATGTAGACAGGGAGAGGGGTGTAAACAGGCAGAGGGGGTGTAGACAGGGAGAGGGGATTTAGACAGAGAGGGGGATGGCATTTGCCAGTCATTTCAAGGAAATACCACCTATATTGGGGCAGTGAAAGGTTGTCGAACAAGACCCAATTCAGGCTGTCGAACAAGACCCAATTCAGGCTGTCGAACAAGACCCAATTCAGGCTGTCGAACAAGACCCTACTAGGGCTGTCAAACAAGATTTAATTCAGGCTATCAAATAAGAGCCTACTAGGGCTGTCAAACAAGACTTAATTCAGGCTGTCAAACAAGAGCCTACTAGGGCTGTCAAACAAGACTTAATTCAGGCTATCAAATAAGAGCCTACTAGGGCTGTCAAACAAGACTTAATTCAGGCTGTCAAACAAGAGCCTACTAGGGCTGTCAAACAAGACTTAATTCAGGCTGTCGAACAAGACCCTACCAGGGCTGTCAAACAAGACTTAATTCAGGCTGTCGAACAAGTGCCTACCAGGGCTGTCAAACAAGATTTAATTCAGGCTGTCGAACAAGAGGCAACCAGGGCTGTCAAACAAGACCCAATTCAGGCTGTCGAACAAGAGCCTACTAGGGCTGTCAAACAAGACCCAATTCAGGCTGTCGAACAAGAGCCTACTAGGGCTGTCAAACAAGACTTAATTCAGGCTGTCAAACAAGAGCCTACCAGGACTGTCAAACAAGACTTACTTCAGGTTGTCAAACAAGAGCCTACTACTAGTACTAGGGCTGTCAAACAAGACCTAATTCAGGCTGTCAAACAAGAGCCTACCAGGGCTGTCAAACAAGACTTAATTCAGGCTGTCAAACAAGACCTACTAGGGCTGTCAAACAAGACCTAATTCAGGCTGTCAAACAAGAGCCTACCAGGGCTGTCAAACAAGACTTAATTCAGGCTGTCAAACAAGAGCCTACCAGGACTGTCAAACAAGACTTACTTCAGGCTGTCAAACAAGAACGACTAAACAGTTACTCAGGGCTGCCACAGACAAGACCTAATTCAGGCTGTCAAACAAGAGCCTACCAGGGCTGTCAAACAAGACTTAATTCAGGCTGTCGAACAAGAGCCTACCAGGGCTGTCAAACAAGACCTAATTTAAGCTGTCAAACAAGAGCCTACTAGGGCTGTCAAACAAGACTCAATTCAGGCTGTCGAACAAGGCCCTACCAGGGCTGTCAAACAAGACTTAATTCAGGCTGTCAAACAAGAGCCTACTAGGGCTGTCAAACAAGACTTAATTCAGGCTGTCAAGCAAGGCCCTACTAGGGCTGTCAAACAAGACCCTATTATGGCTGTTTGACAAGACCCTACTAGGCCTGTTAGACAAGACCCTACTAGGACTGCCAAACAAGACCCTACACAGGCTGTCAAACAAGACGCCACAAGGACAGCCTTTAAGAGTTAAGGATTAATGATTAAACAGTGTGACCAAGAAGGCTGTGCATGTCTGCTGGTGCACAATGACCCACATGGTAGGACAGCTACTGAGAGAACACAAGCAACATACAAGATGATCACCAGCCACCAGACATGAGCAATTAAGACAATCACGACATCTGACACCATTTGTGTCACTTCCTGGGCAGGTGAAAGGTAGCAACTTTCACCTTAAATGAGGCTAACAAAAATCACACAGGCCGCTCAATCAATAGGCTGTAAAACCAAAAACATGTTCAGTGGTTGCTATAAATAATATACTGCGTCTGCAGCCTGTCTGGCTGCGAGACGCACACGGCTGTCGACCACATCAATTATATATGCAATCAATCCAGGTTGACTGGGTGCACACAACCAGCACATAACTAGCACACAAGCAACACACAACCAGCACATAACTAGCACACAACCAACACACAACCAGCACATAACTAGCACACAACCAACACACAACCAGCACATAACTAGCACACAACCAACACACAACCAGCACATAACTAGCACACAACCAACACACAACCAGCACATAACTAGCACATAACTAGCACACAACCAACACACAACCAGCACATAACTAGCACATAACTAGCACACAACCAACACACAACCAGCACATAACGAGCCACTAGTGTAACATGACCTGGCCATGGTCCTAGCCACAACTCACAGACCAGTGAAGTCTGTTGGACCACACACACAGTGTCCTAACACACACGGTGTCCTAACACACACGGTGTCCTAACACACACTGACACAACCTTCCACACCTGTAACATGCTGATTTGAAGGTCTGACTGCAATTTGTCAGCCACTGAATACAACATCTAGTACTCTAACGACGGGATCAGAAACATGGTTATGTGCTCGTATCCCCCCCCCCCTCTCTCTCTCTCTCTCTCTCGTCACAGCCAAAAATAAAAACTGACACTTTCATGGGTTTAACCTATGCACTCATGTTTCAAAACTGACAACAACAGAATGACTAAGCATGCCGCTTTCAAAACAACCACAAAGGCTATACTCAATCAATAGCAACTGGATTTATCCTAGATGGTTTTTGTTCGACGTCCCTACCTGTGAAGTGACCATATCCTACGGCAATGTTACCACACACGGTGATGAAGCATGTGCACCGATTAAAACACCTCTGCTCCCTGTGGTACCTCACTCAAAAACTAACCCGCCACACACGCCCGCCAATTACACAACTATTTTCCGCGTGCTGTGAAAAACGCCCATCGCTCGCCTGACAACGGAGACAAACGCGTTATGGTACTGTTCAATCAGCCAGGGTACTCAAGCGTGACGACAGCTATTTACGCACCTCCCTTTGATGACGACAACATTACTATAAAATGCCTCCGCTCAGTTATGTCTATAAACACATACCTTACAAGCGGCTAATGTTTCGCCTGTGTTTTCTTGCCCCTGGTGTCAATTACAGGAGGTTTTCGGTAACGTCTCAAGCCAGGCACGCACAAGGACTTTGAAAATCAATACGTGTAATTGCGGTGACGGGGACTGACTACAAGGGAGGGGCGAGTTTGTGGGATGACTTTGTGCAACAAATGTTTTGTTGGATAAGGAGTGGTTTGCTCCAGAAAACAAAACACTAATTACCGGTATTTAAAAAAAAAAAAAAAATTGTAAATAATATATGTTATCTTTATGTGATGACTATCACTGTGTTAAACTTGACCTGTCTACAAGACTAGTCTTGTTTGGTGGACCGTCTCCTGCCCAACTGACAAGACTCAACAAGATTTGCAAGAGTTGCCAGTAGAAGATTCACTTCAGAAATTGTGGTTTCAAACAAACCGATGTTGATTTTTAGAAAAGGTGGCTACAGTTTCAGAAGATTTTAAATTAGCAGGGATTCAATTCAACACAATGGATGCAGGCAGCTACAGAGAAAGTTCTGCCAATGCTAAGTTTAGTTTTAGGAAAAAAACACTGTTTACGTCACATAATTGTCTTAAACACGCAGGATACAAACCAAATAGGAAGGCTCAGCTATGTAATGATGGTTATTATATTAATAAGGTGTAAATGCATGATACTAACTAAAATAGTTCATGTCATTATTTTATTAAATACATATTAATAAATAACTTTGTGCGATTTTTTTGGGTATAATTATGTTCCACTGCTGATTAGTACAGACCCAGCAAACTAAATTAAGAATGCCTACATTTTGTGGTTAACTACGCCGTTTGTGATGATGACGCATGGATTGCTAGTAGTGCGAGACGTAGTTGTATGTTGCACATAATATGTTTACGGATTCAATAAATAGCAGTGTTGTGCTCCCGGCTGTGTTTATGTTGGCACTTCAGACACAACTGTCATATACTCGTTCGTTGACCTTATACCGGTGATTCCTTTCAATTTTACGCACAAAGCTCATGGTTTATTTCCTACGGCACTACATAATGTTTACAAGTACGTCACGTCAGACTTTGCGCTGGGGTGGTCACTGGTGAAGACTGGGTAAAACACGGGCACCGGCAAGTTGCTACTCAAACCAAATGGACTTCAACATTGTAACAATGTCAGTGTCAAGGGTTGAGGTTCAAGGTCACTTGACCGTGAGAGCTGAGCCAACAGGATAAGACGATACACATACTTAACATACTGTCACGTTGATGCAAACATCCAGAGTCAGAAATACCTCCAATGAAGGCAGTCAACACACACCACTGTTGATAAACTGTCCAACTTTACTAAGTGTTTGTTTGCAACTGCAAATATAGTATCAACAATAATGACACAATATGATATGCATTCTAATTATGACAATACGCAATTGCCTCGTTTACTCAGCTCTGTAAATGTGTATCTGCCTTAAAGACTCATTATGATCTGCATTTGCATGGTAATTGTCACATGGCTGAATGATTCCCCCTTTTTAAGATTTATGTTAGGATTGTGTTCACATGAGTAGGTCTGCTACAGTAAATTAAACAGTGACATTTGTTAACCTTGCACCTCCCACAAACAGTATTTTCTACTCTGATTAAGATGATGAATTCCAGCACATTTTCACTGAAAAGAAAACTTTGAACTGAAAAAAAAATTGTTACCTTTCTGTATATTTCAATATGCTCGACATAACTTTAATGGCTCTGGTGACTCAATCTCTGCTGCTAGCACCGAACTGACCCATTCCTGTGTCATGTGACTGGTGACGATCACAATAATCCATCGCAATATCCCAGCTCTGCTGATTACATTTTGATTACGTTATCAAATATACCATATATGGATAACGGATATTGCACGGTGTCGCATAAAATGTGGCAACGTTCACAACTTACACATTTACTAATCCGAGCATCGTTCTTAACCATGACCAGGAAACATGCACAGTGAACAGGAAATTACGCCTGGCTTCATTAGGTGGAGTTCGCAGAATTGCGCTAAACAAAAACAATTCTTTTTTACGCAGTCACCTCAAGTGACTGGTCTCTTTTCAACGGCACAAGTCATGCGTATAGCCTTCTATTAACTGCCGAGATCGCCTGCCAAGTCTCATATACAAACACGTAGTACTCCGCGGGGCTTTGCATGCCCTCCACGTGGCACGGCCCGGCTCTCTCGGGCTTTCAGTCGGCCAAGTTTTTCTACTAGAAATAAATAATTTGTTGGCATGTTGATGTTTCGTGACGTAGATGTGAATTAGTAATCAGGAGTGCGTAGACACATTAGCACTGCCCAATGATGCGGGTACCTTATGAGCAAGCATTCATCGGGGATGACAATCAACGCCCCATGCAGCTAACCAACTCGTCAACTTCACTCTAAATCATAACTCTAATTCGACACTAAAAACCACAGCTAAAGTCCACCTGAAGTTTTACATCATACCATTTAAAACATAACAGCGATGGATGTCAGCAAAATAACACAATGCATTGAACTATGAACTTACAACAGTGTAAATGCCACCTGACTGACTATACAAGAATGCACACTATTGACGCAGCAGTATTCTGACCAGTGTCTGGGTGTGTGAGGTCAGGAGTTCTCTGGCACCCTACCCTACCCATCAACCCCACAACATGAGGACCTCAACAGTGAACGCTACATGTGTAGACAAACACTGACCGGTGGTCCCTGCCAACCAACCCTCTCACTCTAGTCACCCTCGCACCGCAGTCACATCTTTCATTCATCACAACTCTCTCCTGCTTTACTCACTCCTACTTATGTCAGCTGTAGTTACTCCTATCCACTTTACTCTTTACTCATCTTTACTCACTTCAGCTTTAGTCACTGTTTCTCAGTCACTTTTGACTTTAGTCAACCCATTCAGTCACTTCAGGTTTAGTCACTGTTTCTCAGTCACTTTGACTTTAGTCAACCCATTCAGTCACTTCAGGTTTAGTCACTGTTTCTCAGTCACTTTGACTTTAGTCAACCCATTCAGTCACTTCAGGTTTAGTCACTGTTTCTCAGTCACTTTGACTTTAGTCAACCCATTCAGTCACTTCAGGTTTAGTCACTGTTTATCAGTCACTTTGACTTTAGTCAACCCATTCAGTCACTTCAACTTTAGTCACTGTTTCTCAGTCACTTTGACTTTAGTCAACCCATTCAGTCACTTCAGGTTTAGTCACCTGTCTCACATTGGCTTTAGTCACTTATAATAACTGCAATCTGCAGTTTTAGCCACCCCTCTCGCCACCCCCAACTGACCTACTCCTGTCCACTTGGAACTACCACTCAGCTGACCAGTGATACAGTAGGTCCAGCCAACTGATTCACAATCACTTTCAATGTACGAATGCCTTCAATGTAACCACCCTGTCAACTTTACCCTGCCTGCTTCACCCTGTGGCTGTGGCTGTGGCTGTCAGTTACCCTCTAAGTTCATCCAGGGTTCTCAGGAAGAGGTCAACTCCGATGCAGTCTGTTATCAGACTGTACTGGGCAAAATGACTACAGGATAAGTTCAGTGTAACTTGGTCGGGTTATGACACTGTGGTTATGTAGGCAACAAAAACAGCAACAGGAAGTGATGTCATCAATAATAATCGATCTACTTAATCGTGTCGAAGTATACGGACACACCCACCCCCAATGGTACCTTGGATAGGAGCGGGGTATCTCATGCAAGCCAGGGTACCAGGGAAAGGATGTACAATTTACAGAATGGTATTAAAAAACAGCAACGTAATTATTATATATGATATATAAGTATATAACGTAGGTCGAACTTTCACCAGCACCCACCTAGACGAAGCGATACACAGACCGCCACATGTTCAGTCTGTGACTACAGACACAACGGGGCACTGAGTTGCCTACCTGTGCACCCAGCGTCCTGGTGAAGACCTGAGCAGTGAGCCGAGTGTCCAGACACGCACGAGTGACCATCACTGGCTGACCACTATCGTCACGCCGACACCAACACCGACACCGATATCGACGTGGTCTGTAATCCGCAGCCAACACTGCCAGGTCAACGAAACTGGGGGACTGTCGGTGCATCGCTGGTGCGCACTAGCACTGGCAGGCCGGCGGTGCCATGGCAGCCAGCACAGACTGTGTGTATGTGTGTGCACTGTCTGTTTAGTTGACCTGGTAGAGGCGAGGTCTGGCCTGGCTGGGCGGCTGGCTGTAGACAGCTGTATCACTGAGTGCATCCACTCACCACTGGGTCCTGCTGCAACCTCCACTCAAGAATGTCTACTATGTAGTATCAGGGGAATCTGGTTTGGTCCACTCACTGCACCACATAGTAGTAGGCCACTACAGTGCATTGCAGAAAGCCGGCGCCTTGCCAGACAGCAGCTATAGTCAGTCGCGCAGCGTTTGTTCAGTGGCAGTTCAGTTTGCAGTGTAATAAAACTGTTTCTACTATCAGAATTTACCTTTTATTAACTGATATTCACAGCACTTTGGTTGCCATAAGTTTGCAATGTGACTGAACACTATAGAATATATTTTGTGGTACTTATAAAAATACACTAATTAAATTATTATTATATGTATTACTGATACGATAATTGGTGTATCTTCAGGCTACAAAGAATATCATTAAGTTATTAAAACGGTGTCTGTCTGTCTGTCTGTCTGTCTGTCTGTCTGTCTGTTTGTCTATCTGTCTGTCTGTCGGTCTGTCAGTCTGTGTCTCTGTCTGAGTCTCTGTCTGAGTCTCTGTCTGTCCGTGTGCTCATGTGTCCGTGTGTCCGTGTGTCCGTGTGTCCGTCTGCCCTCCGCCTGCCCGCCTGCCCGCCTGCCCGCCTGCCCGCCTGCCCGCCTGCCCGTCTGCCCGCCTGCCTGCCTGCCTGTCTGTCTGCGTGGCCTCTGGTCTCCACACCTAACCACCACCAGACATACAGTGACTGCCATTGATAAATAAACAAACCTGTTTCCACCCACAATCCTGTTTTGCCCGGGCACCAGAACAATGCACCTACAAGACAACATGCTCTGGTTCCTGTGAATGGGGACACTGCATAGACGCCGTAGACTCTATACATTGGCCAGTAGCAACGCTATCCAATCACCTTGCATTACAAGAACATATATCCCAGAATAGTTGATGAAACATCATTTGATAGGGCCACAAACCGATATGTTGCTTGATAACATAAAAGACGTCTATTTGAGCTGCGTCTGAAGGAGTTACTCCCTTCACACCCAGATCCCTTGTCAATAACATTAACAGGCTGTTACTTAGCATGACAACTATTTAGCCACTAGCTATTATACAAATTAGCTCCAGTTACATCTACAGTATCCACTCGAGTGAAAGTCTACATAATATGCTCCGTGTGTCCTTTTTTAGTGACACCTAACCGAGGCATCCCGTGGCCGTGTCGAGATGTTTTATCCAGAATTTTATTCAGATTCTAATAGTTTCACAGGAAATTTAAATACTTGTTTTCCACCAAACGTTTGCTAAATCTAAAATAACACAAACAAATATATAATGTTTTTGTTGAAAATCTATTCAGAGGGACATAATGTCAATTTAAAAGTGCACATTTGCACCCAAAAATTAACTTGTATTCCCAGAAGGCTTGGGGATTTATGTGTACACAAGGTTCCTCTCCTGATATTTTCCCCACAAGATTCTCACACTAAAATGAACAGGTCAGATATTTAGGAATTAATTTTGTCTTTCAGTGAAAGAAACAGAAAATGCTTTATTGTATAGTGCAATGATTTAATACAACTTTGTAAATGCAATCATTAGCATTGATCCATGAACAACATCAGCATAACCATACTAATTAAGTCATATTAGATGCACTAAAGAGGGAGAAATGCCAAACTTTTTATTTGGATGGGGGAACACCCAGGGAATCTTTCTGGGGGTAGTGTCCTACATCCCAAGGGATTCTGTATTTAATTTTTTAAGAGCCAATCATTGGCTAAGGGTCAAAAGAAGTATCTAACTCTAGTACCTACTTTCATGTTCAGTTATTAACACCAGAGGGCACCACTGCGAGAGGGCATCACACATCTACCCTACACATTCAGTAACCACCCAAATCATGCTTTCTACCCTGGCACTATGAGGTTTCTAGTATTACTCTCTAGTCTACCCTAAAACTGGGTGTGTCTAGTACTATGTACCTTATAACTAGTGTCCCGATTATTTTCTATTGGAGTGTCTATTACTCTACATTATACACTAATATTGGAGTCTCTAATACTCTTACCCTAACACTGGTGTCTCTAGTACTCTCTACCCTAACACTTGAGTCTCTAATAGTCTCTACCCTAACACTGGTGTCTCTAGTACTCTCTACCATAACACTTGAGTCTCTAATACTCTCTACCCTAACACTGGTATCTCTAGTACTCTCTACCCTAATACTGGACTAGTAGAGTCTCTGGTACTCTCTAGTCTCTACCCTATATGGCAGCTCGATCACAGCTAGGTCATTAATAATTGCACTGTAAGTTAATGCTACACTATATTTTTAACAATGCAGAATGCTTGTTTTCTCAGCATACGCCTAAATTATTAATGTTCTTATGTAAGCTCCATGACAACATGTTTATCAACTAAGTAAATACTATTAAAATATTGAGAACAACAAAGTACAAGCACTAAACTTGTGTAACAACAGTCACTTAATAAATGATATATTTCCAACCAGGAATGATATCAACACAAAGATAAGGTGTGACAGCGAGGGTACGGAGACAGAGGTCAAAGTGAGGGTACGGAGACAGAGGTCAAAGTGAGGGTACGGAGACCGAGGTCAAAGTGAGGGTACGGAGACCGAGGTCAAAGTGAGGGTACGGAGACCGAGGTCAAAGTGAGGGTATGGAGACAGAGGTCAAAGTGAGGGTACGGAGACAAGAGGTCAAAGTGAGGGTACGGAGACAGAGGTCAAAGTGAGGGTACGGAGACAAGAGGTCAAAGTGAGGGTACGGAGACAGAGGTCAAAGTGAGGGTACGGAGACAGAGGTCAAAGTGAGGGTATGGAGACAGAGGTCAAAGTGAGGGTACGGAGACAGAGGTCAAAGTGAGGGTATGGAGACAGAGGTCAAAGTGAGGGTACGGAGACAGAGGTCAAAGTGAGGGTACGGAGACAGAGATCAACAAAGGTACACAACTGATGAGTAGTTATTCCCTGGTGGGAAGTGAGGTACAAATGAAGAGTATGAAGCAGTAGGAGCAGGACACTGTCCTAGCAAGGCAGACATTGTCCTAACATTGCAGGACACTGTCCTAGCAAGGCAGACATTGTCTAACATAGCAGACACTCTCATGGCAAGGCAGACATTGTCCTAACATTGCAGGACACTGTCCTAGCAAGGCAGACATTGTCCTAACATAGCAGGCACTCTCATGGCAAGGCAGACTTTGTCCTAACATAGCAGACACTCTCATGGCAAGGCAGACATTGTTCTAACATTGCAGGACACTGTCCTAGCAAGGCAGACTTTGTCCTAACATAGCAGACACTCTCATGGCAAGGCAGACATTGTCCTAACATAGCAGGACATTGTCCTAACATAGCAGGCACTCTCATGGCAAGGCAGACTTTGTCCTAACATAGCAGACACTCTCATGGCAAGGCAGACATTGTCCTAACATTGCAGGACACTGTCCTAGCAAGGCAGACATTGTCCTAACATAGCAGGCACTCTCATGGCAAGGCAGACATTGTCCTAACATAGCAGACACTCTCATGGCAAGGCAGACATTGTTCTAACATTGCAGGACACTGTCCTAGCAAGGCAGACTTTGTCCTAACATAGCAGAAACTCTCATGGCAAGGCAGACATTGTCCTAACATTGCAGGACACTGTCCTAGCAAGGCAGACATTTTCTAACATAGCAGACACTCTCATGGCAAGGCAGACATTGTCCTAACATTGCAGGACATTGTCCTAGCAAGGCAGACATTGTCCTAACATAGCAGACACTCTCATGGCAAGGCAGACATTGTCTTAGCAGGTCTAAGTACTGTCGTGACAATGCACACTTTCATCTCGTGGAAGCCGCCTTCCTTGTGATGTTATTAAATGTATCCTGTAGTCTGGCTAACCACAACGGAGCCTTATAGGGGCTAATCCGGGTGTCCTGCAATCAACACAAGAATGATGTAGGTCTTTCACGCCTAACCACACTGTCACAGCATTTGTGGCAGGGATTCCTAGTCTGGTGGTTGGCCACAGATTTCAGGTGTAGATCTTGTGGTTAGCCCTAGAGGGAATTTACAATGATTTAGCCTTGGCTGGCTGGCTGTCTGGCTGGCTGGCTGGCTGGCTGGCTGACTGACTGACTGACTGACTGAATCACTATTTCACACTGCAGACATTAATGTACTGGTATTTATACTTGTTTATAGATGAAAACTAATATATATATATATATATATATATATATATATATATATATATATATATATATATATATACACACAAAACAGGTTAATATAAACATTTGAAAATATGTGATATGGCAATTATGATCTGTTTAAACATGAAGTATTACATATTACATTAACATAGATGTACTATTCTAAGGTATTTGGCCATTTAAAAATATGAAATAGGGCTATCATTCTATAAAGGACACAATAGTGACAATTATTATTATTGTTATGAATGTTTGATCCTTGTGTTACTGCAACTTCAAAGAGTAACCAATGTTGAGGGATGATTAAGTAAAAAAAAAGTAACACAATTATACAAACAAGATTATACCTCTGCATGAAGCATTGGTTCTTTTAGACTAGTGCATAGAATGCTTGGAGTCATATTACTGTAAGTATATTGTGTATTGGTAGCTAAAGCGGGACACAAAGGGGAAGTAATTGACTTGAGAGAAAATGTAAACTAAAAGTTATCATCCCTCTTCAATTATGCTGTTTTGTACATTTTTTCAGACACATTCTGAAACATATCACCTCTCCAATATCTCCTATGGCATGCTGTACTTAGCTGCACTTAGCTGCACTTAGCTGTACTTAGCTGCACTTAGCTGTACTATAACATTTCTAAGGTTATAAATTTGTTGACATTTTGTTTGAAGAATTTTTTTTTTATAATTAAACTTATACATAATATTACATATAACTTTCACGTGCTAAAAGATAGAAGAACAAACATGACTGCACTGACCTCAATTACTTGAGAAGACAATGTTAATACTGTACAAGACCAGGACAAAAAGAAGTATATCGTACAAACTATTAATTTCCTCAACGCAATATATGAATGAATAGATGAGTGATTTTTATGAGAATGAACTCATTCAAAGACAACTGACCTGACACGCAGCACTAGGCTCCTATAAGTGGAGAGTGGGTTATGCAGAAACAACGTTTTTGTACCCTTGATAAAGTATAAACCAGTGGCTCCATTGTGCTCCCTGTTAAATCTTCTTACGCATCTGTTATAAAGCTGTCTAGTCTGTATGTTTTGTTTACTGTGAAGATTAGTGTTATTGAATATCATACTGACAGCAGATTGAGTTTACAAGAGACGCCTCTGAATAATCCATGAAGACATCGGAGTAGGATCCTTTCTAGGGCCGCTGTAAGTGCCTCGTGGCCCTCGTAATCTGTCAGATCTGTGCAGCACACAGCTAGTGCTGCCGACCACAGCCACTGGTGCACCATGCACCAACCACAGGGCACTGGTGCACCATGCACCAACCACAGGGCAGTGGTGCACCATGCACAAACCACAGCCACTGGTGCACCATGCACCAACCACAGGGCACTGGAGCACCATGCACCAACCACAGGGCACTGGTGCACCATGCACAAACCACAGGCACTGGTGCACCATGCACCAACCACAGGGCACTGGTGCACCATGCACCAACCACAGGGCACTGGTGCATCATGCACCAACCACAGGGCACTGGTGCACCACGCACCAACCACAGGGCACTGGTGCACCATTCACCAACCATAGGGCACTGGTGCACCATGCACCAACCACAGGGCACTGGTGCACCATGCACCAACCACAGGCACTGGTGCAACATGCACCAACCACAGGGCACTGGTGCACCATGCACCAACCATAGGCACTGATGCACCATGCACCAACCACAGGGCACTGGTGCACCATGCACCAACCACAGGGCAGTGGTGCACCAACCACAGGAAACTGGTGCACCAGTGCACCATGCACCAACCACAGGGCACTGGTACACCTGTGCACCAACCACAGGGCACTGGTGCACCATGCACCAACCATAGGGCACTGGTGCACCATGCACCAGGATCAGATGAGCACTGACACTTGTGACAGTGGATTGTGTTGTGGTGGTGTTTACCGTTAGAAAGTGACCCAAGTGATTAGTTGTCAATTGGTCGTGACACAACGCAATTAGCAGAATGTGTGACATATGAATCAACTAATGCCCTGTGTCTATGCAGGCCAGTGTCATCACACTGCACTGACAGGTATGATTCTAACCGACTTCTGGGGAGGCCAAGTGCTCGCACTGACCCCAGTGAATCTGACTCCGGTGAACCTGACATCTGTGTCTCTGTACATCTGAGAGACTTACCTGGCCTAGACTCGACTAAACAACTACACTGAATGTTGTCTAAGCCTTTTGACGGAGTGTGTGAATTGGTCTAATTCCTGTAATACTCTGCTGTACATTAAAGTCACCACAGTTGAGTGAGTAATGCAGGCGAGCTGACCACCCTGAAAGCACTAGTCAATGTGGTCAGTCTGCAGGCCAGACACCCTGGGGATGACCACTATGATGCCATCATCCCAGGTGTATGAAGACAGTATAACAGATATGTTACTTTGTGATTGTGTTCTTATTTTAGCTGTTTCTTCTTAGAGCAATGGATGTGTGTGCGTGTGTGCGTGTGTGCGTGTGTGCGTGTGTGCGTGTGTGCGTGTGCGTGCGTGCGCGCGTGCGCGCGTGCACGCGTGTGCATGTCACATACGGTAATGGTAGCAATGTGGTGTTTGAAGTGTGGTGTTTGTAGTGTTATTTAAAACGTGGTGTTTGTATGGTGTTAGCTGTATGGTCTTTGCAGTGTGGTGTTAGTTGTGTGGTGTTTGTAGTGGTGTTGGTTATGTGGTGTTAATTGTGTGGTGTTTGTAGTTGTGTTGGTTATGTGGTTTTCATAGTGGTGTTAATTGTGTGTTGTCTTTAGATTGGTGTTGGTCATGTGGTGTTCGAAGAGTGTTGTTTATACAGGGGTATTTGTGCAATGATGTGGTGCCTGCAGTGTGATACTTGCAGAATGGTGTTTGTAATGTGGTAATTATACTAGTTAGTCATGTGGTGTTTGTAAAATAGCGTTTGCAGTGTGGTATTTTCAGTGTGCTTTCGTTGAGTGGTGTACGTCGTGTGGTGTCTGTATTATGGTGTTAGTCATGCGGTGGGTGTGGGATTTGACTGAACACGACTGGCCTGACTCGGACAGACAGAGGAGTCTGGCCACTGACCCTGTCGAGTCAGACATGACAGGCCAACAGGAAAATCAATGGTTGCGTACGCGGAGACAAGACGAGACGGCCAGCACACTGAGTAATGCACATTACTTGTTGCGCACTTGGAAACATCTTCCCACACCAGTCACACATCACACGTCTTGTGGTTACAAATAGAACAAACTGCACCCACTTCACTCGAATCGACATAAATGGGAAAACATCGCCGGGCCGTAAAAAGCAACATTTGATGTGAAATGTCGACATTGGAGGGGCGAGGCAAATGTTGATGCCGGTGGGACAAATGTTTACGTTGGTGACGTGGGACAAATGTTTACACTGGTGAAGTGGGACAAATGTTTACACTGGTGAAGTGGGACAAATGTTGACATTGGTAAATTGGAACAAATGTCAACACTGGTGGGGTGGGACAAATGTCAACAGTGGTGGATGGGGGACAAATGTTGACACTGGTAAGATGTAACATATGTCAACACTGCGGAGTGGGACAAATGTTGACATTGGTAAATTGGAACAAATGTCAACACTGGTGGGGTGGGACAAATGTCAACAGTGGTGGATGGGGGACAAATGTTAACACTGGTAAGATGTAACATATGTCAACACTGCAGAGTGGGACAAATGTTGACATTGGTGGTGTGGGACAAATGTGAGGTTGACACGTCAACTATCGTGACTTATTCTTGCCCTCACTCCGTCCAGCTGTCTGGTCGTTGTTCTCACTACTCTAAAAATAGTGTCCTGGCACCTCGCACGAGACCATGACAGATCTCAACATCTCCACCATTGTCACTCCATCACATCCACATTTCCTCTCGCCGTTCCATCAAGCTGTCTGCCACCAGGGCGCGCTGCTGTCTCCTCATCAGTCAGCGACGAATCGAGTGGACGGCACCGAGAGAGCAACCTTGGACTGTACACGTAAGATCACCAGCTGTCTGCTGTGTGACAATGACGGCGTATGACGTTATTTCTTCGTTTACCTTGTCGCATCAACAGGAAGTGTTGCCCAGTGTTTGCACCGAGTTCTTTGTCTTCTGTCGACGGACACCAAGGCACATGGCAGAAACACACGGCATTAAGAAATACCTGTTTTGTAAGCATTGGTGCCAGACGGGGAGAACATGTAACAATTGAGCCGTGATTGCGTTATGCGTGGGCGGGAATGCATTCACATTAATAATATCCACGACATTAACAGCTGCAGTCTGCTCAAAATAAGGTTTCGCGTGCAGGGAATAGTGATATGTGTGGGGGCAGAGGGAGGGGCGATTGTTTGGTTACGCACAGGGATGTCTCTGTTCTCAGGTGCTGTCTTGCCACAAAGGTACAATTGTTGGCCGCCGTTCAAGGTGGTCCTTTACAGCGCCATCTCCCTCTGTCTGTTCTCTCAAACAGCTTTTTATTTTCCAGGTGGTTTATAGAGCAGAAAAACTACCAAAACACGAATACCTTTCCCAACAGTGCAGTTGGAATAGCAATAAGTTAGGTTAACTGGTAACTAAACAGAATAAGCTAAACCAGCAGTTAACTGATAACTAAATAGGACAAGCTAAACCAACACCTCTTGACTTTGTTGCTCTCCAGAAATCTACCAAGTATACATGTAAAAAACCGATGTTAACAAAAAACTTATATATTCTAAAACTATATCATTCACACATGAACACAGTTCAACACACACGTGTACTATATTAAAATAAGCATTTAAATAAAACACATCCAAATGTCGCTGTGTCTTTTGTGCAGTCCAAGAATAGCAAAATGAGATTCATTTATACTCGCCAGTTGCACTTTTTCTGCACGAGCATGCTCCACGTTAGCAATTAAACGAGCGCTGTCCTAGGGAATTATTTTTAACTCTGCTTACGATCAGCCGGTGTGGTCGCGTCTGCCGGCGCGCATACACCTGACGGCAGTGCTGCAAACTTGGTCAACCACAAAACATATTTGGCTTTGAAGACATGCCTGAGGCCACAGACACCTGGCTAGCAGCGATCGTAACGCGATCGCGGTGCACCGATTTAATTTCACGCAGTCATCGCCATAGGACGGGTACGGGCTGTTTTTTGCGGCAGTCGGTGGTTTCAGTTACCGATGCCTGTGCCCTGGTTTGTCGCAGGAGCAGGTGAGAAAGGGGCAATGGGACCTGGTTCCAAGGTCACATCACCACTGACTGCGTCAGAAACCAGAAACTAGGCACAACATAACTCAGCCTGGCACAGAATGACAGAGTCGCAGAAAGGCCAGACAGACAGATATATTACTAGGGATGTAATCATCACTTGATATTCAGGTTTCTATATTGGCTTGGGGGCCAGTGGATTTGAAAAGTTACTGGCCCACCCAAAAACGCTACTGGCCCGAATTGTGTGGGAAATGCATTTGTTTTGATGAAATATCACTTCACCAGAAGTCCATATGGCGTCATTATAACTAAGTGACGTCATTCAAACTTTTATGAAGCTTTTATCTGTGCATGTAAATTTTTTTCTCTAAATTAGGACAACAATTATAAGAAACGAGAACATGAAGTTAAATGAAGATTTTTAATTGTGGTGTTACTTTTTCATTATTGCAAAATCTGAAGCATCATTCAAAATAAACACGGTTTGGAAGAACTTCACACCAAGACGCCAGTAACAATCACAAAGCATTTAAATATGGAAACAGAGATCAATCAACAATACGCCATGCCGAAATGTAATGCATCATTTTATGGGGGCGTAATAAGGCTACACCAGACTGGTTCTGTTTCCTTATTCCAATGCTTTGTCAATCCATATAGTTCACAAGAACTCTGCAGTGCGTCATAACTAGTGAGACCGGTGGGGAATTACTGTGACCCCGCGACATGTGATCATTCGTAAAGACGGTGATTATAATATGGTTTTAATTGAGAATGACGGACAAATGAAGAGGTTATTTCATTGGTGACGAGTGATAGAAACAACAGGTCAATATTTTTGGATTGAAAACAGTGGATCATTGGGCCAGTAAATGTTGTCGAGCCATGCGTAAAAGTACATCAAACTACCACCAATATCGATGCATCAAGATAGTCGATGTCATGATGCAATACTATCGATAGTAAATTTATCCTATCGATAGTTATAAGCAACAGCACATTGAATTATCGATAGTAACAACAGTTGTCCAATCACAGTTGGTTAACTCGTGTCACTGCGGTGTTATTCACATAGTTTTTTCAACTTTACTTGATAATTAATATTTACCCATTTATTGAGTCCACCCACACATTTTCAATGATTATCAATCAAATGAGCACCACAGAGGGATAGATCACCATGGTGACACCACCAACTCCAACTCCAAGTGATGGCGCCACCCATTAATCTTGCCTGGGTACATGCGATATTTTGCTTAACTCACATCCGATAAAATGGGAACATCTTAAAAAGTATATTTAGCTTCCATGATTACTGAGTATCGTGACAGTATCTTGACTACATGTATCGCAACAGTATTACAATAGTAATTATAGCTATCACAATATTACTGCAATAGTAAAATTATAACTCAATCATATATATATATATATATATATATATATATATATATATATATATATATATATATATATAGATGACTGAGTTGGAAAATTTTACTATATATATATATATATATATATAATATATATATATATATATATATATATATATATATATATATATATATATATATATATATATATAGCTTAGTGTAATCCACCCACCACACTGGCGCACACCTGATGACTTTGGTCAATATTTTTATCTACTGGAAATCAACCACCAAGTAAACGCACACGGAAAGTATGCTCGTTTTTTTCTGCTGTTCGACAATCGACGCCAATAGCAGAGAACTGATGACTGCGCTAGAGTTGACGTCAAGAGACGATAGCGACACTGTCATCGCAGCTTTAAGTTTCTATTACACACTGGCGCACAATCAAGTATCAACGCTGACGGTAAATTTAGACAAACTTTTGTGCATTTTCCGCGCGTCTCAACGGGATCCGTCTTCGGTGTCAAACAATTGTCTTTTTCGCTGAATATATAAAACACCATTAAAATTTCAGATAAAACTGTCATGTTGACGTCATACGTGAACAAACACGAGAGGGACATTAATTGAGAGAGCGACCTCAGCAACTCATCAGATGTTCCTTTTAAGAGAATCACGCCGAGATTGCACACGCACAAATAGCTCGTTTTCTCTGAAACAGACCTAAATTTGGGGCAGGCAGAACTGGCTGGAAATGTCAATGGAATAACAAAAATATCTGCGAGGCATGGTTTAGGTTTTGTAATGCATGACTGTGACGCCCACGGACTGGTGGACGGAAGAAGTCGTGCCAAGAATGTGGCTCAATGTCTTTGACTCTTGCCTTGCTCACACAAGATGGCATCTTGTTTCAGACGTACTTCGTTGGCCACCGCGCAGGAAAAGTACCAGGAGAGGACGGGGCGGTGGGGAGGGAGAGGGGAAGGGTTACAACACAAACAGGGCAGGTAGCAATATAGGTAGATAAGTGGGATAACAACGGTATGTTAATGTATCGCTCTCGCAGTAATTCTTTCAGCACAACTACGATCTTGTAGAATGCTACTTTGAAGATTTGCCGCGCACAGTTAAGAATGTACTAGAAGGTGTGATCGTACCAGAAGTGAGCTAGACCTGTGTCTAGTTGACGTATCAAAGCCCATCCATCTTTGGTGAGAAACAAACTAGTAAAATGAACCTGACATTATCTTAGCACAGCATCATAACAAACGTATATTGTGAAATGAGTAAAGCCAATTATTGGTCAGGCCATTTTATTTGCGGAAGTGATGGCAAATCCATGTAGTTTGTTCTTCAAGTTCAAATGAATGACTCTGCATACGTTTTGCAGGATTGTGTGGACCTATTTAAAATAATGATGCTGTTCTCTTAAAAATTATTTACCATGGCATGCTACGAAACACCAGAAATGTCCATGAGTTTGACTACTTTAGAGCCAATCTATGGTTATCAAGAGGACGACATCTCATTGTGTATTTTAACTAAGAATAT
>JAODUO010000690.1:180000-202500 GCA_025642075.2 Ridgeia piscesae
GGTTTCTTTCCCTCAAGTAAGTCTACTGAATGATCTCCATGTTTAGGATTAGTGTTTTCTTAGATTTTATTAAACTGATGCCATTATTGTGAGATGATATTGAATTTTTGAAAAAGATCAATCGATAATTTCAAATAGGGACAAACTTGATGGAAACGTTGATGTACGTGTACTATGAACGAGACGCTTTGTAAGTTCAGCCCCCACCCCCACCAGATTAGTTCAAACCGTCTCACAGTTACAGCGTCTCCTGCCAAAATAGCTGTGCCACTCCTAAAATAGAAGGATCTCGGGTAATTGGAGGTTTCTCTTATGACCGCAGGGTAAAACTTGAATTCCTCATTGTACTGGCTGTCACCAGATGGAGATAATTTAGCCACATACATGGATACAAACAGCTCTTTCCTAAGACTCTGTAATCGGTGAACTCAGACGTGTATTTACGTGCTCAGAAAAAACCGCAGTTGCGTGACGTGAAACAATGACGAAATTCAATCTCAACGAAAAAACTCCCATTACGATGTGTGGATGTCTTCTAAGTTGGAAGGCTATTTCTATTAATAACAGCAATTTATCCTCACCCTAATCGCATTGTAACTATAACTTTGTCTTGTACAAAAGCAAGTTTCAAATCGACTGTCTCGACAATTTCTGAAACGAAATACTTTAATGCACTTTAATGCATAATTTAATCAATCATGTCAAAGACCGAGATTCTGCAAAGTTTCAGAAAGTAGATAAAATAACCTATTTATGATCAATAAAATTATGATAGAAAAAACTGACATATGTATTTAAAATTTGCTTACATTGTATACATTCTATATTACCGAGACTTTATATTTCAATGAGATCCTTATTTACAATTCTACATTAAAAACAAACCTAGCAATTCAGTATCACATCAATTTACTCTTGCAATATTTAATAGGACATGATCACTGGTTTAACAAATAATCCAATGTCCACTTTAAACAACACCAGAGATGGCTGTGTTTGTCATATATTGCAGGATTATAGATTAATTATATGTATGATATTTCAGCAAAGAAATTGATGAATAAACACAAACAAACTGAGTAACTGTCATATATAATACTGATACATTCATCATGGACACACAGGTTGTTACACAAATGTCACTTTTTAATGCAACTTAGTAGTTACAATGTTGCCCAGTTAGGTTAATATGCCTGTAATTATTATTACTATTAGAATTACACATAATGCTATAATCATAATAAGATCTGCGGTTCACTTTGAATGTACGAAAACAACCTTTCTATAGACATCTCATTTCCACTAAAATAAGCATAGTTTTCATGCATTTGTTAAATACGTTAATTAATGTGACATGTGCATTCAATAAATAAATTTATGTGGTTTTAATTAGCAATTTACAAACTCCACATGTTGACTACAGACAAATAGAGCCAGTATGGTTAGCCAGAAAACATTCATCAGACAGAGACTGACCGGATTCAAGACTCTGTAAAACTCTTTTATTTCAACTGACTTATTTCCACCAAAGAATTGTGCTGTATGAAACTTTTATGAACATTCATTTTATTTATTAATCAATTTTCTTATTATATATTAATGTTTTTAATGTTTTAATATACCGTAACCATTTATGTAATTATCTTAATATTTTAGAAAACTTGTCATGACTCATGACTTCTTAGCATAGCCTTTTTAATTTTACTCTAATATATTTTATATATTTTGTTTACCATGATCCCACATACGTTTTATGTTTGTACATGCCTATGAAGGGGCTGGTCCCAGATATATGTCTCTATATAAATGCTAGTTTTACTAACAGTAATATGAACAAATCAAAGACATAAGAATTATTTTAACGAATAAAATTCCTAAAGAAATAAAATTAATATAGTGATCATCATACAAAACGCTCTCATAGTGGCTAGATCTGCTGTTCACGTAGAGAACTGAGCAGTACAACACTTTTTAAAAAAAATCTTTCAACATCCTGGTTTGCTCCGTTTTTGATCTGTTTTTAATCACAGACAATTAGCCTGGAGAGGAAGTTGCTCTGACATCCTCAATATCTCAGTACAGTAACCACATTAAAAACCGTACACATATATCAATATTGTTTGCTTTTTCTGTGTAGTGACAAACTCGGCGACTGTATACTGCGCCCCGCCCCTCCCCCTGGTGGGCGGCGAAGCAGATCGATAGGGTCATCACCAGACAGATAAAATAAGATTAGTAATGATGGCCGACATTAATACTGTTTTTTCAATGTAGGCCTACGCCGTTAATCAGTCCCAGAATAACCTTGGAGAGCGTGACGAGAGAATGGTGACATTGTTCAATGATCAACTTTGGAAACATCACGCTGGTTACACAGCCGTAATGTAAGTTTGTTTCTTTTTATGCACATATTAGTAATTACAATTATCATCTATGCCTTTTAATAATTTTTCCGTTTTAAATTCAGATTGTCTTCTTAATAATTATATATAATTATATACACACACACATCTGTGTGTGTGTGTGTGTGTGTGTGTGTGTGTGTGTGTGTGTGTGTGTGTGTGTGTGTGTGTGTGTGTGTGTGTGTGTGTGTGTGTGTGTATAATATCTAATTAATTTAGTTTTATATTTGTCTTATTTATATTAATTTACTTATTGATTCAATTCATTATTTAACATTTTATTTCACATATTTATTTAGCTTATATACATTATCAGCACCTTTAAGTACTTTTTAACCTTGAGACACGGTGCTTTATAAATTCTTCCTAATAATAATGATTAGTGTTAACATCTTAGTTGTAATAACTGATTATAATTGTCAATATCATGTTTTAGTTTGAAACATTATATTACGTGTTCCTTAACTGCCTAATTAATAGTGCCGAGAAACACAATATTATAGTAATATTACTTGGTCGATTATCAAATGAAGGAATAGTTTTGTTCATTTTCACAGCAAAACAATATATTAAAAAACTGAATTAGATTTATCATTAAATATTAGTTATCTAGATATCTAAGTATAGATGATTCTACATATATATATATATATATATATATATATATATATATATATATATATATATATATAAAATAATAATAATAATAACTATTACATAATATATAATCTCTAGCTACTTCTAACATGCAACAATCCTTGCAAATTGACACTCAAGAGAAACTCCAAAAGCAAAAGGTTGAGGCGATCTCTAAACTGGCAAACGACAGATGGACAGAACTTTAAAGACAATGAGCAATTGAGCATGACTAAAGACACCAGTCCAGGGAATTGGTGAACAATAACCAAGAATGCCTAACTTTTAATGTTTGTTTTAGCTCTGGCAATAACAGCACATGTAGCCTAGATGGTGACAGCAGAAGGCTTTCTCACTGGACACAGTGACCCGACTCCCACGAGTTACCAGTCACATGTCACCGCAGAAACATTTCTACGTCATCAGCACTTATTATCTTGATGTGAAAGAACCTTTTAAGTACATTATTTATATAATTACCAAATCAATTTTATATTATATTCTTCTTATTTATTTTAATGTACTTATTGATACAATTAATTATTGATCATTTTATTCTACATAATTATTTAGCCCGTAAAATTATTTGTTTTATATTGTCAGCATCTCTAAGTAGGTTTTAACCCGGAGATATGGTGCTTTAGAAATTCTTCCTAACAATAATACTAACTACGTGTTAACTTCTTAGTTGTACTAACTGATTGTTTTCCTTTTAATCTACTGTTGCGTACACAGCATTATTGCCCTAATAATTTAAATGTGTTAAATGTTTGTTACTTAAATTGTAGTTTTATGTAAAGCTATAAACGTTATGGATACGGCAGTCTATATAAAATAAACACTATTATTACTGTTGAATGGAGACAGAAAACTACAATCTCCTTACTGTCTGTGTTTAATATGCGTCCTTTCAAACACAAAACCACCTCACCAATATAAATGAAGGCATTCACAAGACACGCAGTAAGGTACTCAGTAATGAAGGTGATCAGCAATGAGAAACTCCGCAATGAGGTAATCTGCAGTGAGGTAACCTGCAATGAGGTACTCTGCTATAAGGTACTCAGAAATGAGGTAATCTGCAGCGAGCTACTTAGCAATGTGGTAATCAACAACAAAGAATCAGCAATGAGGTAAACTGTAAGTAGTAAGGTAATCAGCCACATGTTGATCACCAGTCAATCGGAACCGAAATCGGAAGTGTTTATTGACCCCAAAAAATATACATAATACAACATTCAACAAATTACCTACAGCTCAATTATGAAATAATATTGCATCAGTGCCCCGGTGAAATAATATGATAAGTAATTGCGTACACGTGTTATTAAACAAGAAATAACATAAATGTAATTACATGTATAAGTAAAATATGAATTATAGCTGTAGATAAACTAAACAGGGGTCGAGGAGACTGACACTAAGACCATTTTGGTCGTTCTCGTTTATTAAAACACATTTAAATGACTTTGTAGTTGGCTGTTTTAAAAAGTTTTGATGCGATCATAATAAACACATATGTATAATACAGTTACGGTAACACCAACATTAGAATGACATTACAGGTAATAATTGTCAGATCTAAACAGGTGAGGCACTCGGCAGTGAGGTCGTCACCATTGAGGTGAGTTAGGAGTGAGTGGCTAATGTTTTCTTTACACATAATATTATTTATCATTATATCTCATCAATACAATTATCAAGAAAGTCGTATTAGTAGATTAGTGTCAGTCTAAAATTTGTGTATTACATACATTTTAGATGAGTATGTCATAACGATATTATGTTGTTTAATTTTATGTTTGTGATTGTTTAAATGTTAGTGTCAGTTAGATACAATTGTATTCCACTGACTCAAAATTCAAAGGTCAACATGTATTATGTGTGTGTATATGTATATATTATATTTATTATATATATATATATATATTATATATATATATATATACATATTATTGTATACATATATGCTGACATATATCTGTGTGTGTGTGTATATATATATATATATATATATATTAGCAACGCAATGTTTTTTGGAATGACGTTCTACAAAATTAGACTTTCAGCCACATAATAATCTACTACTGCTTCAACATGTAACTGAGCTAAAGTCTTTATTACAGTGTATTTTGGTCATGTACTAAAGCAACACAAAACCACGTTGAGGTATCCTATTCGTCGCCGTGACCAACAATACACTCCGACAAATGCTACACCTGTACATTCGCGACAACATACAGCATAACTCGTCATACATGACACAATATGACTTTACATAACCTACTCACCGCTGGGTTACGGTATGGGTTCAGGTCACATGACACAGCTGCGAGAAAGTCGTAATCTCACTCTTACTTGCGTAGCGATGTGTAGTACAAGGTGTGTAGTTGGAGGTGTGTTGCCTCTCCCTCCCGCCTACTCACTCGGTCTATCTACGGCGTCGCCGAATCACCGCCGTCCACGGTTGCCTTTTATTTGAGTGCTACCCCACCACGCTGGCTCAGTCCTTGGCGTGCTGGACGCAATCAGATTGCCCCAAGGCTGGGGTGTACGTACAGCAGAAGTGTATCTCCGCAAGCATGTGGTTGGCACGGGGACAGGGAGATGGGGGCGGCTACACATGTCTTATGTAGGCAGTTTTCTATTAATGTATGTTTGTTGTGCACCTCTGTCTGGAGTGGCGTAGTGTGGCGCGCTGAGGCGGTCTCGAGACCGATCCATGTATATATTATGAATATACGCACGTGCATAGTAATGTGTCTATGTCTGTATGAGTGTGTGTGTATGCATGACCCGAGTAGATATAATACATATGTATACATCTTATATATATACTTATATAGATGTACACACATTATATTTAAAACAACTAATATATATACGCTGTATATATATATATATATATATATATATATATATATATATATATATATATATATATATAATATAAAAATATATATATATATATATGTATAAATATATATATAAGATGTATATGTGCATGAATTCATGCATCCAATGCACAAACATAGTCATCTTTTGGTACGTATTTAGAAATACCGGGAAAAATACACATCAGATCAAAATAACCAAGTAACAAGAAAACGATTTACTCAAACTTATCCCAATCAAATGTTTTCCTAATTGTTGTTCTACCAGTATTATTTTATATACGTCTCTTCAATCAAGAACGAATTCCTCAGTCAACGTTTTTTTTATAAGACAACTACCCGGGGGTACTTTTATAGTTTGTAATCTAAATAACGTTCGCTATACAAACACGTGTGTGGTTATGAGTGTCACTCAAAAGTGCACATACACATGCTGGAGTGCACAGACATCACACAGACATCACACAGATGTCCATGTCTGCGTCCAGGCTCGCTAACGCAAGGCGAACATTATCATAGCCACGACGCCGGGGAGTGGACGACGCAGGACGTGTGAAAGCGTTAATGACCTCTGTCTCGGGTGGATATGACCTTGTGTCTTGCATGGCTGCGACAGTCAGACAGATCAATTGTAGGGACAAAGTGCATTGGTCAGGTAGCGATCGACCTCACAGACGTCATTAACGTAATGAGGAGAGCCCCCACCCACGTCGTCGAATCCCTGACAGGCAGTGCCCGCAGCACCACCAGGTGGCAGCGTGCCACCAAGCGCCACCTATATCCCCGAGCAAGAAACACAAGCGCGGGTCAGCGCTCACAAAATAGGCTATTTCACAATCAATTTTACACAATTCATCATACACGTATGACCTATCCTGTGCTACAAGCAGTTTCACTAGTATAGATTTTTCTTTCAGCATCCACAAGTTGTACTATGTAAGTTACTATATGTATTACTTTTTTATTAATATGGTTTTAAGTTTTCACCCAGAAAACATTCCATTAATTGGTAACAGTTGGTTCCACGCAGACAATGATATCTTGTTATAATCAATTAAATTACTTCTGTTGAGTAAAAACACGAAAGCGACTTAAAAATGGACTATATAGAACATTATTCATGTTATATAAAACTTTAAAAAAAATTTCATACATTTTAGCGCGAGTAGTTTGTCAAGAGAAAAGACTTAAATTGTCGACCACACACACCGCACAGAAACAGTATATGTTGGCAAAGGAACGTGGTCCTTTGGGTCTAGCGTTTCCCCCGGCTGTGTCGACGCTAGTAAGAATGAGGAATTGTTTGTTTGTAGGTATTTCTACACACTATTCATAACACCCTGCAGCCCTGTGTAATGTATACACACAACTCGAAACCAGTGCTGCTTACATAAATGGAAACTGCTCAGGTCCGAGGGATACAGTGCAACATCTGGTTGGGTTCACTGACATAGTTTTGATTTCAGCCATTTTGTAAAGTGATTGTTTATCCGAACTAAACCAGAAAAAGGTCTTCCATTGTGTTTAATACAATCAGACCATGTTTAATGACTACCATCAACTCAGCTGGTTCGGGAACCAAACCTGGTACAGATGCCTGAGAACACCTATCAAAAAACCACTAGAGGGTGCCACTGGTATCATAAGGGGCACACCCCCAGACACCCCTGAGACTCTGAGAGAAGTCATAGTAGTAAGAGTGGTTTTCAGGGTCATGTGACACCAGCTGGAGACTGATTGGTGGGAGATTCTGTTTATTTGTGAAAATCAGTCGACTGAAGAAGGCTGTGAGATGTGGCTGAAATATACGGAAAATAAAACCGAAGTTTCTTGAGAAGTAAATTTACTAAATAATATGAACCAAGAAACTACTATCATTACATTCGAAGAAATTAACTGTTGGTTTTCTTTCAGCAAAAACACACAAAATTACAAAGTCTATATTGTGATACACAGACAGGTTTGTTAGTTGGTGATGAAATAAAATCAATACTAGAAATACTAATACGTCGCGCTAAGTACACATACACAATCACAAAATGACAACTTAAATTTTTTTTCAACATTTACAGGTTAGCAGTAGCAACATAATTGATGTACTAAATTTAAACTATAACTTTGCATATGTGTGAATAACGTTTATAACAAATTTACCAAAAGAAAATGACATAGGTGTTTTTACAATTACACGGTAACCTGCAATTGTAAGATTAGTAAGAAGCAAGTTGGTTTATGTTATTATCCAATGTTATTTTATTTAGCTTTCTTATGTGCAATTTTTTATTTTAGATTTATTCTGATATACAAATCTGTCAACAGGCAATTAGCCCTGGATTTGATGGTGTTTAAATAAAGTTATTATTATTCCTAATGTTTAATTAATAATTTACCTTCACCTTACTAAATTTATCTTAAATATAATCATAGTTTTTTTTAAATTGTTTTAATATCTTACTTTATTATCAATTATTAACTTATTAATCAATTTTATTATTAATTATTATTATGTAATACATAAATTTATTGTTGATGAATTTAGGTTATACGTTATGATTTTTGAAAGGCTTAATTATATATCTATTTATTTATTATTATTATTTTACATTTTGTTTTACTGTGTAAATGTAATTTGCTATGTGCAATTTATATATTCATGTTTTACCAATATTGTTTTTTATGCACCTATGAGCAGAATTATATTCTGGATATACAGCGCTTTATGGATAAAATTATTAATAATTTTTATATTGTTATCTCTGGGTATATGACACAATGCACACCACAACGGGGACTTAAGATGTTTCTTCTAAAGTTCTAAATAGACCTTTCTAACACTATAAGTCCTTATGATTTCAAGCAGATGTCTGAAGCACTCTACAGCAAATATATGACATAACTAGACAAACATACAATAATTTATATGCACACACAAGTATACAAAAATATGAAAGAAATAAAAAACAAGCGCCAACACGAACAAAACCCAACATCTACACTGTAAAGAAACAGAATACGTGATCACACTTTGTGTGTGACACAGTTTGCTGAATGACGGTTGCAGACGGCAGGATATATAACAATGGCCGACGGCAACACACAAGTGAAAATTAATGTAGCTATGTAATTGAAAACTATCACTGCACGGCCATAAAAACGTGCTACTACAACTATGCCGACACCTACGTGGGCCTGAGCGAACACCTGGTGTACGCAGCCAGCGCTGTGCATACAGACCGTGTAAGCTTGTGTACTGTCACATTAACTATCGTTACATGACCTGGTCCCACTCATAATGGAAAACATTTGGATTTCTCACTGAGCTGTGTCTGACCCAGAAACTCAGCGTGATCAGACTCACTGTGGCCCATGTTTGTGACAGTCTGCCGAGACCCGTCATAGGGCTTACTGAAAGGTGTGATTTAACAAAATACTGTTTATATATATATCCATTCAGATCACATTGTTTAATGTGTAGAGAGGTTTTTAAGTGTTGACAGTTAATTACAAACAGCACACCCAGATATATATATCGTCAATATATATATACTAATATATATATATATATATATATATATATATATATATATATATACATATAAATATATATATAAATATATATATATATATATATATATATATATAATATATATACATATATATATATATATATATATATATATATATATATATATATATATATTATATATATATATATATATATATATATATAATAATATATATATATATATATATATATATATATAATATATATATATATATATATATAATATATATATATATATATATTGTATTGATGGGCCTCTGAGCCTGGTTTCTAAGGATGTAGGCAAAATAGAAGTACTATAAGTATTATTATATAAAAAATAAACTATCTATCCATATCTAATGTTCATTACTCTCATAAATTAACTGCAACTGATGATATTCCACGTGTAACAAGTCGAGGTGAGGTAAAAATCACAGCATAAGGAAACAGATATAAACGAGGACTGAGGCGGGTCAAACCTTCAGCCACCTGTTGTTTCAAACTAAAACTTACAGTTGCCGTTTTTTGGTAAATAAGGTTAAATAAACACTGACGTTTTCTAACCGGTCAATACACAACATCAACACACTGTGGCCTTGATATGAGAGATATCCAAACTAACGTGACTAATGTTTCTGATATGAACACTGCAGGTATAAACATATACCAGCTTTCATTTCTCTTATCAATGATCAATAAACCACCAACTGGACACCTCACAAATATATGTCAAGTCTTCAACTGTGGGTTGTGCAGGCCACAAACGCCAAGTTCAAAGAAGTTCCATCTCAACAAACACTAAACAAACATAACATTTAAACTCAAGCCAGTACCAGGGAAAAAAACGCCAATATATTTGAATGAACTGCTAAAATGTATGAACAAATGTTACGAATGAGTTAACAGGTATGTGACGTGACAGAATATTTGAACAAAGTGGCAAAATGGGTTACGAAACGTCAGAAGGAACAATTAAACTTGCGTTTCGTCGGCAGACTTCGTCTACTTCTGTGAAGGCAGTCTTTTGAAACTCATCTCGTAAAACCACAGTCTGGCTGTTAATCAAGCCTCGGTTCATTAGAACTGACGTCTTACCTGGTGGAGACAACAGTACAGGACGTAGAAGTCAGTGGCGACTGCAGTCTCCGGTCAACTAGTGGGGCAGACACCACATGCGATGACCACACCACCGACTCGCACAGACATAAGCAGCAGGCTCACACACACACACACGGACAGTCTGGCGAGATCAATGTCGTCTGCGTCACATGTCAACGCCGGCAACCACACGCAGGTGATCTGTACCCGCCGTCTACCGCAGCCGGATCGCGACGCGGCCACTATCTCTTTCATAAAGCTACGTGCGTTACAACGCTATTGATTTGTGGCGACTGTGTATATTATTACATCATTGGCGTGTGTGTGTGTGTGTGTGTGTGTGTGTGTGTGTGTGTGTGTGTGTGTGTGTTTGTGCGTGTGTGTATGTGGTTGTGGTTGTGGTAGACAGCCCGACGTGGACAGGCACGACAGCCACACAATGCCAACATTCCACTATACCACAAGCGCGTGCACGCACATCTGACACCGGCGTCAACAATTGCAGCAACAACATCACCAACTGTGACAATAACGCTCTCTAGTTGACGATCTGTCACTATAACATACCTGTACGAGACAACACCTGGCAGGTACACCTTCAGTCGTCTCATTAGTTACCTATCACACTGTCTCCATCATTCACTAAAACTCTGCAACCATCTAACCTGGTATTTTATTCAGCTGCAGAAAGTAATAATCTAATCTAAGCCCAAACCTGCCTATGACTAAACTATATGATAATTGGTTTATATAATTGGGTATCATCAGGGCATGTATTCTGCATTCAGTAGCATAAATCTTTCAACAGACTCTTGTTTGATAATGATACATAAGTCAGTCACAGCCTTCGTGTTATGCGTGTCAGATGTGTAAGATACAACAAGTTTGGTTAAGAAACAGTTGGTCATCAACACGGTTTCCTGTCACCATTTAACACATATCAACGGCATTTGTCACCTGACTTCCACGTTTTCACACTTTTACGTGGGGTGAGACTGACACCAGGAGATCAATGCAGGTGTAGTCCATTATGACACATATCTATGACAATACCTGAGCCTTGTACGTGTGTGCGGCTGTGCGCGTGTGTGTGTTCACAATACGTGTGTCAACACGGGGTGTCTCGAGTGAATGCACAGTCACCTCCTTTCCGTGCGTGCGGCATTCAATTGATCATCACTCCAATGGTCCATGTCTACAAGACTTGATGATATTTGCAAGATATTGACCCGAAAGCACCGGCGTCACGTCGCGCGACACAGATCCCGTTACTACTGGGTACTGACTGGGCAGCTGTGACACGTGGAATCTTACTCAGAACCACGTTCACATATCACCACCTGTAATCATGCCACGATAGCAATTTGGAATGAATTCATGGAACAGAGAATGCTAACTCCGTCATCTGTATGATGGAAAGGTGTCAAATAATTTCACATACTCTTCAATGGTATGTACATGCATATAGAAATGGCAATATCTTTTTTTAATAAGTAAGTTTTTATAATCGTTACAATGCTGTAGTCAGGTGACACAAACAACTTTTATAAGTAGTTTGCATTTAGATCTCTTTTACATATTTCTTTAGTTTTTTTTAAATATGTCTGGGATACAGTAGGATTTCTATTGTAATTTTTTCATAGTAAATATTATATTTTTATCTATTGTAGCTTATCAAATCAGACCAACTATTGTAACAGGAGGCAACATAGTGATTATATGCAATGTCACACACTATCAAACCATGTCACAATATCACATCAACTAATGTGGGGCATGGCAGGAGGCCGTCCAACCAACACTGGAGAGGGTTGGGGTTCTAGGACCCTGAAAACATGGCCGATTTCATTCACCCCTCTCTGTCTCTCAAAAAATACAGTAAAAGCCATACAGTGGTGTTTACAGCTGTCGTAAGGCTCAGCATCCAGCCATGCTACAATTACTGCACAGTGGCATATACACCACTGTCTATAGCCAGGTACTCATTCATACTGAGTGAACTGGAGCAATGTAGACTGAAAAAACTTGCCCAAGGTTTTAACACCGCAGCACAGGATTCGAACCCGGGTTATTTTAATTGAGTCCAAAGCTCTACCCCTGAGCCACTGCATTCTATTTGTGAGAATAGATCAATGATAACATGTCAGTGATGCCCAGTCTGAACGTGACACTGTGTGAATAATGAATAAGTTTAAATTTGTGTAACTCTTCCATTTCTTTAACTTTCCATTGTCCAAAATGGACTTTACCCATCCAAATGATGGGTGGACGGTCTTTGGATTAGCCTGTGAATCAGTGATGCATCTGTGATTAGTCAATGATTGCTTAGTGATTGGTCAATGTGGGTCACCGCCTGGCCAGTGATTGGTCAGTTATAGGTCCGTGGATGAAAACTGATTGGCCAGTGACATGTGACTGGTCAGTAAGTGGTCAGAAACTGGTCACTTGTGACCAGTGAGTCCTTACATGTCGTCAGTGACAGTTCACATATAGTCAGTGATCAGTGATTGGTCACAATGACGTGGTCATCGACTGGTCAATCGCAAAGGATCACAAATAATTGATGACCTACTGTGATTGATCAATCAAAGCGTCTAGACTCTGCATGAAGGCTGCGTTCTGTTTCGCTTGCAATATCACATGTGCTGACGACAAAGCAAGGTGACGGGTCGCAGATGAAATGTCACTCCCTGGTTGCTGCAGCAACTGGGCCTGGCCGCACACTCGCCAAGATTTAGTGACAGAACATGGGGCAGATTCAGTGACAGCCGGGCAAAAAGTGATCGATTATTAAACGTCCGATACGTGATAAAAATCACATATCAATCATGCTGTTGACGATTGTTATACATCCGCGTCTGGGTCAGTCACGCCACAGACGCCGACGTCACCAGTCGCTTGATGCGCGCAATCTACGCAAGTTTGCCGTTTCTTGCTGTAATAACAAGCAACTCAGATTGATCAGAACTCGCAACTGTCGTCACTGCATTCGCAAGCGCGGTGTCGACTGTCAAAGACAGACTCTGCGGGTCAGTGCGACGCAGAAACGACGACGGTCTTTGGAAAAAACGTGCTACCTTTGTAGCCGAGTTACAAAAAAATCATTTTCTAATCTGCGTATTTGACGAGGCAGCGATTTCTGAGACATTTTTCTTGAGACGTTTTCATTTATATTCTCTGCAATGCATATTTAATGGGTTGTCTCACTTGCGCTCTCTCTCCAGGCAGTGAGACCCCAGCCACACATCAACATCTTCTTACAATGACTCCTCGACAAATAGACCTTTATGTGGTTGTACTGTGGTTGCAGTGTGGTTGCTGTGCAGTTGCAGTGCGGTTGCAGTGTGGTTGCTGTGTGATGGCAATGTGGTTGTGGTGTGGTTGTGGTGTGGTTACAATTTGCCTGAATTTGGTGGTAGTGTGGTTACAGTATAGTTGCAGTGTGGTTACAGTGTGGTTGCAGTGCGGTTTGCAATGTGGTTGCAGTGTGGTTACAATATGGTTGCAGTGTGGTTACAGTGCGGGGGGGGTTGCAATGTGGTTGCAGTGTGGTTACAGTATGGTTACAGTATGGTTGCAGTGTGATGACAGTGTGGTTGCAGTGTGGTTACAATATGGTTGCAGTGTGGTTACAGTATGGTTGCAGTGTGGTTACAGTGCGGGGGGGGGTTGCAATGGGGTTGCAGTGTGGTTACAGTATGGTTACAGTATGGTTGCAGTGTGATTACAGTGTGGTTGCAGTGTGGTTATAATGTAGTTGCAGCATTGTTGCCATGTGGTGTATGTGTGTGGTTGCACTGTGGTTGATGACAGGTCTTGCAGTATAACAGTTATATTGCACTGACCACTGTGGTTGCCATGTAACTGCAGTGTGGTTCCAGTCTGGTTGCATATGGTTGCAGTGCAATTGTTGTCAACAGATAACAATATTTCATTCAGCTGCTATCATCTGTCAACAAGAGTCTTCTGTCCCATTTCACTCTTATTTCACTAAACATTCTCTATATATATATATATATATATATATATATATATATATATATATATACATATATATATATATATATATATATATATATATATATATATATATATATATATATATATATATATATATATAATCTAACAACATCGCCACAACTGTTGTGTGTCCTCTAGATGTCCCACCCTCCAGGCTTCTCTCACAGTCCCAGCCAGCCAGGCCCAGCGCCAGGCCCAGCGTCAGGCCCAGCCCTCGTGGTCACTGTCTGGTGACCTCTGTCTCCGGGTCATTCACCTCATACTGCACTGGCCAAGTGATTAGGAAGAATAGATTTTTTATTGTGACCAGTGAAGCTGAAAACTCACTTAGCTGTGAGATGCAGTGATGATGGGCATCCAGTGTGCTCCTGTCACAGACTCACTGCTCAGTCAGACTCACTGGGCCAGTGACAGCTTATGTCTACACTTGTCTCTAGCTGGCCACTCACTCACTGGCACAATGGTTGGCCCACTTGTTGGTTTAATGATTGGCCCATTCATTCACTCACTGGCTAGCCCATTGGTTGGCCCACTTGTTGGTTTAATGGTTGGCCCATTCATTCACCCACTGGCTAGCCCATTGGTTGGCCCACTTGTTGGTTTAATGGTTGGCCCATTGGTTCACCCATTGGCTAGCGCATTGTTGGCCCACTTGTTGGTTTAATGGTTGGCCCATTGGTTCACTCACTGGCTAGCCCATTGGTTGGCCCAGTTGTTGGTTTAATGGTTGGCCCATTGGTTCTCTCACTGGCTAGCCCATTGGTTGGCTCACTTGTTGGTTTAATGGTTGGCCCATTGGTTCTCTCACTGGCTAGCCCATTGGTTGGCTCACTTGTTGGTTTAATGGTTGGCCCATTGGTTCACTCACTGGCTAGCCCATTGGTTGGCCCAGTTGTTGGTTTAATGGTTGGCCCATTGGTTCTCTCACTGGCTAGCCCATTGGTTGGCCCACTTGTTGGTTTAATGGTTGGCCCATTGGTTCTCTCACTGGCTAGCCCATTGGTTGGCTCACTTGTTGGTTTAATGGTTGGCCCATTGGTTCTCTCACTGGCTAGCCCATTGGTTGGCTCACTTGTTGGTTTAATGGTTGGCCCATTGGTTCTCTCACTGGCTAGCCCATTGGTTGGCTCACTTGTTGGTTTAATGGTTGGCCCATTGGTTCTCTCACTGGCTAGCCCATTGGTTGGTTCACTTGTTGGTTTAATGGTTGGCCCATTGGTTCTCTCACTGGCTAGCCCATTGGTTGGCCCACTTGTTGGTTTAATGGTTGGCCCATTGGTTCACCCACTGGCTAGCACATTGTTGGCCCACTTGTTGGTTTAATGGTTGGCCCATTGGTTCTCTCACTGGCTAGCCCATTGGTTGGCTCACTTGTTGGTTCAATGGTTGGCCCATTGGTTCACTCACTGGCTAGCCCATTGGTTGGCCCACTTGTTGGTTTAATGGTTGGCCCATTGGTTCTCTCACTGGCTAGCCCATTGGTTGGCCCACTTGTTGGTTTAATGGTTGGCCAATTGGTTCTCTCACTGGCTAGCCCATTGGTTGGCCCACTTGTTGGTTTAATGGTTGGCCCATTGGTTCTCTCACTGGCTAGCCCATTGGTTGGCCCACTTGTTGGTTTAATGGTTGGCATATTGGCTGGCTCACTGAGTCACTGGCTCACCAACTAGCTGGTGCACTCACTGTCCTTGTTTGGCCCTAGTTGGCTTATTGGTTGGCCCATTGATTGGCCCACTGGCTGGTGCACTGACTGACCCACTGTTTGGCCCAGTAGTTGGCCCACTGGCTGGACCACCAACTAAAATTAAGCTTTTATGACTACTACTACTAGTACTAGTACTAGTACTAGTACTACTACTGCTACTACTACTACTACTACTATATACTACTACTACTACTACTACTACTACTACTACTACTACTACTACTACTACTACTACTACTACTACTAACTGCCATACTGTTGCAAAACAACTCTTTCTAATAACATTTCTTTTTTTAGGTGACAACATCTGGGTGAATGTTCTACTGCATGTATTGAAATAATTTCTTGAGAAAAGTAACAAGCCGTGTAACAACTGGCGGAATACAAGGATGGTTTGGTATCGTGTTAGGTTACAGCACTCGTAACACACGGTTTACTTTTGTGCCACATATTTCTTTACTGATGTACCCACTCCTTGGGCTCTGACCATGAAATCTACCCGTGTCTCAACACTGTCACTGTTTACTCTAGAGCTTTTCACCACGGCACACATTCAACTAGCCCTCAATCAACTTACACAAAAACCAGCCGGGATCACTGACTCGTGTGTGTGTGTGTGTGTGTGTGTGTGTGTGTGTGTGTGTGTGTGTGTGTGTGTGTGTGTGTGTGGTGGTGTGTGTGTGTGTGTGTGTGTGTGGTGGGGGGTGGGTGGGTGGGTGGGGTGCGTGCGTGTACATTTATGCATAATTTTTATTTTTATTTGAGTGCTGTTTGGAAAATAACAGTATCCTTACCCTGACACTACTTTACAACAAATGTATTCTCTTGGGAAAATATAATCTTGATTTCTGCATAATTAAAGATTCGTAAACTAAGCCAATGTCCAAAAGCTTTTTTTTGCCCTTGGATGACATCAGACAAGATTCTCTAGAGACGCCTGGTCTTTAATGATGACTCCAGGGAAACCTGAGGTGATACATATGATACCTACGTAAGCAGTTAATTAAAAAAGCATTGATTGTTGAGGCCTATGCATTTTTTATTTACACCTGTGTTGGCATCTCTCTTCCCCTATGACGTTCAGATGTACAAATCTATTGCCACCTTGATATACATCCAGATACACTTGAGACACGGGTGGGGTTTGAGTCCCTGAAAGAACCCACTTATTGCCCGTCAGTGTCCCCACTGCCTCGCGAGTCTGTCCCACACCTAGTAGGTGAATGGGTACAAAGGTACGCACAGGTAGAAAAAGGTACGTCCAGGTATCCAACATGTGTACTTCAGGTGATATACAGCGTATGTGTCAATTACACAGCAAGGATATACTTTATACATACCGCATTACACCTGCATGGTCTAGTTACGTACAGAAAAACACGCTTTAGTAGGTTCTCGTGTATCATTGTTTTCATGATATAATAAATCAATACTAACTGCGTGTTTTTGTTGCATTACACTGATTGCTACGGGAGAGTGTTTGGTAACATTTCAAACTGTCGAAGCCGAGTCATTAAGCAATGTTCTCGGCCATTGTGGATAGTACCCACCGACCCCTATCATGCAACGATCGTTTATAATGTCACCAAGTGCATCGACGTCGTTTCATTGCAAATCAAATAAACATATCCTCGTTAACACCAGAGGGCAGCACTTTGCACTGGGATCACTTGACGACGCCAATACTCGTTGAATCGACAGATTATGCCGAATCAATTTAATGTCAATCACCTGTAATAGCACATCATGTGTTTTTCGATTCGAGTGCGTCTGGCGTCTGATTCGCCGCAAGTCATCGCGAATGCATCTGGCAAGATGAGCTGCACTGGAAGCTGCACATGTCCATGCATCGCTGCCTCACATGTCTCTCACCGAATCACCTTTATTAAAACAATGTGTCTGGGCGAACGGGCTGGTCTAATGCGGTTAGTGGACCCGAGTAGCCAGGACGAGAACCTCTCGACACTCTGTCAAAGTCGCCACGGCAACGAGCTTAGTATCGGGTCACTTGGTCCGTCTGTCTGTCTGGCGCACCAGCTGTGTCCTGGTGACACGACCTCGACCGATAGGTCACACAATCTGTCAGTGACACTGAAGGCAGGAGAAAGGTGACACAGTCACAAAGTCACTGTCAGTGACACTGAAGGCAGGAGAAAGGTGACACTGTCACAAAGTCACTGTCAGTGACACTTAAGACGTGACAATGACGGCATGGGCACACAAGTGTCTGTCAGTAACGCTGAAGGCAGCATAAATATGACAGTCGCCTTCAGTGACATTAAAGGCTATGACACAGTCAGGACAGAAATGACACAAATACAAAGTCAATGTCAGTGCCAGCCATAAAAATCAGGACAACATTTATACATGCACTGATTGTCACTAGGATAGAGATAGTCATTTACAATACAACGGTGACAGAGAGCTTAGCAATGACGATATTAAAACATTAACAATAACATGACAGATGACAGGAGCAACATGAATAAATATTGCAATAAGTAACATTTGGCTTGGGTACCCAGTCACCGTTCATTCCACGGATATTCAAACAACCCCAGTCTGGGGGTCACACACCATCGAGTCTAAATTCAACTGTTTTAGCAAACAGTTGAGTCGCAGTTATACATGAGCAGTAATAAACAGCGCTGGCACGCACAATCTGCACATTATCATTAAGAAACAGATACAATGTGCTCCAAATAACTTTCATTGCGAGTTTGTCACAGAATACTGTCGAGAATCATAACACGCAGGTGACATCACGTGATGGCACCGTTTTTATCATAGAACTGGCGTAATTTGATATCAGTCTAAATAGCCCAGACAAAGCACGGCTGTGCGTTCGAGGCCTAGTTCTTCGCCCCACCCGGAAAGGCAAAGAAGATCCCCCACACTCCCACACTCCCACACTCCCACACTCCCATACCCCCACCGATATTTCAAACATCTATTTCAGACACCGTCTGAGATAACAGACATCAGTGACACATTTTGAAGGGTCTACGTGACAAAAGACAGTTATTGTGTGGACATAAATAGACTGTCGCACACCTGCTATAAACGAACTATTTCAGTATTTTGGTATTAACTCAAGCTTAAGGTCAAAGTTAAATGTGGCATGAAAATATCAAATAATCTCCTAATGCAGAATCAATTTTACCAGGCTAGATCACAGGTAGATTGGTCGTTTTGAAGAGTTTTAAAGCTCAGGGACGCTATAATACAATTCTAGATGTTTTATGGCACATGAACATGACATTACAACATATGATGTAGTGATTACAGTATTAATACGACATATGTGAATAACTGCGGAAGTAATCACGACATTTACCACCTGCAAGTCCGACCTTGACATACATTTCTGGGATAACAAAGATTTATGAAATCCATAATCTATTCTTTCATAACAAATAGGTGACTATAAATCTAATACAATGACAAAACATACCTGTGCATTTATGACCATGGCGATATGACAACCTCAGCTGCAGTGATAAATGTACGATATCATCAATAAATTAATCCATCAATCAATATATTGATCAGTGAATCGGTGTTACACTCAGTGTAGACTCTCTTCCGTTCTGTACGCAGTACGCATCACATGACACCCACTTGACGACATAGTGAAGGAAGGAATGTGAACTAGTAGAATTTCAACGGGCACTTGTGTTAAAGTCGGAGTTGCGTGAATTGAGAAGACCCACAGGTAGTTTGTATACATACACGATATGAATCATAACCCCGGGGGCACGCGGCATGCGTACGTCATGTCTGATGTCTGGGCTCGATCAAGGGCAACTCTTGTCAACTGGTGGCGTCCACTTAAACACCAGTCAATATATCTATATATACACCTGTCACAATGACAGCCCAATATGACATCAGCACAGCATCACTGTTGATTTGTCGCAGCCATTGGTCGTTTGCCCTGCGGTTGATGCCCTACACAGTACACTGGTACATCGACACCAGTAAGTGCCCCAAACCCTGCTGTAGCCTTGTTAATTTATTCACACCAGACGCGTGTGCAACTGTGCATGCACGCACATGTATATACCTATTACACTGTATATCAAATTAATTAGTAAACAAATGTGTATATACTTTTACATGTGCATGAACACACACATGCATGTTTCATATTATATTATTTTTTTCCTCAAAATTGTACACTATTTATACTACCTAAAAGGTCTAAGATAAAAAACAGTATTTCTTAATTTCTGGGAAATGTCAAACAGTCACAAATATTTCATATACACTATTGACGTTGAAGCAGCTAATTTTTTGTTTGTTATAATTCTGAAATCTTGTTGGCAACGTAGGTCTTTAAATCAACATTCTGGCAAAAACATTACACAGTATTTATATTTTTTATATTTACAAAGCCCCGTAGAATAATCCATTGAATTAACGAGGCAAACAATTAATAGTTAGACCCAAGTCTAATAGCATGTAGCAATGAAACTGTCCTGCAAACACCCAACTCAATCACCCAATCAACACGTCACTTATAAATTAATCATCATATGAATAAATTAATACTTCCTTTCCCACAATGCACCACCACTGCCTGTCTACTGTTTATTTTTCCATTGCAAAGTATTCTGTAATCCCCCGATTAGAAATGCACATAAGTAAATAGACGTAACTTTCTGAAAAACTAGTCACAATTGAAATTATTTATTAATCACCAGTATTATTATTCCTCAATCTGTAATGAATTATTTGCATAAATACCACATAAACATTAAATTCAACGACTAGTGAAATGATGCACACTTTTTTTCCGAACTGGCGAGATTGTGTGTATTTTTGTGTGATCATTTATTAACATGCTGACTCCAAACAGACTCAAAAATAATCTAGTGCTCCATAATGTCACGGGGAGCACTTTGAAGTGTATCTGAGCTATTACATGACCGACTTGTCTCCGGACAAGTTAAAGGTTGGTGCTAGGAGCAAGACAGACAAACGGTGTCATCATAAAGTTTACGGTGAGTTAACGCTAACTGAGAGTTAATTAGTGCACCCAGCTGTCGGCCACACACACGCGGCTCACTTGTAAGTTTCATACGGAGCAAAAGTGAATTTGCTTTCTTTGAAAGTGATTCTTACGGTGAAACTGAGCCGAGTGAAACACAAGCACGTTGTGTGGTCCCTGCATCAACCGCAATACTTCCGCCGGCAGTCTGCCTCAACTGCCGGATTGTCTGTGGCGATCGCTCGAAGACATCTTTTTAATAATAGACTTTCTCGCCGCTAAATCACGCCACTAATCAGCTTAATTTACGTAATTAAATTCCATCTGTATTTAGCAATCACTCGGTACAAAAGTGGTATTGTTGTCACACGTTGCGCTATCAAATTAGCATATGACAACAGTGGTAGGACGACACAAATATGGCTTATTGCATACATCTTCATAAATTGCTTAATTATGACTAATCAAAGACAACGCAAACTGACAAATGATTGTGCAACCACTCTTTACAGGGTACTTTTGCACAAAAACGTTTTACACGACAGTCGTAATGTTGCTAGAGATATCATTAGACCTAATGTATTAGCATAAACCAATTGGGCACGGCTTGATAAATATAACAGTATTAGCTGTCGTCTTTCTAAGAAATGAAAACGGTGTGTGTTCAACCACAGTAAACAAAGATTACATCTACTGTCACGTCTCTCTCCAACTGTACAAAATGTTTGAATGGCACAAGCAAGGAATAGGATTAAATAACTTGTACGCATACCTACTATAACGTTTACTTCCAGTTCCTAATTTCAATATATGTGAATATATAGTTTAGATAATAACACATGGTAATGGAGCAAAAATAAATAAATAAAAATATCACTTTGAAGAATAATGCTTTACCTACCAAACAGTCCAAGAGAGTCACAATGACGTCTGCTCGATCTGCGTTTACACATGTCTATGAAGACTTACACGTTACAAATCACCAAGCCCTGGATGAAGGCCTAGCAAATGCCCCCACCCCTGCTAACAACCAATTAAAACCACATATTAACTTACGTCATGGCCACAGTAAATCGAGTAATTTGAGTTTTCACAAAATTATGTTTTTTTTAATATAAACATTACCTGGACGCCGTAAGTGCCTGGATTAAAATGCGTAGGAAATGCCGCGGAGATAAGATCTGTGTGGAATGAATGCAACAGGG
>JAODUO010000690.1:205000-244380 GCA_025642075.2 Ridgeia piscesae
CATCCATTGTCAAGGCTTGTGTCTATTGACACTGTCATAATGGCACCCAATTTCTCCAGGTTCTACCTACGTGCACTGGGTCAGAGTGGAAAATGCAGCAACCAAAACACCTGTTATTTGTGGTTCTCTAAGCATGAACACAAAAGGGAGAGACCGACAAATTGAAACTGTGGGAGAGGACACAGTCAGTGCGCTGACTCAAAAGCGTATGGACGCAGTTGATTAAGTGTGACAAGGTGGAGAATGGCGGGGAATAAAAGCTGACACAGAGTCAGTTAAACATCACCAGTTCCAACTGCGATAAGTTGAAATATACTTAAATAACAGGGCACTGGATTAATGCCCCCGGGGTGATGCTGTTCACTGCAGTATCAGCACCCCACAGGCAAATGACCCACTCAGAATGGGCCTTTACAACTGTATCTGCTCAATTCAATTACCTATGGGAACTGGACCTGTAACCGTTTTGTACCACCAGATTTCTGAAGTGATTACTTGATACAACTGTATCCAATATGAGTTAGTCACACGGACATTTACCAAGTCAGTGTGGCACTTTTTTTAAATAAATTCATTCATAAATGAACAATGCAAGCAATATCCCTGCTCAGTTTCTGTTCTCCAATCGCAAAGATTCACAGACAATGAGAATCAGAATTATGTTTCCCAAACAATTATCAGTATATACATGCTTTATAATATCTTAATTAAACAACTGGTGTTACAAAAGTGTCCAACACTGTTCCCAGGTCAAAGGAATACTGTAATATATTAGTACTACCATGTAATGAAGCCTTATAAGTCCATTACTTTGGACTATGCAATCAAAATAAAGTAACAAAGTTGGTGTTTGATTACCTGACGATGGAGGTAGTTGCATGTAACTAACTTAGCAGGACAGTCAAATGTCATCTACTCACCTACAAATGAAACACCACACATTAGAATGTCCTAATGCAAGCAATACTTCAATGTCAACATGTCAATTGTCACAATTAGCTTAACTATACAATACTGGAGAAAAATATTTAAGATAACTCGTGTGTGTGTGTGTGTGTGTGCGCGTGTGCGTGTGCGTGTGTGAGTGTGAATATATATATATATATATATATATATATATCACAGTATAATAATCACACACACATGCTCTTCAATGCAGTTTATACAGATATTATGACAGAAAGGATGTTTGACCTCCTGAAACAGTGTTCTCAAAACAATTTTATTTTTATTTTGGAACAAATAATTATTCATATTACCGTGTTTATGGTTATGCTACACATGTTAAGTTAAATTTTTTAATAACATTTATTATTCATACAAGCAGAGATCAAACATTTTATGCAGAGTAGCCTTGGTCTGCATAAGGCAGTGCTATATGCTGAACTGGTCTGCATAAGCAACATTTGTAGATTATATATAATTTATATATATATATATATATATATATATGTTCTTTTTATATTATATTTACTGTCAATATATTTTAGGGAATAAACATTAAATACTTCCTATGTTGTAATGTTTACGTACTTTATATATATATATATATATATATATAATTTATATATATATAATTATTATATACATACAGAGTATGTAAATATTACAACACAGGAAGAACATTATATACTGTTATATTCGCTATCATATATTGCACAGTAAATATAACATCAACAAGAAAGCAGCATGCAGGCATATAACATGACTGAAAGCTCTTGAAATCTGTGATATAAATGTCATTGTGTAACAAGTTTCTCAGAAACTGACATGCCATAATTCTGTCTGGCCATTGTGCATTCAGAGACACAGTATATTACCAGGTTATTATCAGGTTATATATACATAAACCATGACAACTTCTAATTCCAAAATAAATATAACCTGTCATGACATTTCAGGTATAATAATTGTACAGTCGACATGAACATTAACTGAACCACACATGACCATAGCTGATTTCTATGTTGACTAAAATAGAATGCAATTTTTAGTCTGCTGTACAATTAGTGTACATGTGTGTTGTATAATTAATGTACATGCCTGTTGTACAATTAGTGCACATCTTTTGTACAATTAATGTAAACATGTGCTATATAATCAATGTACGTATCTCTGCTGTACAATTAAAGATAAACATGCAACAACTAGTTGCAAACTAACACATCACTAGACAAACCCCTCCATCCCTCCATTTGGTAGTTAACTACCCCCACCCCACGCCTCTACTATTGTTGTCCTTTTAGGCTCAAACCATCACAACCGCATTAGTGTTATTTTGGTGAAAATGTCATAACTGCATTTGTTGTAAATCTTTTAGCACTGCACCTGTGACATATCCCCACGAGACCCACTTGTGACATGTCCCCCGGCCAACTGGAGCTCTGTCCAACACATTCCAAGAAGCCGCGACTATTCACTAAAGCTATAAATCCATTTTTGTCTTCAAAAAGCATGTTTTACGGTGGTAGAAGTGGTTTCTTTCGACGTCTTCTTACCAAGCTGCCCATTTGTGGAGATTTACAGGGACTGAAAAACGCCAGAGCAACAAGACACAACAAGTCAACAACGCAACGACTCGTGTGACTGTCAAAAACAGCATGTGACAAGGGATGTAATCGTACTGGCGTGTGTGCCAACTGTGGTGATTATTCTCAATAGAATGACCACGGATGTGGAACATGGTAATGAGTTCGCCATGGACTCTAAAGGACAGCTACGTGAAGTGCAACATCGCATAAAACATGTTTGTTTACCAACCGGTACCCAAACCACTGTTTTAACAGGCATCCGCACTTGATCTATGGGGACACACTCAGTTACTGGTGTGTTTGTTGATGTCACAACGTACAACACACTTAGTTACTGGTGTGTTTGTTGATGACACAACGTACAACACACTCAGTTACTGGTGTGTTTGTTGATGTCACAACATACAAAACACTTAGTTACTGGTGTGTTTGTTGATGTCACAACGTACAACACACTTAGTTACTGGTGTGTTTGTTGATGTCACAACGTACAACACACTTAGTTACTGGTGTGTTTGTTGATGTCACAACGTACAACACACTTAGTTACTGGTGTGTTTGTTGATGTCACAACGTACAACACACTTAGTTACTGGTGTGTTTGTTGATGTCACAACGTACAACACACTTAGTTACTGGTGTGTTTGTTGATGTCACAACGTACAACACACTTAGTTACTGGTGTGTTTGTTGATGTCACAACGTACAACACACTTAGTTACTGGTGTGTTTGTTGATGTCACAACGTACAACACACTTAGTTACTGGTGTGTTTGTTGATGTCACAACGTACAACACACTTAGTTACTGGTGTGTTTGTTGATGTCACAACGTACAACACACTCAGATACTGGTGTGTTTGTTGATGTCACAACGTACAACACGTTCAGTTACTTGTGTTTGTTGAAGTCACAACGTACAACACACTCAGTTATTGGTGGGTTTGTTGATGTCACAACGTACAACACACTCAGTTACTGGCGTGTTTGTTGAAGTCACTACACGTGTACACACAGCGCAACTGAACACACCATATACAGCTGTATGTATGTTTCATGCACAAGTACACAAATATTATGATTACATTTATGACAGCACAGATCATTATGTTTATTAACACAAACCCAAACAATGTGATTGCAATCATATTTATAACTGACACATTATAATTCAAATGATATCAGTTCCTGCATTAACTTATCATTAATGTAATATCATATTTACGTATATTTATTTATACTTATATTTCATGATTCCATATACTTTTACAATGCTTGTATCAATTGTATGCACTTATTAAAGGGCTTGTCCCAGAAATACAGCGCTTAATAAATGCTAGTTATAATAATAAATAAATAATTATTATTATTATCTAGATTAGTTATTAACCCTCGTTTTTCTTACGTATTTCTTATAACCATCTATAAATAATATTTTCATCGTTCAAATTATAAATGTAGTGTTATTATATTTAGAACATGCATTTCAACATATCACTGTTGGCTACACAACATACGGACAGTGCATTTATTATCCTATGTCTCATTATTTAAAGTACATAGTTTAAGATATTTTATCTAGTTTAAGATATTTTATATACACGTTTGTTTCATTTTTTGCTATAATTTGGCAAACTAACAAACGTCTACATAAACAGAGCACTAGATAGACAAATCACCCAGACCTCTCACAAGACAGGTCACAAGACAGACAGGTCACCAGACCACTGGGTCACCAACTGGAAGAGTACCAGGCAGACGGATCATTAGATAGAGTGATCAACAGACAGATAGACCACCGGACAGACAGACCACCAGATGGACAGACCAATGAGACCACCCAAGACAGACAGACACAGACACAGACACAGACACAGACACAGACACAGACACAGACACAGACACAGACACAGACACAGACACAGACACAGAGACAGACAGACAGAGATAGACAGAAACAAACAGACAGACAGACAGACAGGCAGGCAGGCAGGCAGGCAGGCAGGCAGGCAGGCAGGCAGGCAGGCAGGCAGGCAGGCAGGCAGGCAGGCAGAGACAGGCAGGCAGGCAGGCAGGCAGAGACAGAGACAGAGACAGAGACAGAGACAGAGACAGAGACAGAGACAGAGACAGAGACAGAGACAGAGACAGAGACAGAGACAGAGACAGAGACAGAGACAGAGACAGAGACAGAGACAGAGACAGAGACAGAGACAGAGACAGAGCAGAGACAGAGACAGAGACAGAGAGAGACAGAGACAGAGACAGAGACAGAGACAGACACAAACAGGCAGGCAGGCAGGCGGGCAGGCGGGCGGGCGGGTGGGCAGGCGGGCGGGCAGGCAGGCAGGCAGGCAGGCAGGCAGGCAGGCAGGCAGGCAGGCATCCAACAGACCGACAGACAGACCGACAGGCAGGACAGGAAAGCAGACAGACAGGCAGGCAGGCAGACAGTCAGACAGACACACAGACCACCCAATCAGACAGACAGACCACCCAACAGACTGACAGACCATCTAATAAACAGACCATCAAACTGATCACCAGACAGACAGACCACCAGACAAGTCACCAGAGAGACTGATAACCCGACAGACAGACCATCAGACAGACAGACCATTGAACAAATGGACTGCCAGACAAACAGACAGTCAGACAGACAGACTGCCAGACTGGCTTACAGACTTGAGCTGTGAGAGTGACAAGCGTGTAGCGCCAGCTGCGACTCCCGTCACCTGCGCCAGTGGCAGTGTCCAGACACATGCTGACCCAGTGTCTGGACATGGCCGCATCGCTGACCTCTCGTACTAGCCACTGTCGGCAGGTCGCAGGGCGCTTATGTTGTCATGTACTCTACAGAGGGTTCGATCATCCACCCTCACATGACAACCCCAAACGCTTACCTGGCAGCGTGACAAACGTGGTGGTTACAGACAGCTGTGACAGCGCGGCAACTACACGGACTCGTTGAATAAGGTCGTGGTTTATGTTTGCAGGTCAGCTGACCAGCCCACTCAACCGCGTCCTGTCATGCCGGTCTCTTTCTGTACGCTCCACTGGCATAGAGAGCGTGTGTGCAGTGTAGTATGGCCAGCTCTATGTCTATTTGTCTGTTGATTGCTTCAACTAAACAGATTATAACTGCTTGTTATAAATAGGTTAATTACCTTAATAAATGCGTTACCTGGTACTTTCAGGTCAAGGTAATGTCCTCCCAACTGGTACAACTAGTAAAAGTATATAAATATATTACTACAATAAATAGCTACAAACTCAGTTGAGTGAGTGAAAGTGGGTGCTGTGAAGATACAACAGAAAGAGTGGGGGGGGGACAATCAGGGTCACTCACTCCCCGAACCCCACATCACTGCCCCCTGTACCAACTAGGAGGGGAGTGGCAGTGAGAGTCACTCACTCCCCCCCCCCCCAACCACACATCACTGCCCCCTGTACCAACTAGGAGGGGGAGTGGCAGTGAGGGTCACACACTCCCCCAACCCCACATCACTGCCCCCTGTACCAATTAGGAGGGGAGTGGCAGTGAGGGTTCCCCACTCCCCCAACCCCACATCACTGCCCCCTGTACCAACTAGGAGGGGGAGTGGCAGTGAGTGTCACCCACTCCCCCAACCCCACATCACTGCCCCTGTACCAATTAGGAGGGGAGTGGCAGTGAGGGTTCCCCACTCCCCCAATCCCACATCACTGCCCCCTGTACCAATTAGGAGGGGAGTGGCAGTGAGGGTCACCCACACCCCCAACCCCACATCACTGCCCCTGTACCAACTAGGAGGGGGAGTGGCAGTGAGGTCACCCACTCCCCCAACCCCACATCACTGCCCCCTGTACCAATTAGGAGGGGAGTGGCAGTGAGGGTCACCCACACCCCGAACCCCACATCACTGCCCCTGTACCAACTAGGAGGGGAGTGGCAGTGAGGGTCACCCACACCCCCAACCCCACATCACTGCCCCCTGTACCAATTAGGAGGGGAGTGGCAGTGAGGGTCACCCACTCCCCCAACCCCACATCACTGCCCCCTGTACCAATTAGGAGGGGAGTGGCAGTGAGGGTCACCCACTCCCCCAACCCCACATCACTGCCCCCTGTACCAACTAGGAGGGGAGTGGCAGTGAGGGTCACCCACTCCCCCAACCCCACATCACTGCCCCTGTACCAACTAGGAGGGGAGTGGCAGTGAGAGTCTCTCACTCCCCCAACTCCACATCACTGCCCCCTGTACCAACTAGGAGGGGGAGGGGCAGTGAGTGTCCCACTCCCCCATCCCCAGATCACTGCTCCCTGTACCAACTAGGAGGGGGAGGGGCAGTGAGAGTCTCTCACCCCCCAACTCCACATCACCGCCCCCTATACCAGTTATGAGGGGGCAGTTAGGGCCACTTACCCCCTACACCACTGTGGCCTGGGCCAGCCATGTGAGTTAACCAGTCACCAAACACTAGGCACATATTTACCTAGTTACTCATCACTGCCGCCCACCTGTCAACTGAACACACGCCACTGTGACTGTCCTCACCACACCACAGCGAGTGCGTGCTGCGACCATGAGCATGCACGCATGTCACCACACGGTGTACAGCGTGTTGCTGGCTCCTGCGTACCTGCGACACACGGCTCAGGTTTCAAAGACACTATCAGGTGTGTGCATACCAGGTCATATGACCACATCAGGTGCAACGAAATCAGTCACCATCCTGGGGTGTAGTCTACCACCCAGGGTCCTGTCTGCACCCTAGATGACTAGACTCCATCCCTGGGTAGAGTCCAGGGTCGGTAGTTGTCTGTCAGGCCAATAGTGACACTGTAAGTGGTCTCCCTCCACAAAGACACATACCAGTAGGTAAACATACACTCTGAAATGATACGCCATTAAGAACAACTCACTGGTTTTATCAAAACATATGTTTCCATTAAGTACTCACTGCAAACGTACAAAGCCCATTGTCGAGTAAGGTTACTGGTGTGGACTTAATGACAATGAATTGTACATTGAAAGTTATTTATAAATACAACACATGATGAATTGTTAGTGCCACCTGACCTTCTACTCCCAACCGTAGGCCAGGTTGCGTGACATCAAACAGCGTACTATGCACATGTTGATGATAAAACCATAAAACCACACAATAAACACGCCACTGAATAAAGTGCTACGTTTCTCCGTGTGAAATGAAGACGGAACAGGTGAATGTCTGTTCACGGTCCACCCACTTCACACTCTCAACAGATCTCTTCCAGAACCACACGTATATTGCAATGCCCAGTAGCAATGCTAAGTTGTTTTGGTTAAAAAAAGGGTTTTATGTGAAATACATACAATTATCAAGTAATGGTTAACCCAAAGAAATTCTGAAAAAGAGACGCCTATGATAAAAACTGCAAATCTCGCATCATGTTTTAATTTTATTTACTATTGCAATTATTAGAAATATATGCATACATTGACCTTGATAAGATTAAATGAAATAGGTTGTATGTCTCTCTACAACTCTACAGTTGAGTCAATATGAACTGTCAGTAATTGGAGTTAGTCACATATAGAGTACCAGTTATGGACTGCAAACAATGAACAAGACTATTTCTTCAATAAAAAAATTAAGTAAAGGTAAATTCTTACATAGTGCAGTAAATGTGGCAGTATCCAATCCTCAGGATTGCTCAAAGTACTTTACACTTTACTTCCCTGGCAGACCTGATCAATCAAACACCATCTTGACTTCTCTGGGAAGCATTCAGCCATGCGGCAATTACTACCTGAAGGCTGCTCATGCAAATATCTGCCACTGTCTATAGCCAGGTACTTATTCATTCATATTGTGCGATACATCCCTGTGGTATTCCAAATTTCCACATCTTCTTTCAAACCTCACGTCTTCTGACAGCCACCCATGGTGTCTTACAAACAAATGACCTTCCAAACATCCGTTATTTTCCATACATTCATGTGATCTTGCAAATGTCCATGGGATCCACCATACATCCTTGAGGTCACACAAACATCCACATGGCTTCCAAACATCTGCATGCTTTTCTAAACCTCCACGTGATCCTCTAAACATCCGCAAGCTCCTTCCAAACGGATAATTACGTCTAGACCATTGCTGTTAATGTGTCAGTTCTTCAGGGTATGGTCAGAAAGCTATCTTGGCCTTCTCATTGAACTCTAACCACAACCCTTATTTTCACATCAATCTTTCTCACCTTACCTTTTCACACCTTAATCAGCCTCACATTAGTTACCTTCACCATAAGCAATCGCCTTCACCATAGGTAATCGCACTTACCGAAAACCTTCAGGGTTCAGTCAGAAGTGTGTGTTTATTCTTAGACAAAAATTAGACAACTTTCCCAGCCATTAAATCAAAAAAGCATTTCATGCATGCGAAGTTGACGACCTACCTAATGAAGACAGCAAACGTGGGCTCAACTCTTGCGTCAGCTTGCCATTGTCAGTGGTAACTATGGCGATGTGTGTTTGTTGACATCGTGGAGTGGTTACTACGGTGACGCGAGTTTGGTGACATGGCGTAGTGTCACCAGAGGGTTTGCTGACTGTCACTTGAGACACGGGGTAATTCTGGTTGGTGTCATCGTCACCAGTGACAGACATACCTGTGCCAGGTAAACAGACATACCTGTGTGAGACCTAGGACACAGACCAGTGTCAGGTGACACACTTAATGGACAACATTTTCTCCTGTAAGAAATCAACAAAAACATGACTTGTGTGAAAATACTCCTGAGCAGCATCAAGTTACTTGAAGAATTTACTTCTCTGCCAATCTAATACTCTGCATCATCTCAAGTTAAGAGTAGATGTTTCGATCATTATTAAGCATAAAATAGCGCCATCAACAATGCAACATTTCTGTCAATGTTGGTATATCACTGAATGGCGGTCGTAACACACACCTTCCCTGAAAACAGGACACATTCCTCGCAGCCAATATACAACTATCTCAGTTGTCAGTGGGAAAGTGAAACCTACAAACTTTGCCGCAACACGCATACCTCATAGAGACGACACGAACAAAGGTTTATCGTTACTGGGCAGCCACTCCTGCTCACCTCAACCGCTACCACAAATATGCATCACACCTATGACTCTCAGTCTCACAGATACATACGTAAAACCAGAAACGAACTCCACAGAAGGTTCGACAGTCCCACATAGGGAAGAGACAACAGACAGAAGAGCACCCCTGCAGCTTTCATAAAGACAAAAATTATATGGCTGTAGCTTAATATACACACCACTGTCAGCGTCATGTGCCTTGCCAAGTGACTCACATGCAGACATCACCAGTTTTACGAAATGATTCTTGCCCACGCCACATTCCTTCAAACCCCAATCTTGTCAATTCAGCACCCACGCCTTCTAATTCTATACATCTACGACAACCTCTCAAACACTTGTGACCACTTCTGCTGTTTTTTATAACTGGGGTAAACGTTATCACATAACAGCTCAAAAAGTAACGTTAATTTTACAAGATAGTTTTTCATCTGTAATCTATCAGTTTTACACGATGCCAGTACTTCACAAACAGTTAAAGTATTGATAATTCAGTGCTTCCTTGTTCTTCTAGAATGGTCACAAATTATTTCAATTAAAACCAAAGTATTGGAAATTAAACTGCTAATTGGGTCACCTCATTATTCAGCTAACTGAATCCTCCTATTGAAGGTGGCCTTAATGCACAGCTGTCACCGTGCATATACTATCAAAATATAATTATGCGATAAGCATCCTACTTTCATTGTGAAGCTGCTTTTTTAGAACAAAGTGATTTAATCGTTCAATCTACTCAATTCATACACTGCACATGGAAGTAGGGTCCAGCATGGTGGTATTTATCAAACAGATCAGTCAGCGACCAAATTAATGAAACAATGACTCGTCTAGTTAACAAATCCCAGCACGAGTCTATTCTAAATCACTAGTTAATGTGACAAAGAAAAAATGAAATAAAAGAAAATGTACACACATATGGAAACAACATCAAGTGGAATGTCACACTGTTCAGACAAATGATGAGAACTGATAACATGTTTTACGTAGAATATGCATATATATATATATATATATATATATATATATATATATATATATATATATGATATATATATATATATGATATATATATATATGAATATATATAAATATAAAGCTTTTTGCGGAAACAACCTCGTTTTATTTCAGAAATTGTATTTCCATGATTTATCTTCCCTCAATGGTCAGATTCTGCCTGAAACAATCCGAGGATTGGCAAATCAGTGATCATAAAGTCACTGAACCATAAGTCTTGCTAAAAAAAACGTTGTGGAAGAATGGTAGGCTCTCAGGTACCCAGTCCTTGGGGTTGTTCAAAATGCTTTACCCTTTACTCCATGGCAGACCTGTTCAATCAAATACCACAGTGCCTTTCCCACCAAGCATTCAGCCATACTCCAAATAAAACAATTTTACACAAGTATCCACCATTTTCTATAGCCTGATATTCACAGGAGTAATACAGCATGCAAACTTGCACAAAGTCAAAGTTCAAAATAGCAGCAACTGCAACAGGGTTTCAACCCAGAATCTGATTTGATTGAGGGTCCGAATATGTATCTAGTAATAGGACTACACCACTGTGATTCACAATAATAAGTCAGTACTAGAACCTTCAAATATGCTCACTTTCTATTAATTAAATCCATAGTGCCTTTATTTATTCATTCTCTGATGAACGTTGAAGTGAAAAGCCAGTGATCTTTTGGTTCTACTGACTACTGACTCCAACTAATCAGACAGGTGGCAGCACTGCCACCATTACATAACCTGCAACCTCACTGCTGGTTGTAGTAAATGATTTTGTTGAAGTCATGTAGCTGCTCAGGCCACTGACCGAAACAGTGACAAACTGGACATAATAGGCAGTGGACGAGGTCTCCAGATCCTGGGCCATACTGACTCCAGCAAGACAAGCTGGTCAGTGTAAAGGGCAGGACATGTACACCAAACGTAGTTGATGGCCTCTGTCTCTGTAGGACAATGTACATTGGACTTCAAGTGCCATAAAAAATGTCATCACTTCACGCCTAAGCACTTCAAGAGTTCGATTCATCTTTGAAACAAATGCTGACGTATCCTTAAATTTATTCAGTTTGTCTGTCCTGAAATTACAGACAATGTCTGTGAGCACTGAGCACTGAGCACTGAGCACTGAGCAGAGATTGTTGATATTAGAGTGAAAACATTAAAAAAATCGTGTAACAACTTTGTTATTTTGTAAAGTGCCATCAAGTCTGGAAGAAAATTTGTTAATTTATAGACCTGTGACTTTCACAGCATTGCACAGCCAAACACCTGGGTAATTATATTAATAACACCATTTCTGTGCCAACCAAAATTGCAAATTCACTACATAATTGCAATATATTTATAAATTATGCCATTTTACTATTTCGCAAATATGCACTTACACTGTCACCAGCACATGCTGCATGGTAAACATATACTATTTCGGTTTTTGTTTACAATATTTCTACACACAGCACCAGCGATGTTTGTTGCTTGGCTCCCAGCCAGGAAACGCAAGAGCAGAACCAGTTCCACATATGCCCTATTACCCCCTGTATCCATGTCTCACAAGCACACCCACCTGTGCATCCCCCACCCCCATTGCAGTGCACCCCAGGTGAAATTTAAAAAACCCTCTCTGCAAACCATCCTAATGAGTCTGCTAGTACTCCTGCAATATGTCATGCAAACCTGGCACTGGAATTTAGACATACAAGTACACATGTAAGCCACACATACATACCACATACATCAAACTTTATTTTATGATAATATAGACATTGTTTATATTTTACAAATGGCAGTGCTATTATTTGTTTATCTATTTATGTTTTTATTTTAACCACAAGCATAAACCAACCTGCATACCGTGCAATTGTTCTACTCCTCAGAGTAAAGGAACATTGAAAAGCAACAAAACACATACGATTTACAAAACATTCCACACATGACTGAGTTGACTACACAACTCAGAGTGATCCTTTGCGACATTGACTGTGAGTAGCTGCCTAGCTGGGCCAGACGTAACGCCCCAGTGCTACATTAAGTCAGTAACCTCTACTCAGTGTCAGCAGTAACACAATCGTCTCAGTTCTACTACAAACCATGCCCACATATCACAAGGTAAAAATACTTTTGCTTGTTTTCCTAAAGGTCAAATATTCTATACATGGTAATAAAAGCAGATATTTGCTAAGTTTTCAACAACCCCATACTGTACCTACCGGTAGTTAAATGTACTTGATTACACATCACCAGTTTTTGTTGGATTTAATGAACCAGTGTCGTCACTGATGGTTAATCACATATTCAACTAGGTTGAATCAACCGTGATGTTAAATGAAGTTGAATAGACCATGAATTTGAATAAATCAACGAATCAACATACAGATTTTTTTTTAAAGTTTTTTTTCAGACAAGACAGACGCCTTCCATATATATATACATAAAATACAATTTTAAAAATATGAAAAGTACAATACATATAATACAATCAAAGCAATGATGTGATCGATGTAAAGATATAAGTGTAAAGTTAAAAGAATTACGGATAAATATATCAGGAAATTAATTAAATAAGTTGTAAAAATAAATATAAAACATTTGATTTCAAAAATACAATACAAATGTCATGTGTATAATAGCGACCTCCAGTGTGTGTACATACAGCTGTTATAATGAATATCAGTATGTAGGTAATTAATAAAAAGAAGATTATCTGACTGATGAAGACGACATAAAAGACTAAATATGGATGAACGAAGTATTACTTAAAAGTATATGTATTGTCCTAATTTGTCATGTATTAATTAATATGTTATTAAGACTATAATACATATAGTGAAGATATACTGCCCGTCAAGTTGTGTTTTGTAAACCCTAAGAATACATGGTAGTGTAGTGGTTAGCACATTCACCTGGCACCCCAGTGCTCTGAGTTTAAAACCAAGACTGGACAAATGTGATATTTAGTGTAAAAACCTGGCTCTCAACATCAGGGACTCTGTTTTTCTTGCGACTTGGAGATCACGTTAATGGTCTCAATTTGGAACAAAAGAACCACTGAGGACGACAAGGACCCAGCCCATGACCACCCTCAGTGCCAGTACAGAAAGGTTGGTCTGACAATAACGTTCTAAAAAAGACTAGCCGAATGAGATCTCACAAGCCCATGACATGTACAGACAAGTTAAAAAAATTGTGCTGAGCACTGTATACCACTACAACTAGAAATATGTTCGTAATTTAGTTTTTCAACAGTTACCTGCCAGTGTCAAGAGTGACAAGCTTGCCTGAAAGTTCACACACAAAATTATGTAACAGGTGTAAATTATGTATAATTATTTTGCAAAAACCATAACAGAAATATTTTGAATGTATAAAAAATGTACTTACAATGCATAAATACCATGTGCTATATACTACTAGGTTGATTCAGATTAAATATTTAAATCACATCTTAAATCACTGAAAATGTCATTGACGTTTTTAGTCACTGATTTATATGAATGTAAACCAAATATTGTTTACAACAGTTGTGTTCACACCTGTTCCCTGTGTGGTCATGACATTTACACCTGTCCTACAACTGATTGAACTTGCACAAGTTGTGCTATGGTTTCATGTGTATGCTGAATACACTGAAGCCACAACTACTTGTGAGTTGGAGGACAGAGGCAGCATCTCTTCACAAAGCATACACTCTGAGTTGTACTATGTATCTTGTATTACACTTTCAGCAAACATGTAGGTGTTGTTACCATATTCCAATTCAGTATGGTAACTCAGGTGAAACAGTCTTCTCCTAGCTGACAACCTGCAGTCTGGCTAGAGACCTAGGCGCACACAGAACCATGGACAGGTGTTAAATCTACCCAAAGACCTGTTATGGGGTAGAAATAGTGTGAGCAATCTCAATCAAACCTGGTGTATTCTGTTTTAGTTGTTTTAATAATAGACGAGTAGACAAATTAATTTCTCATACAATACATCTTAATGTGTCTATAGATGTTAATTCAAGAATATTTACCTTTATTTATTTTATATAAATATCTGGTACACTATACTTCAACTTTATGTCAAATAAAAACAATTTGAACATAATTTTGGTTAAACCTTGACCTCACTTTGGCTGACATTAGATTATACATTTTCATTTATTATTTTCATTTTTGATCAGATGACTTCATCCATGCCAATTCCATTATTCCCAACCAGTGATGACAATTAATTAGTTCAATTAGTTCACCACTATGGCAGATATTGCATATGTAACAAACGATCTAGTTTATGGTGGTTGTCATGACAACAGTGACAGACATGCACCGATGTCAGCTCACTACTTAAGTTATTAATGTACTCGTGAATTTGGGCATTTATAGCAAACATTTGGATCCATTATAGTGATAATGTAGTCATTCTACGAAATGCTATTGTGCTTGAGCCAGACACTCAAAGTCTGGTTCACACTGATGATAGACACACCCACAGCATGGAACGTGTTAACTGAAGTAATTCTCCAAAGTACACTGTCATCGATAATAGCTCATGATAGATAACCATGGAGTGAAACTGACACGGTTGAGTGACTGAGTTGGCACACATGTAGACCCCTGGTAATGGTTCCCCATTCAGCCAGTCATGTAGCTACACGCTTAAGTAATCAATAATGTTATGTGGCCACAACTCGTTCCATTCAATAAAAACTTATTCTCCATGCACCTGTCGTAATGCTCTACATTGGGTACAAGTCGAGCTTACGTAAATGTTGATCAATTGTGAACGATTGTTAAATGGTACAAACAAGAAATGCCTTAAGAAAAGTTCTGTCTTGCAAATGGAGTCAACAATTTATTTTTAACATCAGTTTTATTTTATTTACTAAGTACTGTAAACATGTAATCTGCTGATATTTAATTAGTCTATTCTATCATTTATAACCACGAGGTGTGAGACAACCACTTTGACAAAGTAACCAAACTACAGGTCGGGTGAAATGATGGGATATGTCATAAGTTAGATATGTATATTATAACTGGTAGACCACACTGTACATGTGGTCATTCTGGTCACCTGACAGGGCTTGATGCAGGTTCAAATTGTTGCCATTTGTATTGGGCACTATGGATGTCAACTGTTAAGCCAGTTTACAAACGTTACATTTTTTTATCTGAAATGGACTACAAACACACATGACACCATTTACACTCATTTATAAGGCATAATTGACAATATTTATGATTTTTAATGGGTTTTTTACCCGTCCACCCATATTTCTACCCTTCCAAAACAGGTTTTACAAGTCCAAATGACAGGTGGACGGGTCTCTGCTTAAAGCTACGGGTCACCACTGCTTTACTCACAACAGGTGTTGCGGACACCACCAGGGAAATGTCCAATATATGTCATTACATTACGTACACTGTTTGTCATTTATGATCCCTTGTGGATATTTTAATAAAAAGAATGATGTGATATTTATGCGGAGAATACACGTGTTTGAACACAGAGGTTTGTGTGTTGAACTGATCCTTGAATCACCAACAAGCCTGTTTTACAAGCACAACTAATCCATTATCATAACCACACAAAATTGCCATACAATGTCCAGTGGTCAGTCTGGTATTTGATTAGTTCCATTGCATGGACAAGATTACCATGACGAATATTTTTGATAACAGAGATGTTGTTTTGTCCTTGTCCATGCAATCTGCTACATCGTCAGTTCTGACCCAGCACTTGGAACTGCTCAAAATACTTTCCAGTGTGACCTCTGACAGTGATACCCTATACTGCTCTGACTCCACTGCACTTTGCTGCCCTGTATTACACTCATACACTGTACTGCACTACAGTGCACTACACTACACAACACTACTGCATTACACTGCACAACACTACACAATGCAACATTACATCACACTGCATTACACAACACTGAATTGCACTATACAACATTACACTGCACAACACAGCCCTGCATTACGCTGTACATAACACTAGATACACCACAACATAGCACAGCACAGCACAGCACAGCACAGCACTACACTATACCTCACTACACCTCACTACACTACACTACACTACACTACACTACACTACACTACACTCCACTACACTACACTACACTACACTACACTACACTACACTACAGTACACTAGCTCATATTTTAGATAATCAGATACTCATTTATACAGCTGAGTTACCCGAGGCTATGTGGGGAAACCACATTATTCAAGCTTCAAATTTACAGCAACCTTGAGGCTGTATGTATTCAATGTAAAATATGGACAAGTTCTAAATATTTTTCAATACTCCTTTTCACGGCAGCTTTTTAATGACATCTTTAACGCGAGTCAAGACAGTTGTTGGCGCCCTACCAAATCTTTCAACTCAAGATATAATTGTTATAAAATGAGTACAATTTATGAATTATGATATCATATGTTACACTTAGCGTGACTCATCGTAGAACAGTTTAACACTTTATAATTAACCCTCATGCATCACATGATGATGATGCTAACTACGGAACCGGTCTTAAATAAAATGAAACTCCATCTCACTGTGGTCCTCTACTATCATGCTATATGCAACTTGGTCTCACTGTAATCCGGGTAGATAAGTCATCTAGGGTGTGTGTTTTGAGAACTGCAGCGTTGCCCCTATCCCTTGCAGTGTGTTCTGCATAATGGCACAGAATTCTGACCCCAAAACAAATGGTTGTGAGTGGGTGGTGATGGCCCACAGAGACTAAACAGCCTGCAGCCCTCCATTGCTTCCGAACAAACCTGTAGTTTGTCTCTTACTTTGCCGCCTACTCGGCCCTCGACCTGCACTGGGATGGTATGACGCAATCGCAAGTAAACAAAAAGCAAAACCATTATGTGTGACCCAGTCTGTGACAGCTTAAACCGCGGAGGAAAAAACAAACACATACCTGTGTCCTGCACGGGTCCTATTGTAACACGTACCTGTGTCCTGCATGGGTCCTATTGTAACACGTACCTGTGTCCTGCATGGGTCCTATTGTAACGCAGCCATGGTGGCCCACACACACAAGAAATAATTAATCATCTATCGAATGTACATAGTTAATAAAGTGTGTCGAACTTGAAGCGCTGCCCAAAAGTCTGTATGTGCCATGGTGGCGGTAGGTTCCTGTGACTCACTCACTCCCCCCTCCCCCCCCATGGGACCATTACTGACATCCAGGCATGTCTTTGAGTCACACAATGTGACACCCACTAATAATAAAAGCTACTCAACTGAATGGAGGGTCAGGCCAGTGCATACACACACTTACTACCAGCCTACCCCCCCCCCACACACAATCTCCACCCACACACACATCTCCACTTGGCCTGTTATTGTAATTCTCCCAGGGGTATAAAGCAAACACACCTACACTCAAAGCATTATGGGTTGTTTCCTAATCTTAATTCTTTTAAAGCTCTGGGTTATCAGTAGGACTTTGTAATAATGTTTTATTATTATATCATTATTAGAAATGTAACTGTTTAAACATTCACAATAACACGCTTAGATTTAAAGAATGTTGGGTTTTATTGCTTAAAAGTATTTTTTTTACATAGGTTGCTATTCTAAAGAGTATAATTCAATAATGCTATAAGGGGACAGGGCTTTTTGCAGGATTAAATTATTGCCAGTCACACGTTTTGGTGGACACGTGGAATCGTGGATGTTAACTGTTAAGTCAGTTTAAAAGCTTTAAATGTCTTTGATGACCCGAAGTGGAGAACAAACACACATGTGATATCATTTACACTCACTTCTACGGCATAACTGGCAATATCTATGGTTTTGGAAGACCTTTTTGCTCCTTCATTTTGTTACCAGTCTACCCATATTTTTACCCATCCACAATGGGTAAATTACCTGTTCAAAATGACAGGTGGACATATGCATAAATCTATGGGTGCAGATAAAATCCACAGCCTCTACATGATTTACTCCTAAACTATATCAAATAATACATTTTCAAGATGATCTGTAAACATTGACAATGTTTTCATTCAACTGCTTATGTAATAAATACCAATCTATAAACAGCCTTTACCCTATATGATGTGATGTTTGCTAGTGCTTACATCTGAAGTATGGCTATAGTGCTAAAGCTATATTTAAGTTGTGTTGTCAATCTTGTTATTGCAATCTCATGGGTGTAAAAGATTGACTTATCAACTCCAGATAGTCAGTGTTATTACTGCTATACATTTTCACCTGGAGGCACTGTATGTGACTCTCCCATCAGATATGAGGTCCACTTGCCTTTATCTATTTGCAATCTCTTCTTTGGACCCTTTAACTCTGGTTTATCAACTGGTGATGTGTTAAAAACACAATGATAGAAATTTAGGGATAACTGATCTACCTTTCTGCCACCTAAGGGGTAAATATGAAAACAATGGCATACCATCTTCCCTACAACTGTTGGGTTAGTTAAGAACTACTGCCTGCAGAGAGATGAAGAAAATCTGTACATTATGTAGGCTTTTAGATACAGCTGGCCCCAATTGGGGTACAGCACTTTGCACCACAAGGGGCTAGAGATCACACACGGGTGAAGTACAGTTCAACCTTGTAGGTTTTGTGGGCTGAAATTATCCTGGAATTTCAAATGGAAACAAATGGAGGCAGTGGGGTGTGTAAGATGTCGTGTTTACTGCATGTTTACTACATAATGTTTGGTATGGTCATATACACACCCACTCATCTCATTTGTGGTGCTAAAAGGAAAGTGCATGACTATTTAAAATGAACTTCCTACTGTTTAGTGCAATTTGTTTAGTTTTTCTTGGAAACACTATAATCACATGGAAATAAAACCATTTAAGACCACGTTACCTAAACCAAAAACCCACAACAAAGCAGCATCCTACCTCCAGTGTCACCCATTTGAACTAACAATGTGGTAATTACACTAACAGTACAGTACTCACACTACGGTAGGCATGTGAAGAATTGTTATATGTTCCCTGGATTAAATGTTCAACTGGTTGAAAATACAGTGCTGCCACCAGGCGGGAAAAACTAATAATAACTTTCTTCAGCTCAGGTCAGTGAATGCTTGGCATCCTGTAGGGCCAGATAAAACGAATGAGTGACTAATAACCACCAGAAAAAACTTTGCTGTTTAGGCCCGGACCTTGAAAACACATGAAAATAACCACTTACACTTATAAAATTTCATATTGTGCACTTGTTGCGAGACACAAATATATGAACATTTGTCTTATCGATCAAAATGAACATAAAACACACTCGTTTTTGCATGTAAACATTAGTCTCACAGAAAACTTGGGTAGATGGCACTACTTTGTGGTTCGCTGGAGAGAGTTGTTCTGGTCTGGAAGAAGGTTGTATTAGCCTGTAAGGATTATTGTTTATATGTGTTTTTTCATGGAAGGGATAACAAAAAAGACATTCAGTGGCACCACTTACCTGAGATTCCTATGATGAAAATAATGTATATGCACAAAAACGAATGCATTTCATGTACATTTTGATCAATAAAAAACAGTAATTTTAATTTGTTATCGCATCACAAAAGTACATAATTCTGTAGTAAAGGTATAGTAGACGTATGATGTAAAATTGTTTTACTGTAAGTGGTTGTCTTCATGTTTTTTAGGTGCAAGCTAGCCCACGACAAAAGGATCAAAAACACTAGCTTGACAACAGACCTGTAATTTACTGGCGTGTCTGTTATGTCACTTATGTGGAACACAAAAAAATAAGCTGGTCCTGACTAAAAAAGAACATGGCACATTTGGCCACAGGAAAGTGAAACTGTCTGAATACAGACATCTACCTATTAAACCAAGTATGGTAATCAGTATTAATTCCGCTCTGCATGCTATTACGTCATTGTAGAGATATACTTATCTGTAATGTGTACACTTTGCTCCCAGTGTATCACTATGGGTTGGATACAACAATAAAGTTTTCCAGATAAATTAACTGTGCACATAATTGGTGCAGTGTTTAGCTAATGGAAAGTCCATTGCTGTGAAATTATGTTTTGATGCTGAACTTTATAGATGATTGGTATCCAAAGAACTTGAAGTCCAAGGTCACGGGGCTTCATCAATTCACACTCAAATATTTATATAACAAACAAAGCAATACTTAACAACATTACATTTCACATGTCATATAATTTGTGCATTAACCCAGCTAGTGCAGCTGAATTTATGTACATACAATAGTCTGCAGCCAGTTTGAAGTGCAGTGTTGATATTCTCTGAAACACATATATGTATCAGGGTTAGAACTATCGACTAGGCCACTAGTCTGTTCACTAGTAAAGATAATGGTAGACTAGTAAACCAGCCTACTAACTAATCTGGCTCTGTAATAGTCAGTATGTCATCCATCACATTCCACTGTAGTCACTAGTCAATCAAGCCTTTGCAGCCATAGTGACCCTAACTCTAAAACATCCAATTTCCAAAATCATTAAAACATTGGTAAATTGTTCCCAGTCAACAACTGTCCACAGTACCTACAGCTTCATTTACTGATAAATTATGACATTTTTTAGGCATTGCCATTGAATATGCACTTGCCTGGGCATTATTTATAAATTTAGCACTTCTTTCATGTATATAACGTTCTATAGTGTGATATTTTTATTATTCATCATAATATAGGCAGTTTTCACAACACCATCATTTGAGGTAAATTTCTGGAATGATTATGGATATTCATTAATGGTATAGGCAGCTCTGTATCTGGCAGAGTGGTACTGATTAATGAATGCAATTGGTTTTTAGTTTCAATGCGGTTCAGGACCACAAATCTTCAGATCTTCATTAATAATTTTTATATTAATTAATTACTTTATGGACATAATTTATGTTATTTAACCAAGGTCGCAAAACCAGCAGTTAAACGCAAGCAAATAACATAACTGGTGTTCATGGCAAGAATGTATTCTTGACTGGCACGGACAACTTTCGACGAAACTCACTACATGCATTTATAGCACAAGTAAGACGTATAATGGATAAGTAGTGCCTGACTGATTGACATTAACGCCAGACATTATTTTCTTAATAAAACTGTTGTGACTTAAATTTATGTTATAATGTTCTATATTTGCTGGATTATAATTATAGAAACCTTTTGAGTAAACTTTTGTCGTTACTAGTCCCACTGTCTAGTAAAATAAAATGCTGAATATAGTTAGATCATAACTAGTCATATGGAACTTAGTCTATAGCCTCTAGCCGTCTAGGGGAATGGTACTCTAAATAGGTAATACATATAGTCAGTGCCACCAATGGCAGTACCAATGTAATGCACAGGCTTGGCAATTTATACTCAGCATAAGCATACTGTTCTGTGCAATCTAAGCAACGATTAGCAATCCTTCTTTTCGGTTCAATTTTCTTCATCCTGCTGACAGCTGTTATTTTGTTACTTGTTAGTAGTGTGTGGCCTTCGTATTAATATTCGCCATCTCATCTCGCGACAGCATTACAACAGCACAATTAATGTTACGCAATGTCCTGGAATGGTTCAAGCAAAATCCAACTATTTGATTAAATAAAAAAACGAAACACGACTCGTGCGACTATGCGCGAGTTGTGCCAAGTTGGAATGACAGCCAGTCGGCAACCCAAGCGGCAGCGCTATTTACAGTGATTGGTGACGACGCAGTCCAATTGTCGACAATCTGCGGTTTTAACACTAATATACACGCAGACAACATCGTTTAAAACTAAATGCATTGTTAGGTATGAACTGCAGGCATAGCTCTGTGTTTTGGTTCACATCGCGGAACGGTTTGTTTTGCGAGAAATATGTGTAAACTTAACTGATGTCAAACCAACTCACCGTCACACACCTCCAATAAAATCCCCGGGAAACACCTCAACTGTGAACGAGAATAGTACTCAGCTATGTACCGTAATTTCTCATTGGTTTAATGATTTAGTCGTACACAGGGTCAGACACGTTTTAGCCAATCATCTTCCATTTTACATACGTGTTTGGGTCACCAAAGGAATCACGGTTTGATGACGTCTTTCCGCTTCCTTTTCTGACGGGGAACCATCTACACGAAGACTTTAGAAGTTGGAGGGTGTTTTAACATCCTCTTCCATCGGGTTTGCGGTGAACGACTGCGCGACTTTGGACCATGGCTCGATTTCTGGGAAGATTCATCTTGATACTGCTGTTGGTTCTTCCTTCAGTTATTATGCTAGCAGGAAATGGTAAGGCCATAGACACTTGGTTACCCCTGTTCCAGGTTCCACATATTACGTACGTGGCAGCTGTTTGGTGTTTGGCGACTCCGGCCTACTCCACCTTTATTGTAACGTGAATTTAACTATGTTGTGCCTCAAATGTAATAGGCAGTTCAAAATGATTGAAGTGGAGCCTAGGCGGTCTTTTACTTTGTGACCCAACTGAGAAATAGGCAATTTAGTCTTTAAATTTCAACCAAAATTATACCTAAAACACAGGTCTGGAATTGGCTTGCTTTATAAAATTGTTAAAGTAATAGCTTACCTTAAGGATCATTTCATACAAATAATAGAGAGAACAGCAATTGATCGATTTAAACATCTGTTTGGAAAGGTTTCACACGAATCTAACAAATACAGGATATGTTTGATATCTTCATTCTTGACAGACAAACTAGAGGCGCACAGAAGTGTACTGTGATTGTTAGCACATCCACCGAGCACACCAGCATCCCAAGTTCAACAGGCACACTCTTGTGTAAGAATCTTGCTCAAAACATTGGGGGCTATCCTTCGAGATCACATTACATGAATGAAATAAAATGTAAAGGTCGACATCATCATTCAAAACCCATGTTTGCAGGTTCTGTTGGGTTCTCCTTTCATCCAGTTGCTATATTTCATCTTACACGGTCCTCTACATCCTGCGGGGAGATACCCATCATGCACAACACTGCATTCACAAAGATCTACCAGGTCTTCTGAGGCCTGCCAACAGGAGTTCTATAAACTCTGGGCTGAGTGATGTACCCCGGACGTTCATCTTTATCTCCACTTTTTTGACGTGATCAAAAAGTGAAGCAACAGTTCATCATATTTTTGTTTTACATCATTACTTGCTATTAGGATAGGGCTGAGTTTGTAGTTAGTTAGACACCATTGCCTGCACAGTAATACTCCCAACTGTCTGTAAACTATCCTTCACAGCATCACAAAAATATCAGATGCTCAATTCTTTTTATTCAATTCCAATACATTTAAAAAAAATCCAATTCAAAAAGTGGTCATGTCTGTGAGGAAGACGAAAAATCCCTGGGACAGTGACAGGGTTTCACAGACTATCCTCTGCTACATTATCATCGTAGAAGAAGTCAAAATAGTCGAGTGTTCTCGCCTCAGGTGGGTGCAGTATTTGTGAGGAAGGAAGCAGGTGAACCTCCAGCTCATCAACTGGATAAAATTTACGCTGTTTTCAACCTATGCTGCATAGACGTTTGGCGAGTCACCGAACATCCGAATCATCGTCGTCGAACATCATGTTGACAGGCATGTCATTGCCCGCCTCGGGCCATTGGAATTGAGAATAACACCATTCTCATCATCTACACATCTTCAGAATCACTTCTATAGTTAACATCTCTCGACCATCTTACTTTGTCTCAGAATTTCCTAAAACATTTAGGATGGCAGTAAGCCAATGAATGGCATCAATTTGGGTATCACCAATAATAAAGGCAATATCATTCAGTGCTACTCAACCTTCACAACTTGTGCGTTTTCTAAGCTTCACACCGTATTTTTGTGGATGATTATGTTGACAATCTGACAATGCTACACCTTTTTAGTATAAAATATATCTAATCAGACATGTTTTAACACAAAATTTCATAATTTGACAAAGCAAGAACCAGCTGACCAAGAGGTTTTCATCCACTTTGGTCTTTAGACGTCTTGCTAGAATAAGGTGAATATGATATTGTATGCTGTCTTATCTAGGTCAGTTGCTTTGTTATATTCTACAATTGTTTTTCCATCTTGCTGCCTAATCCAGACTAGAACATTGCAGTTCTGTTAAAATCTCTTAATCGGCCCTAGACAGACACCTTCCTCATTGGATTCAGGGCGCTGCCATCTTGAGACTTATGCGCCAGTGACGTAAACCGCTTACCTCACTGACTCATGCACATTCAAACATCCTATGTCTGTCCAATGGTATTTGATGTATCCAGTATGTTGTGGATTGCTTACGTCACAATCACAATTATTAGCAAAGATTCCGCCAATCCTTGCCTTTTTCAACAATGCGCACAGTGCTTCCAGCAGCCCAACTCCTGTGTGGAAATTGTCCATCATGATCTTCACAGAGTTACCCTGTTGTTCTACTGTCAGCTGTATGACATGCTGTGCTCTTGCTGACCAGCAACACTAACTAGACCATTGATTCATCAATAATGATATGCTCGTTCGGAAAATAGATGTCTTCAATTCCAATTCGTTTGTCACTTCCAATTCCATCTATAATCAATTAATTCCAATTCCAGCTGATTAATTGATGGGTCATGTTTGACCAGCAGCATCATTGTCCAATTTTTCTTTGTCATTAGACACCATTGCCTGCACAGTAATACTCCCAACTGTCTGTAAACTATCCTTCACAGCATCACACAAATATCAGCTGCTCAATTCTTTTTATTCAATTCCAATACATTTCAAAAAAAAATTCCAATTCAAAAAGTGGTCGTGTCTGTGAGGAAGACGAAAAATCCCTGGGACAGTGACAGGGTTTCACAGACTATCCTGTGCTACATTATCATCGTAGAAGTAGAAGAAGTCAAAATAGTTGAGTGTTCTCGCGTCAGGTGGGTGCAGTATTTGTGAGTAAGGAAGCAGGTGAATCTCCAGCTCGTCTACTGGATAAAATTTACGTTGTTTTCAACCTATGCTGCATAGACGTTTGGCGAGTCACCGAACATCCAAATCATCGTCGTCGAACATCATGTTGACAGGCATGTCATTGCCCGCCTCGGGCCATTGGAATTGAGAACAACACCATTCTCATCGTCTACACATCTTCAGAATCACTTCTATAGTTAACATCTCTCGACCATCTTACTTTGTCTCAGAATTTCCTAAAACAGTTAGGATGGCAGTAAGCCAATGAATGGCATCTATTTGGGTATCACCAATAATAAAGGCAATATCATTCAGTGCTACTCAACCTTCACAACTTGTGCGTTTTCTAAGCTTCACACTGTATTTTTGTGGATGATTATGTTGACAATCTGACAATGCTACACCTTTTTAGTATAAAATATAACTTTTTTAGCACCAAATTTCATAATTTGACAAAGCAAGAACCAGCTGACCAAGAGGTTTTCATCCACTTTGGTCTTTAGACGTCTTGCTAGAATAAGGTGGATATGATATTGTATGCTGTCTTATCTAGGTCAGTTGCTTTGTTATATTCTACAATTGTTTTTCCATCTTGCTGCCTAAGCCAGACTAGAACGTTGCAGTTCTGTTAAAATCTCTTAACCCTCTTAATCAGCCCCAGACAGACACCTTCATGCATTAAAAAAATTTGTTTGCGTAATCGGTAAGACAGTAACTGGCCTGCGCACATTTCGTATCAGATTGTTTCAAGATGGTGTATATTTATTCATGAGCAGGCTGTTATCTAGTTACATTGTCTCTTCTTGCTGACAGGGGGTGGCTCCTCAGCTCTGGCTAGCGCTCAAGACTCTGACGACACCGTGGAGGACTTGGCCGATGGTGAGGATGATACCGAGGCGACTGTAGAGAGTGATGAACCCACCGTCGAGGGTACTGGGGATGAGTCTACTGTCGCTGAAACTGACATGGAGAAAGTGTGTACTAGTAATGTTTTAGCATTTGTAAATTGAAATACTTTTTTCTCATATATCTTCTCGTGCTTTTTTCTCATTTCTAAAGTTATTTAGAATTTATTTAAATTAATTACTGATATTAGTGTAACGTATTCAAGAGTAAAAACATATTGCTGCCAACACTACCTTGGTAGAAGTGTTTGCGTAGCTAAAACTTGAGATGTGTTGCCGTTGTCCAGTGATGTAACTGAAGGCATTTGGGCTGAGCAAGTAGATACAGGCTGGCAGTCTATATTTGGTCGGAGTGTTTTCGTACCACTATGGATGAGCCATGCTTTCCCTGCTTGTGGTTGATTATGTTAACAATGACTGAGGACAAGCATTTAAGTTAAGCTGTCAGCACGTTCACTTACCAAGATGCCACACATATGGATGAACTCTAAAAGTTCATGTGTTGTGGTGTTTCTAGGAGGAAGAGGATGAGGAGAACGAACCACTGAAGGCTTCCCCTGAGGCCAACACCTACTTGCTCTTCACAGAGCCAGCAGACATGAGTAAGTAGCAATTCATTGTGTGCTAATATTGTTCAGTCCTTTTATCGTCATTCCATCTTTGCTCTTTTTCATCATGTCAGTCTTTTAATGTTCCAAGACATGTTTGCACTTAATTTCTTTGGGTGATGCTAACACACAACAGTCTGGTAACAATCTTTTATGTCATCAGACTTATTTTAGTAGCAAACAGTAATTTGTTTATCTGACATGATGAAGCAAGAACCAGCTGACCAAGAGGTTTTCATCCACTTTGGTCTTTAGACGTCTTGCTAGAATAAGTTGGATATGACATTGTATGCTGTCTTATCAGTTGCTTTGTTATCTCCTACAATTGTTTTTCTTTCTATCTATCTGCCTAATCCAGACTAGAAATGTTGCCAGAAGCCTGGTTTTGTTGGCTGGATAAGTAGTACCTTGTGTTGGTGGCTAACTGGCTATGGTCAGCGCACAACATTTTGTCATCAGTGCATATTTCATTCTCTGCTGAAGCCATCTTCCTTTCCTTGAAAGTGCTGAGTGATCAAGTAAGAGGGTTGTATAGGTCGAGCAAGCTGTGACCTTATTAAAATAATTTATTGTCTAACAACAGCTATTCAATCCATTGTAAAGTAGTGCATGTGAAATGATGTTCTTTTGTTTAGCAGCCCTTTAGTGTAGTTACTAGAAACATGCCAGTAAATTACTTGCAGCAGAAACTGTTTCCGTAGCTGAGCTGGTTGTTATAGGTGTTCACAAATTTGCTCTTAGTTGCACTTGAACTGGACAAATGTCACTTGTCTTAATTATGAGTAGTAACATATAATAGTTGTGTTGATGTTGTTTTTGGACAGGTGTATGTAATGTTGCTTTGTCATCTTGTAGGCTTCAAGGCCGGTCGTATGGTGAAGCTGTTGATGGGTTTCAGCAATAACGGCGAGAAGGATTTCATTGTCGAATCAATGGAAGCATCTTTCCGATACCCACAGGATTACAGCTTCTTCATCCAGAACGTAAGCCGGCTTGTCATAAATGTGCTTTATTTGTTCTATAGTTTTGCAGTTGTTTAATTTTGTGCTGGGCATTGCCATACCGTTTTGAGATGTATGTTTACCTCATGTCGACATGGACAGTTCCCTCACATATGCTCCTAATACGTCTAAATATGCTGCAGTAATTCAGCAATAGCATCGTTTGGCGTCAGTAACACAATATATTTTAGTTGTTGTCCAGTGATGTAACTGAAGGCATTTGGGCTGAGCAAGTAGATATAGGCTGGCAATCTGTAGTTGGTCGGAGTGTTTTCGTACCACTATGGATGAGCCATGCTTTCCCTGCTTGCAGATGATTATGTTAACAATGACTGAGGACAAACGTTTGTGATAATCTGTCTTGATCATTTCTAATGGCTGACAAGGACTGCATAAACATATTGGGAATGGTGACATATTTATCTGTAATGATAATTTGGTATATAAAACCAAGACAGTAGATAATAGTAGTTGCCAACATGTTTATTACAAATTTTATACTAAATTACGCATTCTATTTTTTACCATATTTTAAAAAATATGTCTCATAATTGGCACATTGCACGAGTTGATTCGATCTGCTGCAGTTCACGGGTGCGAGGTACAACCGACTTGTGGAGCCCAGCCGTCAAGCAACCTTTGAGTACGGATTTACACCCAGTGACACATTCAGTAGTCGCCCCTTTGGCCTTACCATCAACGTCAACTACAAAGACACGGTAAGTACTTCCTTTCTATTCTCTGTGCATTCAGTTATTACTTTGGCTGTTTGCACTTCATTTTTATGGGTTATGCTAAGTCATCAGACTTATTTTAGCAGCAACCAGGAGTTTTGTTATCTGACATGATGAAGCAAGAACCAGCTGACCAAGAGGTTTTCATCCACTTTGGTCTTTAGACGTCTTGCTAGAATAAATTGGATATGACATTGTATACTGTCTTATCAGTTACTTTGTTATCTCCTACAATTGTTTTTCTATCTATCTGCCAAACACAGACTAGAAATTTAGCCAGAAGCCTGTGTTTGTTGGCTGGATAAGTAGTACCTTTGTAGCTGCTTGTGTTGGTGGCTAACTGGCTGTGGTCAGCACACAATGTTCTGTCATAAGTGCATATTTCATCCTCTGCTGAAGCCATCTTCCTTTCCTTGAAAGTGCAATGTGCACTTAGTCTATTTGGCTTTACATACCATGTCAAGTATAAGAACTAAAGACCCTCTCTGCTTTCATGTATGAAAGTTGATTTGGACAGGCATCTTAGGTGTACTATGTTTGACTTGAACAGACACCTTAGGTTACTATATTTGATTTGAACAGACATTCGGTGTACTTTATTTGATATACCTGTCTTCGTCAGTTGCTGACTTGTACTGCTGTGGTCATTGTGAGCCTCTTGTTGTTTCCAGGATGGCAAACAGTTCCAGGATGCTGTCTTCAACGAGACCATCAACATTGTAGAGCCAGACGATGGTTTTGACGGTGAAACGTTAGTGCTCATAATTTCTTATCGTTTCGGAGATGTCCTCGGTTATTTTCTGCATCTATTACTAACTTGGTTTTATTTTGTATTAATATTTGTCTCGCATCCCCCATTTGTGGCGGCATAATGTATATTCAGGTGAGAATTATAATTAGATATAACAAAATAGAACCTGATAATGTCAGGTTGTTATGATGCTAGCTGGAGGTATAGGTGCGTAATGTTTTCGTGCAAGTCACCAGCTGACCCTGAAGGCTATCTCCCTTCATGGTCTTCCTTGAGACTTGCTACAGCAATAGGATACGCGTTTGAGCCCCATCTCCTTTCACCTTGTCAGACGGGAGTTTAGGTCGTGTCTAACAGCCTGTGTATGTTGTGTTACTCTTGTCAATTACATCGAGCTGTGGTCATTATACTTGATCTCAATGGTTCTTTCAGATTCCTTCCTCTTCCCCCATTTGTGGAGGCATAATGTATATTCAAGCAGGAATTATAATGACACGAATATAACAAAGCAGAACCTGATAATGTCAGTTACATGTATTCAGATTGTTATGATTCTATCTGGGGGCGTCAAAGTGTAGGTACGTAATGTTTTCGTGCAAGTCACCAGCTGACCCTGAAGGCTCTCTCCCTTCATGGTCTTCCTTGAGACTTGCTATAGCAATAGGATACGCGTTTGAGCCCCGTCTTCTTTCACCTTGTTAGACGGGAGTTTAGGTCGTGTCTAACAGCCTGTGTCATGTTGTGTTACTCTTGTCAATTACATCGAGCTGTGGTCATTATACTTGATCTCAATGGTTCTCCTTTCAGATTTCTTCCTCTTCCCCCATTTGTGGAGGCATAATGTATATTCAGGCAGGAATTATAATGACACGGATATAACAAAACAGAACCTGATAATGTCAGTTACATGTATTCAGGTTGTTATGATGCTAGCTGGAGGTATAGGTGCGTAATGTTTTCTTGCAAGTCACCAGCTGACCCTGAAGGCTGTCTCCCTTCATGGTCTTCCTTGAGACTTGCTATAGCAATAGGATACGCGTTTGAGCCCCGTCTTCTTTCACCTTGTCAGACGGGAGTTTAGGTCGTGTCTAACAGCCTGTGTCATGTTGTGTTACTCTTGTCAATTACATCGAGCTGTGGCCATTATACTTGATCTCAATGGTTCTCCTTTCAGATTCTTCCTCTACGTATTTTTGGCAGCCGCAGTTGTGCTGATGCTGGTAGGAGCACAGCAACTCTTCAATACTTTTGGGGTGAGTGTCACTCATAGAAACCTGGTGTGAGGTTCACGCTTGTGTATATTTCACCTGTAATAGACATACACTTTAATGTTTTTTCGTTATATCAAATGTGTGATCCAGTGAAATTGTTTCCTTATCAAATCCAAATCAGAATGCAATTTGTGCAGATGACGTGTCAGCCATTCAATTGTAGAAACCCCAAAGTGTCTTTACATGTGTTTTATAATACAAGTGTTTTTTCTCAGCTTTGCACTGGTGTTGCTCTGAACTAATTACGATAATTGATGGATGTCAATTTACAAATTAAATCCTGATCGGAGAACTTGCTGACAAAGTAGATACCTGCATTGTCTTGCTACAAGTGTTGACATTGTTGTTTGTGCAGAAGAAACACATGCCAAAGAAGTCGAAGCCCGTCGTGGAGCTGGGCACACAGAACAAGAACGACGTTGATTATGACTGGCTGCCAAAAGATACAATTAATAATATGAGTAAGTATTCTGTAATGCAATAATGTCACAGTACTAGTGTTTTATTTATAGTAGTATTGAATTTTTATTTGCAGATTTTGTATTGAGTTTAACTTAATCGAGTTGAAAATACAAATATCTATTTGCCATTGAAATGCCTGTGTAAAAATGTTGGTATATATGTCGCATAGAAAATGTTTTTCTGGTATTTATCTAATTTGTGTACTGAAAAACATTGGCAACATGTTTTTGTAATTTATTATCATGCTTAATCCATACGCAACAGCAGAATAATGGTTGATAACTTTGTTGTTGATGACGTGCACATTTAACAAATGTATAAAAAAAATAGAAAATGACCAATTGGTGTTGCCACTCCTTTGCAGACAAGTCACCGAGGAGATCTCCACGACAGTCGCCACGGCAACGACGTACAAATCGAGGCATGGGGTCTGGAGAAGAATAAGTCTTGTCACTCACCTTCCATGTGTAATAATTCAGATCTGTGTGAACACTTGCCATCAAAATTACACTTGGATCTATAGCTTGGAGACAGCAACTGTTGGTGTCGCTGCAGGCTGATTCCACCAGCAGCTGTTAGCCAAGCGTAGTCAGGGGCTACCGTTCAATAGTTTGTCTCCAATACAAGAAGACTCAACACTGATGAGATGGTAACTCCAATCACACAGGGTAGTTAGCACAGCACCTGTTGTTTCATTGCTGCAACATCACACTATTTGGTACGTCATCTCTGTTACCAAAGAACAAATAATACTGCTGGATCTGTGTGGATATTACTTGGAGTCGAGGGCTGGCAGTGTTTCTTCTTAGTATGAAGTGAACAAATTTCCTTTAAAATGACAACATTGGTTAAATCAAACTATATAGTGTCCTTTTGGTAAATCGTTGGACTGGACTTGTAGGCTCCACTGTTAATGTTATGCTCATCATATACACTTGACCCAGTTGCATACATTTACAACTGGTAAACTTGGGCTGCTCAAGAACATTCAAGTTTACGATATAACACGAAACCATCAGAACACTGTGTTAAAATGTCATTCTGATATGTTTGAAGATGATAAGATCAACGCTTGTTTCCAGTACGATGTTACTAAGTATTTCATCCAATTATCTGTAAGCGTCTTCGTTGGGTGACTTGATTAGAAATGTAAGTAAGAGTTGTAATTTAATAACATTCCACTATGCACTTTTGGTTCTGTGCACATGTAATACCTGTGAATATGTGAAACCAGTGTTAGTGATAGAGCACGTGTGTATGAGAACATTTTTTCTTGTTGCTAAGAGATTGATTTTGGTTTTTAGCTATTGATATTTTGTTGTGCATGAAGAGATAACATTTTACTTGTATATGCGTCCTCAGCCATCATCATTGTTGTCATGTCATCAGTTTGGTGGTTTCACATGCCCACTAATATGCCTGCAGTCAATTTAGACCACATTGGTTCACATTGCAGCTAAGTCTGGTATTTACATGCAATGTTTCACGAGTCGTGTTCTATGTCATTTGTGATACAGTGCTATCGGAGTCGTATTTTAAACCAAATAAACTTTTAGAAACAATTTGGTTTGTTGTTTCTAAGGTATGAGTTTGTTAATGTGTGTATAATATTAGTTCTTAGATGTGTGCGTGGGCCACATATTCCACCTGCTGAAACCTGTTTCCTCATTTATGCTGACATAAAGACACCAATGTTATTGATCCCTATGACAGAACAAATGCTACTTCTACATAACACAATACACAACTAATATGTGCTAACATGAACAAGGCAACAATACTGTAGTCATCACGTTATCCTTCGTACAAGACTATTGAGGTCTTCGTTAAAAGCAGGATAGTGTGGACATTTTATATGTAGATACATATACATACATATTAGTTGGTTTTATAGCTACACAGACAGTCATTGTTTGCATTAGCTTTGCAAAGATATTGCAAACACTTGCTTACCTATTTTATTCTTAATATATATCAATGATTTGCATGATGACAACAAGCAAGGTGTTGAAGTTTGCGGACGACACAAAAGTGTTTAGGAAAATTAAAAGTGATGCAGATAGACAGCATTTACAAGATGATCTTAATAAGTTGATAGAATGGTCTGAGAAGTGGCAAATGCTGTTTAATTTTGGAAAGTGTAAATGCCTTCACACAGGACATGGGAATGAAGATTGCACAATATACAATGGGTGATACTGTACTAAATACTACCTTAAAGGAAAAGGACAGGGTTAACTATTAGTGCTGACATGAAGGTATCAGAGCAGTGTGGAATTGCAGCAACAAAGGGAAACAAAATTCTTGGATTAATTAGGCGAAATATAGTGTACAAAGAAAAATAACTAATAATACCACTGTATAAAACAATAGTTAGGCCTCACTTAGAATATTGTATACAAGCATGGAGGCCATATCGCAAGAAGGATATTGATATGCTAGAAAGAGTACAAAGGAGAGCAACCAAAATGATACCAAAACTCAGGAATATTAGTTATGAAATGCATCTAAAAAATGTGGTTTAACAACACTAGAAACCAGAAGATTGAGAGGAGATCAGATTGAGGTGTTTAAAATATTGAATGGATATGAAAATATTGACAGAAATATTTTTTTCACAGTCAAGGAAGAGAGAAGGACTAGAGGACATGGAGTTACATTAGCAAAGAAGCAGTGTAGACTATATATTAGAAATTTTTCATTTTCACAAAGAACAGTAAACGAATGGAACAGATTATCAGCTGATTGTGTAGGTGCTAGTAGTGTTAATATATTTAAAAATAAAATTGACATATACCTAAGACGGGCGGGGCTTAGATAGATAGGTTGGACTCTCGATAAGCCAAATGGCTTCCTAGTCCACCTGCCACCTAGAGTTGAATCGCCAGGTGGCAATCTTGTTAAATCTTGTTAAATCATAATTATATAGCAGTACAGTTATTACGTGCCCTAGCGTGTCTATCACCATGTACTGGTCCAACCTAACCATGGGGAGGTGGCTACTTGCTAACCACTCACGTACAGATGCATGTAAAACACCTAATGTCAGTCTTGTCAAAAGTACCTTCAACCTAATACTAAATCTTATTCCACAAAGGAACAACCAGAAATAGCAATTATAGCCATTGCCTCATCCTGGCCGCCGGGTTACTAACCACATTCAAAGAAGTGGTGCTAAATTTGATATTAGATGGAGCCACTCGTTTTATTGGCATTGACAGATCTATAGTGATGCTGTGGAATGTGTAAATAAATGCAAACAACTAATTACTTGATAATAACAAGGAATTATGTAATACGTAGTTTCTTTTCTCTAATACGTATAAAATTACTGACATTTATAACTGTCTAAATAAATACAATGGATATGTAAACAAAACAAGAAGTATATAAATTGAATCCCGAGTTTAAATTATGGTATGTAGCTATTTATTGTGTACTGTTAGCTATGCTATGATTATAACGATTTAATCTAAGTTATATTCTATGCCATGCTGGTGTTATTTTTTTTAATGAACATCATTAGCTCTTATATTTATTAATTATATTTCCCCTAAGCTACCCAATGATTTCAGTGACATTTCATGCAACTTGTTGATGTAATGGCTGATTAAGGGCCACATGATAATATAATCTAACTACTCCTGCAAAAAACATATCACTACGATAAAAACAGACATGGCTGCAAGGCTAGTAGGCAACAATCCATGTCTTCCCTGTTTTACTATAGCAATGAAAACGTGGGTGTGAAAAAGTTTTAAAGACACACATATACACAATAAGCAGTGTTATGGCATTTGTTAACCAAGCTTATGCTAGAAAATAAAAGAAAATGGTTGTATAGTATTAGTAAGATTTCTATAATGCCTATATCATCGCGCGCGTGCGTGCGTGCGTGCGTGCGTGTGTTTGACTGTACTGTGTGTGCGTGCGTGCGTGCATGCGTGTGTGTATGTGCAGTACTTAGGTCTACCGTGTGTGTGTGTGTGTGTGCGTGTCTATATGCGTGAGTGTGTAACGGCAGTACTTAAGTCTACCGGTTTACTTTGCCCAAAGACTCAGTTGTATTAATTCGGGTTATTCCAAATTTGTGATTCGATAAAATCCCGGCCAACTATCAATATGCTCCCTCTCTTCCTACCTCCATCCATTCCTACCTCTCTTCCTACCTCCCTTCCTTCCTCCCTCTCACTCCCTCTGCCTCCGATCCTCCCTCCTCTGTCTCTGCATCACACTATATATATCCCGTTTTCCTTATTCTTTCCCACTCTTCTCTGCTCGTCTACACCCCTCTTCCTCCACGTTTTCGCCCGCCACTCGTTTTTTTTTTACCCATTCTATCATTCTCATTAAGCCTTTAAGGCGCACATGGATTCGGTCATGGCTGTTTGCACATATCTACATGAACGTCGAAGCTATTTATGCCATACAAAGCAATTGTGTAATACCTGCCGTGCTTCATTGACATTGTCACAGTTTAACACAGACAATGCAATCCGTCAATTGGTGTTGGACATTCTTCGCACAGCTTGCGGCCTCCTACAATGGCTGTGTTGCTACGCCAGAACGCAGGGGTTGACAACATATGTAACTTCGCCATATCGGTGACTTGCACGTGACAGCTATTTCTATTAACAAATGCCTGAAGGGTGCAACGACCAATAGCATGGAATCGTTGGGGTCAAAATGTAGTTCTCCCCGTTAACAGTGCAAGGCCAACTTCATCTGTTTCTTGGTTTGTTCGATTGGAGTCGAGTGCAGCAGACGATGCACGTTTGACGTTCAATGTAGTGTGTCAGTTGGTCTCAACTAAGCTGCACACAAGGTGCAGTTTAAGATGTCAGCAGACACTAGGATATCAACATATGCAGAAACACAACGAGGACGGGCACAGATTGGACGATGCAATTACTCGAAGGTATGAACGTTTATGGTTTGTGGTGGAAAGATAACTAATGCTCGTACGTTCCTTTATTGTTATAATATAATCATTTTCGTGATTCAAAACATGTTTCTGTTGTAATCCCCTCTACCATAATTTTACATTTAACAGCATCAAAAAATTACAATGTGTTCAGAATTGCTTAGCAAGGATTGAGACTAGGTCTACATGTTTTATTCGTTATATGCGGCTTCTAATGTCATTGCATTGTCTCCCTGTCCGATATCGTATTATCTTTAATATCTTTAAATTCATTGCTTACTGCGATGAGAAAGGTTGCCTAGCTTCGATCATTTCTAGTTTTGTTCCCTAAAGTCAATACCATTGTATGTGGAAAACAAAATTATTATCACTATGCTGACTGGTGTCGATAATATCTTAAATAAAATAACTAAATTTGTCTTAGTCTACATCTGTTATATGTTTATTATTTTATGTTATGTATTCTTGTTTACCAATTTGAGTTATATGGAATTATACGAATTATGTATCAACATTTTAAAGTAATTCCTTGTTACATTTTATGAAGGACAAAATGGCGACGATGTGTGCGCCATCTTGGTTTCACGTCGCCTGTTATCAAACATACCTATCCATAAATCTGAATGGATGAATAATTATAGGTTCACATGTTAACATGTTTAAGCCAACACGCATGTGGAAAACAAAATTACGATCACTATGCTGATTGGTGTCGATAATATCTTAAATAAAATAACTAAATTTGTCTTAGTCTACATCTGTTATATGTTTATCATTTTATATTATGTATTCTTGTTTACCAATTTGAGTTATATGGAATTATACGAATTATGTATCAATATTTAAAAGTAATTCCCTATTACATTTTATGAAGGACAAAATGGCGACGATGTGTGCGCCATCTTAGTTTCACGTCGCCTAATGTAAAACATACTTATCCATAGCTGTGCATGGATTAATAATTATAGTTTAACATGTTAGCATGTTTAATGTATCATATGATATAATATAACATATAAACGATGTTTTAACGCCTTTCTACAATACAAATAACTTCACTGGAAATAGTTATATCACTTTAAGAACTATTTCCAGTGAAGACAAGTTGACACCACAATTTCGCCAGTCAAAGACTATATGGTATATAAAGAAAGGAAATTGCTACTATAATTGTAACTGATGTGTATTCGATGCCTCGTGGCAAAGGGTGTATCACGTGATCCTCGCAATATGGAGGGTCACATCCGGCAATGGAACGCCGGGCTTAGGGGCAGATACTCCCTCCCTTTCTCGTAGCACAGTGGTCAGTTGTGAAAGTTTGAAGGTCGTGACATTTCTCGCCAGGGGAACGTTGTAAGGAGCAACCAAAGCGGAGTCCCGAGCCCAAGTAGATACATTAGATACTGTACTATGTACTATAGGCAGAATGTTCCCAGTGTCTCCCACTTCCGGATACCCTCTTTTTAAATCATATTAATATTATAAATTACATAATTTCATGGATTTTATCTTTAAAAAAATATGTTTTTCACGATAAACTTTAATTAATTCGTTCTACGTTTTGTTTGTGAAAAAATATGTTATTGAAAGATATGAAAATGCTTGAACCTGTAATAAATATAACCTGAAACTGATATACTTAACTATATCTTGGAGGACTAAGATCTATGTATTGATGGATTTTTATTATTTTGCTTTTGTTCATTATATTTGGCCACCTGGCACAGAGATACTGAACAAGAAAAAAGGATATGACCAGGCCAGACCAGGATAATATTTTGTAATTTGTCACTCTTTCGGGTAGAAACAATCGCTCAAATAGGGTGTTTGACAGCCATGGTGACGGATGATGTGTTTCCACAAAAGAAGAGTTCAAAACTAAGTTAGCAGAAAAGTGAATTTGTTTTTAGATTTTTTATAATTATGTATTCCTGTCAGATGATATAAATTAAAATTTTCTAATAATATAAAATACAGTTGTGACTGATTGCATTTAGAATACTGTGTTGTAATGCAAATGCATTGTCAGTTGTTTGTCTAACAATTTTGTTCACTTGGATAGTTTAGGGTAATATCGATTCAGTGTTGTGTGTGGCAGGTTCACACCCTGCTGGTGTTCCTTATGCAAACATTACATGTTGTGTGCACACGCATTGATTCTATTTAATAGTTTTCAGATAATAATTATAACCATGGTTTATTATATACCAGTACACCATGTGATTGTTCAACTCTTGCAGTTATAATGTGTGTGTGTGTGTGTGTGTGTGTGTGTGTGTGTGTGTGTGTGTGTGTGTGTGTGTGTGTGTGTGTGTGTCTGTCTGTCTGTCTGTCTGTCTTCTGTCTGTATGTATGTATGTATGTATGTATGTATGTCTGTGTGTGTCTGTGTGTGTCTGTATGTGTCTGTGTGTGTCTGTGTGTGTATGTGTGTGTCTGTGTGTCTGTGTGTCTGTGTGTCTGTGTGTGTCTGTGTGTGTATGTGTGTGTCTGTGTGTGTCTGTGTGTGTTTGTGCGTGAATATTTAACTTCAGAAAGTATGTGGAACATGCATACACAAACTGTTTTTTTAAGATAACATACGTTGTCATTCAGCCATTCCCATGGCAAAAGTGTGCGCAAATCTTTCTGCGTCATGGTGATTCCACCAGCTGTCACCTTAGACGGAAGAGACAGTGGGGTATGAGAAGACAGTGGGGTATGAGAACACAGTGGGGTAGGAGAAGACAGTAGGGTAGGAGAGGACAGTGGGGTAGGAGAGGACAGTGGAGTAGGAGAGGACAGTGGAGTAGGAGAAGACAGTGGGGTAGGAGAGGACTGTGGAGAAGGAGAAGACAGTGGAGTAGGAGAAGACAGTGGGGTAGGAGAAGACAGTTGGGTAGTAGAGGACAGTGGGGTAGGAGAGGACAGTGGAGTAGGAGAGGACAGTGGAGTAGGAGAGGACAGTGGGGTAGGAGAAGACAGTAGGGCAGGAGAGGACTGTGGAGAAGGAGAAGACAGTGGAGTAGGAGAAGACAGTGGGGTAGGAGAAGACAGTTGGGTAGTAGAGGACAGTGGGGTAGGAGAGGACAGTGGAGTAGGAGAGGACAGTGGAGTAGGAGAGGACAGTGGGGTAGGAGAAGACAGTGGGGTAGGAGAAGACAGTGGGTTAGGAGCAGACAGTGGGGTAGGAAGGTGAGGTGTGTGGTAGGGTTACAGCTGGTCATAGGCCAC
>JAODUO010000691.1:5000-95000 GCA_025642075.2 Ridgeia piscesae
ACATTGTATTTTTGGTTTTAATAAACATATTCTGCATTTTACAATTGTTGTTCGACTACCATTTCCACACAGCCAACGAGATGAATGCAATTGTATCGTTTGGTAATCGTCTGCTCATTACAAGTTTACATCATGCACAAATATATTCTGGAGCAAAAACAACTGTTGTATATCATCTATAAATATATAAAGTAGAAAATAGATAAATTTTGTTTTCTTTTTGCAAACCTGACTGGTGCTCTTAAACTAGATTTGTTCATGGCTACTTTCAGGAAGGTTGTAGATGGACGTTTTTAAAAGCAATGCCAGCACAAAACCATACCAAAGCTACTGGAAATACCACTGTGTTCCAAATACTGCTGTCTTGGATGTATGTATGTTGAATAAACCATTTTCCCAATATTCTTCTAGTGTTACACTAGCTACACTACTTTAATCGTGAACAGATCAGTCGTTACATTTACAACCTGCAATCAAGACCATTCAAGAAAGAGCAGTTGGGCTTAGTACTCTGAGAAAATGTCTACCCATAGCCATTTCATTGACAAATGGATAAAGTATCACAAAATAACCGGTAAATGTGAAGTCACTTTACCAAGTGATTCTCCCCTGTCTTGTGTGGTCTTATATACACAGATCTCAACAGAACCGTTAAGCGCATATCACAAACTCGGTGAAAGCAAATACAAAAACATTGCCCTAAGATTTCCCACTTCTTCCAGAAGGGGAACACAAACTAGCTAGTATCAGCAACCTTTGGTAGATTAGCCTAACGCTGTGCCCTTGTGCAGCCAGGGGTGGTCTATGCCTCTAAATATGGCTCCACTGCATCGCAGCTTCCACCTCCCTTGCACAGTTATTGTGCTGTGTGATCTCTGCAAAATCCACGTTTTGAGCAATTCACCGACACGTTTATCGCACATGAAGAGTTGCCTCAGCAGTCACCAGGTGGTCGCCCAGACCAATCAATCAACAGCCTACCACAATATGTCAACATCAACATCTTTTAGCTCAGATATGTCTAATGCAAAACACTGTCATATATTCAACATTCTGAGGCAGAGATGAACTACAGCTATGGAGTGGTGACGTGCTATCATGACGGCTGTGAGTGGTGACGTGCTATCATGACGGCTGAGGAGTGGTGACGTGATAACATGACGGCTGTGAGTGGTGACATGCTATCATGACGGCTGTGGAGTGGTGACATGCTATCATGACGGCTGTGGAGTGGTGACATGCTATCATGACGGCTGTGAGTGGTGACATGCTATCATGACGGCTGTGGAGTGGTGACATGCTATCATGACGGCTGTGGAGTGGTGACATGCTATCATGATGGCTGTGAGTGGTGACATGCTATCATGACGGCTGAGGAGTGGTGACATGCTATCATGATGGCTGTGGAGTGGTGACATGCTATCATGACGGCTGTGGAGTGGTGGCATGCTATCATGACGGCTGTGGAGTGGTGACATGCTATCATGACGGCTGTGGAGTGGTGACATGCTATCATGACGGCTGTGGAGTGGTGACATGCTATCATGACGGCTGTGGAGTGGTGACATGCTATCACGACGGCTGTGGAGTGGTGACATGCTATCATGACGGCTGTGGAGTGGTGACATGCTATCATGACGGCTGTGGAGTGGTGACGTGCTATCATGACGGCTGAGGAGTGGTGACGTGATAACATGACGGCTGTGAGTGGTGACATGCTATCATGACGGCTGTGAGTGGTGACGTGCTATCATGACGGCTGAGGAGTGGTGACGTGATAACATGACGGCTGTGAGTGGTGACATGCTATCATGACGGCTGTGGAGTGGTGACATGCTATCATGACGGCTGTGGAGTGGTGGCATGCTATCATGACGGCTGTGGAGTGGTGACATGCTATCATGACGGCTGTGGAGTGGTGGCATGCTATCATGACGGCTGTGGAGTGGTGACATGCTATCATGACGGCTGTGGAGTGGTGACATGCTATCAAGACGGCTGTGGAGTGGTGACATGCTATCACGACGGCTGTGGAGTGGTGACATGCTATCATGACGGCTGTGAGTGGTGACATGCTATCACGACGGCTGTGAAGTGGTGAGATGCTATCATGACGGCTGAGGAGTGGTGACATGCTATCACGACGGCTGTGGAGTGGTGACATGCTATCATGACGGCTGAGGAGTGGTGACATGCTATCACGACGGCTGTGGAGTCGTGACATGCTATCACGACGGCTGCTGTGGCTGAGATAAGACCGTAGCCAGTTTGTCCTCGATGTTTGCCAGGGTCTGTTGGTTGGTTGTCAGTCGTTCCACGTGGCGCTGTGCGAGTGTGAACTGTCCCTCGGGCTGGGCTAACACTGCCACACTCACCCCGCCTATCGCCTCCACCACCGCATGCACGAACTTACACCTGCAGCAGACAGACGAAAAACTTATTTAGAAAGTCAGAGCGGACAAGCAAATGTTACTGGTTTAATAGGGCCTGCAAGTGGGTCACGATACATGGTGTGACTCCGCGCGACTGGAGCTTATTGGGGACTAAGCGAGACTAATTGGGGACTGGACACAAGAATAATATTCTAACGATGGATGACAGTTGTAGCTTCCGACTGATGAATACTAGGAAAATCAGTTCATAACTATCTTGTGTTATATATTTCTTATCTTAAATGTCCGATTTAATATTGAGTTTATCACACTATCATAGACACATAGCGATTTATGTTGTGCAGAAAATATACATGATGTTAGACCGTATGTGTCCTTTACAGAATTTGCGTTTTACATTGCTGTACGTTGTACGTTGATAAGTACTTATATCTGACAAGTTGTCTAAATGCACATAATCATAACACATGTATACGTTTGGCCCAAATAGGTTGTACTGCGCGAAAACTGGCACTCTTCATTATTAATAAAGATCGCCAAACACAAGTACTTGCCGCTATTGCCATGGCAACCACCATAATAATCGTTTAAAATTCATGATTTCCGTGATCATTGTCACCGGCAAAGTGTTCCACTGCTTCTGCTTGTAATAATCCTTCGGACAATATAACTGAAATACGCTATTTCGGAACAGTTCGATTATTATGACCAAAACAAAACAAAGTCCTATGTGTTAACATGGAGTATATGGACCTCCTGCCCCCAACTGCCCCCAGCCTCGTTTTCGTGTGCAAGACTTGCACGCCCTATATATGCATGTAGTAAACAAATTGTGTCCAGACTATTACACCATGTTTTCTATGGTAACAAACAAAATGTCCTCGTCTTTGGCAAGTAGTGGCAAAAGTGAAAACAGTGCCATTCTGTATTGAATAAATATACAATTGTAATTCTTAAAATTACCATCTTCAGTATACACGCTATTGTGCAATGACCAGAGCTTTTATAACTTGTAAATGTGTTGTTTACATTTTTTAAGTGTCTGGTTATTGTGTAGGGTAGTGCATAGAGAATGAAACGTCATAACAATTTGGGATAGCGTAATTAATCCCAGAGATATTGTTTTTTCCAAATTCAGTTATTTTAGAAAAGATGTTTTTGAGAACACAGGACTGATGTGCAATTAAAGACAATTATGACATTGTTACAGTGCCTACCACGCCATCTGGTGGTCGGTGTCGAGGTCAACAGGTGACACTTGGGTGTAGATCTCTTCGCCCCGGTTGATTAAACTCCATATGACAGATGAGCCAAACTGAAATGTGAGACAAACCAAGCTAATGTAATAATCATAACATTTCTATATTTCAACAGAAATCAGAGGTGCAACAAAACAGATTCAGTAAATATGTTGTACGTGAACAGGGGTGGTCGGACATCACTGACAGAGTGAGGGACCATCTCAAAGCAAAGGACTGCTGTGTATTTACGGTGGATTTGTCTTCTTGAAAAAAATAGCAATTTTTGTCAGAATATAGTTTAGCTTCAGGATAGTGTTAAGTATTGGAAAGTTCATTCCAGATATTAAAATGTTTGGGATATCATTCATTCTGCTATAATTAATACAAGTTTGTGAAACAGACAACCTGGCCCACCTGAGGATATCTGAAAGACACAGGAGACTAGTGGAATACACTGACACTAACTTGTCAAGTGTAATGACATGACAGCAACGATTAGCGACATCTGAAGGAAATACTGCATAGAAATCCACTGCATGGAAGCACCTGTAGTGCAGTGTCTGTGTCATGTGTAGTCCTACCATCCACTGCATCTTAGGGCTACTTCAGCACCAATCTGTGTTGCCCAAATGGACATTTAAATTTTAAAACAACTGACTAAGTCTAACAACAATTTGCAGTGACTGAACATTATGTGAGATCATTCCAGGCCTTTCTGCAGGTTCAAATTTTCCCAAGTCCAAACATTAGCAGGTAAATGTGTCTGTGATCTAGCAATCCAGACCAGACGAGTAGGTGTCTTGCATACACAAGTGGGACACCCCGTTCTCAAAGCACAACTGACATCATATATTTTATATGAAATAGGCTTTTTCTGCTTTGTTCCTGCTCCTCAACTATTTACCTGTCATTACCCATCCACTGGCATTTTTAACCGACCAAAACGAACTAGACCCATTCTAAGGACGGGTTGACAGGCGTCTACATAAACAAATAGGTTGCTCCTTCTAACACTTCTCACACAGCACGTACCTTATTCTGCAGGGCTGTCACCACTGTCTGTTGGGCGTCCGTCTGTCGCTCCGACGTTGTCGCTGTAGACGATGCTCTCAACTCGTCACTGAACTTGACCAGTGTCTCCAGGTCAGCCAGACTGACCGGCCTCTGCATGCTCTCAAACAGAGCAACCAACACCTGCACGGACACAGGTCAGTTATTATATGATCATTGGGTGAAACAAGATAGGAAGGGTGGCTTTGGGAGGGTGGTCTGGCAAAGCATGACGTTGGGAGTGAGGGTAAGTTTGTAATGTACAGGGTGTGGTGTGAAGTCATGATCTTATCAACCACAAAGTCCTGTCCATGTGACATCTCAAAGGGTTTACTTCACTCCCGGGCACACCTGTTTAACTGAACACCACGTAATTGTTTGGGAAGCATTCAGCCACACTGCAAGTACTTGCCAAGACTGCATATACAAATATCCACCACTGTCTGTAGCCAGGTACTCATTCTTACAATTGAGTAACCTAGAGCAACGTAGAGTGAACAAATCTACCCAAGATTCAACATGACATTCAAGCATAGGTTCCCTCGAAGCTCTAGCCAATTTTTTTTTCTGGGAAATGTTGTATTTCATGAAACTGATGAAACACTGACAGTTGGACTCGATAACCCAAAGCCCAAACCAAAAAAACAGATGGCAATAGGACAGTAAAGCATTATTGTCCTACTGCCATCTGGTACTTCTTGCTCAGTGTTGCAAAATCTACTTGCAATGTTGACAAAATTGTAGCATTGGTCAATGTAGCCCGTGACACCTACCTTGGCCTGCCAATCCTTGCGACTGATGACAGTGAGATGTCTGAAGACAGCAGCCACCACACTCTGAGCCTCAGTCTGAAACACACAGCACCACTACAGCCTCATGTCTTGTGTGACACACAGCACCACTACAGTCTCATGTCTCACACAACACCACTACAGTCTCATGTCTCACACAGCACCACTACAGTCTCATGTCTCACACAGCACCACTACAGTCTCATGTCTCACACAACACCACTACAGCCTCATGTCTCACACAACACCACTACAGCCTCATGTCTCACACAACACCACTACAGTCTCATGTCTCACACAACACCACTACAGTCTCATGTCTCACACAACACCACTACAGCCTCATGTCTCACACAGCACCACTACAGTCTCATGTCTCACACAACACCACTACAGTCTCATGTCTCACACAGCACCACTACAGTCTCATGTCTCACACAACACCACTACAGTCTCATGTCTCACACAACACCACTACAGTCTCATGTCTCACACAACACCACTACAGTCTCATGTCTCACACAGCACCACTACAGCCTCATGTCTCACACAGCACCACTACAGTCTCATGTCTCACACAGCACCACTACAGCCTCATGTCTCACACAACACCACTACAGCCTCATGTCTCACACAGCACCACTACAGTCTCATGTCTCACACAGCACCACTACAGCCTCATGTCTCACACAACACCACTACAGCCTCATGTCTCACACAGCACCACTACAGTCTCATGTCTCACACAGCACCACTACAGCCTCATGTCTCACACAGCACCACTACAGTCTCATGTCTCACACAGCACCACTACAGCCTCATGTCTCACACAGCACCACTACAGTCTCATGTCTCACACAGCACCACTACAGCCTCATGTCTCACACAACACCACTACAGCCTCATGTCTCACACAACACCACTACAGCCTCATGTCTCACACAACACCACTACAGTCTCATGTCTCACACAGCACCACTACAGTCTCACGTCTCACACAGCACCACTACAGCCTCATGTCTCACACAACACCACTACAGTCTCACGTCTCACACAGCACCACTACAGCCTCATGTCTCACACAACACCACTACAGCCTCATGTCTCACACAGCACCACTACAGTCTCATGTCTCACACAGCACCACTACAGCCTCATGTCTCACACAGCACCACTACAGTCTCACGTCTCACACAGCACCACTACAGTCTCATGTCTCACACAACACCACTACAGTCTCACGTCTCACACAGCACCACTACAGTCTCATGTCTCACACAGCACCACTACAGCCTCATGTCTCACACAGCACCACTACAGTCTCACGTCTCACACAGCACCACTACAGCCTCACGTCTCACACAGCACCACTACAGTCTCATGTCTCACACAACACCACTACAGTCTCATGTCTCACACAGCACCACTACAGTCTCATGTCTCACACAGCACCACTACAGTCTCATGTCTCACACAGCACCACTACAGTCTCATGTCTCACACAGCACCACTACAGCCTCATGTCTCACACAACACCACTACAGTCTCATGTCTCACACAGCACCACTACAGTCTCATGTCTCACACAGCACCACTACAGTCTCATGTCTCACACAGCACCACTACAGTCTCATGTCTCACACAGCACCACTACAGTCTCACACAACACCACTACAGTCTCATGTCTCACACAACACCACTACAGTCTCATGTCTCACACAACACCACTACAGTCTCATGTCTCACACAACACCACTACAGTCTCATGTCTCACACAGCACCACTACAGTCTCATGTCTCACACAGCACCACTACAGCCTCACGTCTCACACAGCACCACTACAGCCTCACGTCTCACACAGCACCACTACAGTCTCATGTCTCACACAGCACCACTACAGTCTCATGTCTCACACAGCACCACTACAGCCTCACGTCTCACACAGCACCACTACAGCCTCACGTCTCACACAGCACCACTACAGCCTCACGTCTCACACAGCACCACTACAGCCTCACGTCTCACACAGCACCACTACAGCCTCACGTCTCACACAGCACCACTACAGTCTCATGTCTCACACAGCACCACTACAGCCTCACGTCTCACACAGCACCACTACAGCCTCATGTCTCACACAGCACCACTACAGCCTCACGTCTCACACAGCACCACTACAGCCTCACGTCTCACACAGCACCACTACAGTCTCATGTCTCACACAGCACCACTACAGTCTCATGTCTCACACAGCACCACTACAGTCTCATGTCTCACACAGCACCACTACAGTCTCATGTCTCACACAGCACCACTACAGTCTCATGTCTCACACAGCACCACTACAGTCTCATGTCTCACACAACACCACTACAGTCTCATGTCTCACACAGCACCACTACAGTCTCATGTCTCACACAACACCACTACAGTCTCATGTCTCACACAGCACTACCACAATGACAAGTCAATACAAATGTTGAACAAATCAACACCAACAGTGCAAAATGATTTTTTTTCATATACAAAAAGAAAAGGTATGTGACATTTCTAAGTCACACTTCTGGGGTCACATAGTATAGTGCTGCCAGTGACACACACATAAAACAAGACTATATAGAGGGGCTACGAATAGAAATTGCTTGAAATATATTTAACAAAGAAGGCAAAACCAGCAAAACAGAAATGGGGCTATTACTCCAGTGAAGCAGCAATGGGGTTATTACTCCAGTGAAGCAGCAATGGGACTATTACTCCAGTGAAGCAGCAATGGGGCTATTATTCCAGTGAAGCAGCAATGGGACTATTACTCCAGTGAAGCAGCAATGGGGTTATTACTCCAGTGAAGCAGCAATGGGGCTATTACTCCAGTGAAACAGCAATGGGGTTTTTACTCCAGTGAAGCAGCAATGGGGTTATTACTCCAGTGAAGCAGCAATGGGGCTATTACTCCAGTGAAACAGCAATGGGGCTATTACTCCAGTGAAGCAGCAATGGGACTATTACTCCAGTGAAACAGCAATGGGACTATTACTCCAGTGAAACAGCAATGGGACTATTACTCCAGTGAAGCAGCAATGGAGCTATTATTCCAGTGAAGCAGCAATGGGACTATTACTCCAGTGAAGCAGCAATGGGGCTATTACTCCAGTGAAACAGCAATGGAGGTTATTACTCCAGTGAAGCAGCAATGGGGTTATTACTCCAGTGAAACAGCAATGGGACTATTACTCCAGTGAAACAGCAATGGGGTTATTACTCCAGTGAAGCAGCAATGGGACTATTACTCCAGTGAAACAGCAATGGGGCTATTACTCCAGTGAAGCAGCAATGGAGCTATTATTCCCGTGAAGCAGCAATGGGACTATTACTCCAGTGAAACAGCAATGGGGCTATTACTCCAGTGAAACAGCAATGGGGCTATTACTCCAGTGAAACAGCAATGGGGTTATTACTCCAGTGAAACAGCAATGGGACTATTACTCCAGTGAAACAGCAATGGGGCTATTACTCCAGTGAAGCAGCAATGGGGGCTATTACTTTCCCGTGAAGCAGCAATGGGACTATTACTCCAGTGAAGCAGCAATGGGACTATTACTCCAGTGAAGCAGCAATGGGACTATTACTCCAGTGAAACAGCAATGGGGCTATTACTCCAGTGAAACAGCAATGGGGCTATTACTCCAGTGAAGCAGCAATGGGGTTATTACTCCAGTGAAACAGCAATGGGACTATTACTCCAGTGAAACAGCAATGGGGCTATTACTCCAGTGAAGCAGCAATGGAGCTATTATTCCAGTGAAGCAGCAATGGGACTATTACTCCAGTGAAGCAGCAATGGGACTATTACTCCAGTGAAGCAGCAATGGGACTATTACTCCAGTGAAGCAGCAATGGGGCTATTACTCCAGTGAAGCAGCAATGGGACTATTACTCCAGTGAAGCAGCAATGGGACTATTACTCCAGTGAAGCAGCAATGGGACTATTACTCCAGTGAAACAGCAATGGAGCTATTACTCCAGTGAAACAGCAATGGAGCTATTACTCCAGTGAAGCAGCAATGGGACTATTACTCCAGTGAAACAGCAATGGGGCTATTACTCCAGTGAAGCAGCAATGGGACTATTACTCCAGTGAAGCAGCAATGGGACTATTACTCCAGTGAAGCAGCAATGGGACTATTACTCCAGTGAAGCAGCAATGGAGCTATTATTCCAGTGAAGCAGCAATGGGACTATTACTCCAGTGAAGCAGCAATGGGGCTATTACTCCAGTGAAGCAGCAATGGGGCTATTACTCCAGTGAAGCAGCAATGGAGCTATTATTCCAGTGAAGCAGCAATGGGACTATTACTCCAGTGAAACAGCAATGGGACTATTACTCCAGTGAAACAGCAATGGGGCTATTACTCCAGTGAAGCAGCAATGGGGCTATTACTCCAGTGAAACAGCAATGGGACTATTACTCCAGTGAAACAGCAATGGGGCTATTACTCCAGTGAAGCAGCAATGGAGCTATTATTCCAGTGAAGCAGCAATGGGACTATTACTCCAGTGAAGCAGCAATGGGACTATTACTCCAGTGAAGCAGCAATGGGGCTATTACTCCAGTGAAACAGCAATGGGGCTATTACTCCAGTGAAGCAGCAATGGGGCTATTACTCCAGTGAAGCAGCAATGGAGCTATTACTCCAGTGAAGCAGCAATGGGACTATTACTCCAGTGAAGCAGCAATGGGACTATTACTCCAGTGAAGCAGCAATGGGGTTATTACTCCAGTGAAACAGCAATGGAGCTATTACTCCAGTGAAACAGCAATGGAGCTATTACTCCAGTGAAGCAGCAATGGGACTATTACTCCAGTGAAGCAGCAATGGGACTATTACTCCAGTGAAGCAGCAATGGGGTTATTACTCCAGTGAAGCAGCAATGGGGTTATTACTCCAGTGAAACAGCAATGGAGCTATTACTCCAGTGAAGCAGCAATGGGGTTATTACTCCAGTGAAGCAGCAATGGGACTATTACTCCAGTGAAGCAGCAATGGGACTATTACTCCAGTGAAGCAGCAATGGGACTATTACTCCAGTGAAGCAGCAATGGGGCTATTACTCCAGTGAAGCAGCAATGGGGCTATTACTCCAGTGAAGCAGCAATGGGGCTATTACTCCAGTGAAGCAGCAATGGGGCTATTACTCCAGTGAAGCAGCAATGGGGCTATTACTCCAGTGAAGCAGCAATGGGGCTATTACTCCAGTGAAGCAGCAATGGGGTTATTACTCCAGTGAAGCAGCAATGGGACTATTACTCCAGTGAAGCAGCAATGGGGCTATTACTCCAGTGAAGCAGCAATGGGGTTATTACTCCAGTGAAGCAGCAATGGGACTATTACTCCAGTGAAGCAGCAATGGGGCTATTACTCCAGTGAAGCAGCAATGGGGTTATTACTCCAGTGAAGCAGCAATGGGGCTATTACTCCAGTGAAGCAGCAATGGGGCTATTACTCCAGTGAAGCAGCAATGGGGTTATTACTCCAGTGAAGCAGCAATGGGGCTATTACTCCAGTGAAGCAGCAATGGGGCTATTACTCCAGTGAAGCAGCAATGGAGCTATTATTCCAGTGAAGCAGCAATGGAGCTATTATTCCAGTGAAGCAGCAATGGGGTTATTACTCCAGTGAAACAGCAATGGGGCTATTATTCCAGTGAAGCAGCAATGGGGTTATTACTCCAGTGAAGCAGCAATGGGGCTATTACTCCAGTGAAGCAGCAATGGGGCTATTACTCCAGTGAAGCAGCAATGGGACTATTACTCCAGTGAAGCAGCAATGGGGCTATTACTCCAGTGAAGCAGCAATGGGGCTATTACTCCAGTGAAGCAGCAATGGGGCTATTATTCCAGTGAAGCAGCAATGGGGTTATTACTCCAGTGAAACAGCAATGGGGCTATTACTCCAGTGAAGCAGCAATGGGGCTATTATTCCAGTGAAGCAGCAATGGGGCTATTACTCCAGTGAAGCAGCAATGGGGCTATTACTCCAGTGAAGCAGCAATGGGACTATTACTCCAGTGAAGCAGCAATGGGGCTATTACTCCAGTGAAGCAGCAATGGGGCTATTACTCCAGTGAAGCAGCAATGGGGCTATTACTCCAGTGAAGCAGCAATGGGGTTATTACTCCAGTGAAGCAGCAATGGGACTATTACTCCAGTGAAGCAGCAATGGGGCTATTACTCCAGTGAAGCAGCAATGGGGCTATTACTCCAGTGAAGCAGCAATGGGGCTATTACTCCAGTGAAGCAGCAATGGGACTATTACTCCAGTGAAGCAGCAATGGGGCTATTACTCCAGTGAAGCAGCAATGGGACTATTACTCCAGTGAAGCAGCAATGGGGCTATTACTCCAGTGAAGCAGCAATGGAGCTATTATTCCAGTGAAGCAGCAATGGGGCTATTACTCCAGTGAAGCAGCAATGGGGCTATTACTCCAGTGAAGCAGCAATGGAGCTATTATTCCAGTGAAGCAGCAATGGGGTTATTACTCCAGTGAAACAGCAATGGGGCTATTACTCCAGTGAAGCAGCAATGGGGCTATTATTCCAGTGAAGCAGCAATGGGGCTATTACTCCAGTGAAGCAGCAATGGGGCTATTACTCCAGTGAAGCAGCAATGGGACTATTACTCCAGTGAAGCAGCAATGGGGCTATTACTCCAGTGAAGCAGCAATGGGACTATTACTCCAGTGAAGCAGCAATGGGGCTATTACTCCAGTGAAGCAGCAATGGGACTATTACTCCAGTGAAGCAGCAATGGGGCTATTACTCCAGTGAAGCAGCAATGGGGCTATTACTCCAGTGAAGCAGCAATGGGGCTATTACTCCAGTGAAGCAGCAATGGGGCTATTACTCCAGTGAAGCAGCAATGGGGCTATTATTCCAGTGAAGCAGCAATGGGACTATTACTCCAGTGAAGCAGCAATGGGGCTATTATTCCAGTGAAGCAGTAATGGGGCTATTACTCCTGTAAAGCAGCAATGGGTTATTACCCCAGTGAAGCAGCAATCAGCTATTACTTCAGTGAAACAGCAATGAGGCTATTACCCCACTGAAGCAGCAGCAGTGGGGCTAATACCTCAGGGAAGCAACAGCAATCGGGCTATTTCCCCAGTAAAACAGCAGTGGAGCTACAAACCCATTGGAACTATTACCATAATGATACTGTCCCCATAAAACACATGCACGCACGCACGCATGCATGCACGCACGCACGCACGCACGCACGCACGCAGGCTATTTGTTGTTGTACCTGGTCAAGCAGGGGCAGTAATCGTCCAACCAGCTGCAGGCCTTTCTTGATACAGATCATGTGCACAAACTGACTGTCTTTGTTCGCACTGCAGTGGAGTCGTGCAAACAGCTCGTTGATTTTTGTACGCCGCTCGTCAAACAGCTTTTGTCTGTGAACATCAATAAACACGAGGTGCTATTTAAACACCTACCACTGGGGACCAGCCACACTGCTTTACAATACACAAGGAACACGGTTATGATGAATGTTCGTCAGTGTGAAACCATAACTTAGTTTTAAAGGAAATAATAGTTACAATGAAACTGAAAAACAATATTAATGGTGATGTACAAACAGGCCAAAAATTTACAATAATGATGCCTGTTTAGTTACCTGAAATACAACACCACTTGCTACAGGAATGGCTTTACAAGACACTTCACAGTTGAAACAACCACATGTGACAAACATCACCATTAATAAGTCGACCACACCAAGAACATGACAGCATGACTGTTGAAGATATCTACTGTAATGACAAATGTGCCGTAAGAACATCTCACAAAGGTCAGTCTGTCAAACAGCAACTTTAACACATGCCCATTCGCGGTCTAGTGCACACAGACATCACGACTCACAGCTTAGCAGATAAAACATTACCCAAGAGAGCAGAGTTCCATTAGCCACAGTTTAAAAAGGCACAGCTGGCATAAACAGGAAAGTTGCTGAATAAAACAGTAGCATGATAAGGTTATAATAATAATATTTATTGCCTTTATGTTATTAACGTACAAACAATGAATGTACGTAGTAGCATATCATATTTTATATAACATCAAAGACAATGGGAAAGCAATCTTGCTCACTGTCCCTTATTTACATAATTCCAACCAATGATATATTTCAAATTATTTTATTAATTTAAATTTACATAATTACGGAAAAAATACATGTTTTTTGTTACTAAAACACAGACTGATAACGCAAGTAGTCTAGGAATCTGGCCAAGCATGTTGACCTACTTACCGTGCATGATCGGGAAGGGCAAGCACTCGCTTCTCAATGTCGTCCACTTCAAGTAACAAGTCGTAGTTCTGGAAATACAATTATTATTACGTCATATAATAAATATAAGCAATAATATAATTCTTCACAGTTGATCTGTAAAAAACTGCCCAAGGAAACAAGACAGCGTAAACCCTAAATACAATGGAGATAGCTGATGGAGATTAATGGAGACAGCTGATGTAGATTAATGGAGACAGCTGGTGGAGACCGAGGGAGACAGCTGATGGAGACCGATGGAGACAGCTAACAGAGACCGATGGAGACAGCTGATGGAGACTGATGGAGACAGCTGGTGGAGACCAAGGAGACAGCTGGTGGAGATCGATGGAAACAGCTGGTGGAGACCGAGGGAGACAGCTAACAGAGACCGATGGAGACAGCTAGTGGAGACCGATGGAGACAGCTGATAGAGACCAATGGAGACAGCTGGTGGAGACCGATGGAGACAGCTGGTGGAGACCGATGGAGACAGCTAATGGAGACCGATGGAGACAGCTGTAGAGACAATGGAGAGACCGATGGAGACAGCTGGTGGAGACCGATGGAGACAGCTAATGGAGACCGATGGAGACAGCTGGTAGAGACCAATGGAGACAGATAATGGAGACCGATGGAGACAGCTGGTAGAGACCAATGGAGACAGCTAATGGAGACCGATGGAGACAGCTGGTGGAGACCGATGGAGACAGCTGGTAGAGACCAATGGACACAGCTGGTGGAGACCGATGGAGACAGCTAATGGAGACCGATGGAGACAGCTAGTGGAGACCGATGGAGACAGCTGGTAGAGACCAATGGACACAGCTAGGGTGGTAATGGAGACCGATGGAGACAGCTGGTAGAGAATGATGGAGACAGCTAATGGAGACCGATGGAGACAGCTAGTGGAGACCGATGGAGACAGATAATGGAGACCGATGAAGACAGCTGGTAGAGACCAATGGAGACAGCTAATGGAGACCGATGGAGACAGCTGGCGGAGACGGATGGAGACAGCTGGTGGAGACCGATGGAGACAGCTGGTGGAGACCGATGGAGACAGCTGGTTGAGACCGATGGAGACAGCTGGTGGAGACCGATGGAGACAGCTGGTGGAGACCGATGGAGTTAGCTAATGGAGACCGATGGAGTTAGCTAATGGAGACTGATGGAGGCAGCTGGTGGAGACCGATGGAGACAGCAAATAGAGACCGATGGAGACAGCTAATGTAGACCGATGGAGACAGCTAATGTAGACCGATGGAGACAGCTAATGGAGACCGATGGAGTTAGCTAATGCTGAGACCTGGAGACCGATGGAGACAGCAAATAGAGACCGATGGAGACAGCTAATGTAGACCGATGGAGACAGCTAATGGAGACTGATGGAGTTAGCTAATGGAGACTGATGGAGACAGCTGATGTAGACCGATGGAGACAGCAAATAGAGACCGATGGAGACAGCTAATGTAGACCGATGGAGTTAGCTAATGGAGACCGATGGAGTTAGCTAATGGAGACTGATGGAGGCAGCTGGTAGAGACCAATGGAGACAGCTGGTGGAGACCAATGGAGACAGCTGGTGGAGACTGATGGAGACAGCTGGTGGAGACCGATGGAGACAGCTAATGGAGACTGATGGAGTTAGCTAATGGAGACTGATGGAGACAGCTAGAGACCGATGGAGACAGCTGGTGGAGACCAATGGAGACAGCTGGTGGAGACCGATGGAGACAGCTAATGGAGACCGATGGAGACAGCTGGTTGAGACCGATGGAGACAGCTGGTGGAGACTGATGGAGACAGCTGGTGGAGACCGATGGAGACAGCTGGTGGAGACCGATGGAGACTGATGGAGACCGATGGAGACTGTGGAGACCGATGGTGGAGACTGATGGAGATAGCTAATGGAGACCGATGGACACAGCTGGTGGAGACTGATGGAGACAGCTGGTGGAGACCGATGGAGACAGCTGGTGGAGACCGATGGTGGAGACTGATGGAGATAGCTAATGGAGACCGATGGACACAGCTGGTGGAGACTGATGGAGATAGCTAATGGAGACCGATGGAGACAGCTGGTGGCAACCGATGTTATTTAATTCATAAAACTGTTAACAAACTATTAATAAAATGCATGTTTTGCAGAATCATCTACACATTTTGGTTATCAAGCAATAATATAAGTGTCCACACTAAAGAGCGTAATAATGTCTAAATAACTACAAAACAGAGGATCGATCGAAACGTCACTGCTACATTATTTTATTATACATTGTCCTTTTATCCACTAGATGGAGATCCTATAGGTGTTCTTATTACACACCTGCCATGAACAACCAACCACATGTCTAATTGTCTATGCCCAACTGTTCTGTGGTGACGTGGTGGTCCCCAGACAGGTTTTACCATAACATTTATGTCCGTAGTATGTGGCATGAAATGAAGAATTATACAGGACCTCAGTAATTATAAATTTACACAGACTGCCCACACTCTAGGCATAGCATATCAGCAGGAAGCTAGGTGACGTTTCAAGCATGAGTGACAAGGCTAATAGTGCACCTTCTCAATATCCAACAGTATCTGTTTCAGCCTCCTGAGTTCGTGACCTTTCACCGGCTCCTTCTCATGCATGTTGTCTGCGTGGACGTCAATGATCTGTCGTGGACTGTGGACATTTGATGACGTCAGGCGGCCAAGAGAATTCTCAAATTGTACTGCAGAGGAATGTTTCATTTGTTAACATATTGTGACAGCTGCATGTAACAGCACGGGTGACACTGCAACACACACACACACACAGTCACACACACAGTCACACATGGAATAGTACAGATGACACTGCAACACACAGTCACACACACAGTCACACACACACAGTCACACACACACAGTCACACACACACACACACACACACACAACACACACACACACACACACACACACAGTCACACACACACACACACACACACACACACACACACACACACACACACACAACCACACACACACACACACACACACACACACACACACACACACACACACACACACACACACACACACACACACACACACACACACACACACACACACACACCACACACACACACACACACACACACACACACACACACACACACACACACACACACACACACACACACACACACACACACACACACACACACACACACACACACACACACACACACACACACACACACACACACACACACACACACACACACACACACACACACACACACACACACACACACAGTCACACACACAAAACACACACAGTCACACAACACACACCACACACACACACACACACACACACACACACACACACACACACACACACACAACACACACACACACACACACACACACACACACACACACACACACACACACACAGTCACACACACACACAGTCACACACACAGTCACACACACACACGTCACACACAGCACACACACACACACACACACACACACACACACACACCACACACACACACACACACACACACACACACACACACACACACTGACACAAACACACACACACACACACCCCACACACACACACCACACCCACACACACACACAAGCACACACACACACACACAACACACACACCACACACACACCCAAACACACTCACAACACAGTCACCACACACACACACACACACACACACACACCACACACACACACACACACACACACACACACACACACACACACACACACACACACACACACACACACACACACACACACACACACACACACACACACACACACACACACACACACACACACACACACACACACAAACACACACACACAAAACACACACACACACACACACACACACACATACACAGGTTATACATAATAAATTTTACATGCAACCGAATACCAGATGAAGAATATTAAATCCGCCCAGTTAGTGTAAATGTGAATGTATATTCTGCACTCAGTTTGCATTGGTGAGTGACTTAAGCTGTGTGTATGAGACCCGCGGCACACCTGGTTTGTAAACCTTGGTTTCGATACGAGCGAGGTGAGGAAGCACGAGCCTTGGCTCACTGCTCTTGCTCTGTGCAGGAGCCACCTGGTTCTGTCTGCGCTCCTCCGCAGCCTTCTTCATCAGCCACGTCTACAAAACAAAACAACTGTAAACATTGTAAGTCAACAACTGTAAAGGTGTAAACATTGTAAGTAACAGCAAATTCAATATTCATCCAAAAACTTTAAGGGATCCTTGAAGAAGTTTAATATATATATATTTTAAGTTACAATCTCTAGGCTAGCACTGGGCCTAAAATCTCTTTAGCCAACTTAGCTAAAAGTTAGAAATTTCCTTAGCCAAATGAGATTTTCTTTAGCCATTTTTAGATGTCAATTTTAATTAACCTAACATTTATATCATTGTTAGCATAAAAGAAAACTAACACATATAAAGCAACTAAACCCCCCACACAATTTGATTGAACTAGTCAATCTTTTTCAGAACATTCATATCAAGCCAACCTTGCTATGCTGGCATTGAGTGTGAGGGTGGCCACTGTCAGGGTGCCTGGCATGCTGTGGTTCTTTGTCCCAAATTGAGACAATCCGTGATAATAAAGTTTTATTGTATTGTATTTGTATTGTAGGATAGAGATTATAACGTATCTTTTATTATACCTGAACACATTATATTAATTGTTGTACAATCTGTTTTACTGTCTATATTTTACATTTTATTGACTTGACTGTGTACAGCGCTTCTGGGCAACTGTTTAAAGTGTGAGAAGAGTGTGTTACATGTCTGGTAAAGGAATAAAGCAACAACACTGACCGTGTAGTAGAAGTCGTCCAAGTAGGGGTTGTCTGTCTGCAGCTGCAGCAGCTGGATCTTAATCACCCAGTCCTTCTCCCGCTGCAGCATCAGCCCCGCATACTCCTCCTCCTCCGTCTCCGCCTCCCCCTCTCCCTCCCCCTCCCCCTCCCACTCACCCTGCTCCATCCACGCCTGGGGGTGGTTGTTGAAGTGGGGCGGGGGGTAGCGGGGTGGCATCAACATGTGCAGGCCCCCACGCATGGATTGGGGCCTGTGCATATGGGGTGGCATCGGCGGCCCACCCCGCGGGCCCATGAACATTGGGGGGCGATGGCCGTACTGACTGGAGGGTAGAAACAGTAACTGGGTCTAGTAACGGTGGTCACGGTCATAGCAACACAACTGAATAGCAGATAATATAGTTAGCTTATAGAAATAACACAATTGGAAATTGGTGTGTGTGTGTGTGTGTGTGTGTGTGTGTGTGTGAAACAGTAACTGGTGTCTAGTAACGGTGTGTCATGTGTCATATGATACACAATGAATAGCAGATAATATAGTTAACTTATAGAAATAACTCAATTGGAAATGAGTGTGTGTGTGTGTGTGTGTGTGTGAGGTGCGCGGTGGTGCGTGTGTATGTTTGTGCCTGTGTATGTGTGGGTTTGTGTGTATGTGTGTGTGTCGCGTGTGCCTATGCGTTTGTATAAATTAATGTATCTATTTGTATGTGTGTATGTTTGTGCCTGTGTATGCGTGTTTGTGTGTGTGGGTGTGTGCGCGTGCGTGTGTGCGTGCGTGTGCATGCGTGTATAAATTAATGTATCTATTTGTATGTGTGTATGTTTGTGCCTGTGTATGTGTGTTTGTGTGTGTGTGGGTGTGTGCGCGTGGTGTGTGTGTGTGCGTGCGTGTGCGTGCGCGTATGCGTGTATAAATTAATGTATCTATTCGTATGTGTGTATGTTTGTGCCTGTGTATGTGTGTGTATGTGTGTGTATGTGTCTGTGTGTGCGTATGCGTGTATAAATTAATGTATCTATTTGTATGTGTGTATGTTTGTGCCTGTGTATGTGGGTGTTTGTGTGATTGTGTGTGTGTGGTGGGTGCGCGCGCGCGTGTGTGCGTGCGTGCGTGTGTGTGTCGTGTGTGTGTGCGTGGTGCGTGATGAAATGCACTATTTACTTACGGAGGAAAGTAGCCTCTAGGTGGCGGTGGCATGAAGCGCCCTCCTTGTGGAAAGTGCATGTGACCCGGATCGGGGAAAGGGGGTGGACCACAGGGTCTGAAAAAACACCAGAAACACATTTCATGTTGCCAGTCAAAAAACGAAATACTTCTATTACTATTTTCAGGAAGTTACTACACAACCTAGAAGTGACATGCTTCATTGATGACAGAAGGACATGTTACACTTGCATTGGCCATTAATCTGGTTATAAATATGTTCAACGGAACAACACTAGACAAACCATAATCACTACAATACAATTAAATAAGTGTATAATACATTTTGACATATATTTGTAAATAAATAAATTATGTAAAACAAAGGGTGTGCTAAACAGTGTCTAAACTTAACTAAGAAAGACAGAAGTACCACTTACTGGACAATTATCAGAAGTGTTTTTAGAAAAAAAACTACAAGTAAAAGAAACATCCCAATTTGAATTTGACAAATGAAAACTTATGATGTAAACTCGACACTGCTTTAACATCAATGAAGTAGGGTGTAATAAGTTACGCAACGTAAAATAACAACATCAGTGATAATAGACAACAGTAGTGTGCCTAGTCAGCTCACCTCTGGTGCATGTTGGGGTAGGGCAGGAGGTGTCTCGGGGGCCCACCGCGCCCCATGTGCATGCCACGGAAAGGGTGCGGCATCATACCCTCCGGTGGGGGTCTCCACGGCGGGGGGCCCTGAAGGGGCAGCTTGCGGTTGTGGCCAGGGCCCGGCAACCTCATTGGCTTCCCCATCGGTGGACTGCCCCCTGAGGGCGGGGTACTTGACATGTCACAGGGCGTGCTGGTTGCCCCCAGCTTTGCAGGGGGTACGGAGGGTGTACTGCTGTTGATGGGGGACACTCGGGGCGACTGGACCAGGGTGACATCTGGTGGCCGTACCTTGGGTTGTTCTGAGCGTGTTGCTTCAGTTTTTGAGGGGACTGTCGCATCTGTGGCAACAATACATTTTGTATTTCATCTATCATTTCTTACAGCATTACAAGGGTTATGATGAACTGAAGTCACTGGGATATAATCTATGGATTTCTGAACTATGTGGTTCTTTGATCGAAACAAATTGCAAGAGTTTACATAAGCATGCATGCACATTTGGTATTTCAAATCAAAAATATGTTTCACTACCTAGTCACCCGAGAAGGCTGACCAAAAGTTGGTAAAAACAAACATACAAATACAACACGAAATAACACAATAACTGAGACACACACAATGCCGAACTACCATGAGACACATAGCATGTTGTCATCCAAACATCTGAAACAGGGTTTGGAATGAACACAGCACAATCTGAATTAAAGCCAGACAAGCTGCACATGCAAGTCACTGACAGTCAGACTAACATTTTGGCTACTGCAGACAATACTATCGCAATTACAAGAAACAAGGTACCGTTTCAAACATTCTTATGAGCTCGTAACACAGATTTCACTCTTTAAGACGAATTCCACCCGTGTACACCGCAAACTGTCACCACCATAACATGGCAGAGACTTTTTCGGCATAATAATAATATCCCCAATGACAGGCTTTTGGGGTTTTACACAGCTACAAAAATGTTGTCACATATTTTGTTTAATGATAGACTTTCCTCGTGAGCTCACTGTGCTTATGAAATGGTCCCTGGACGTGTTTACATTGCGCCATCTGCCATAAAGCGAAGCAAAGCAAAGAGGAGACAAAGCGACGTACCAAAGAGACACCGGAGAAGAGACTGTGTAGTGGGGGAGATCGGGCGTTGGGGGGCGCCAGGCTCCATGACAGAGGGCAGCCCATGCATGCCGTCCAGCAGGGTAAGGTGGTCACTATGCAGGGTGGGGTTGCCGGGGTTCAGTAGAGAGTGGATTGTCGGTGACAATCGCATGCCTTCATTGGGAAAGGGAACGCGGGGTTATGAAGCGGTCATGCACAGACAGACATGGGGAGGATGGGGGGAGGGTTCACAGGGGTAATGTGTGACGGACTGTGTGACAGACAATACAATTAAATGTTTGTAAACCTTTGACAAATTAATACAGCCACCTCACAATTAAGGTCACCCTTAAAACAGCAACGCAGTTTCAGTAATGTGGTCAGACACTTTAGTGGGACTAATTTAAAGTTACCTTAATTGTGAGGTGGTTGTATTGAGGTGACCATTAAGTGAGGTCTGTCTGTATATAGTTACATACAAAAACAGTAATAATATCAGCACCTCAGACAACTACACGTGGATAAAACAGATCAACTAAGATGTAGAAAATAAACTGGCACATGTTTTTTTCAAACAGGGTTTCTGAAACTTCTTTGAAAAAGAAACGCATCCAAAGTTGATTTCTAAAACAGCTTTTAGTTCACGTCAAAACGACACAACAGCACATACAAAGAAACAGTTTGTTTCAAGCTTAAATGGTCGCTATGCGCACAAAACGTCATGTTAAAATATGACGTGTTTCCCAGATCAAGCAGCAACCAACAGTGCGGATGACAACTATGACACCTACACCCACCAAGTGAGTTTCTTTCAGGCAAAACAAGTTATTCTTATAACAAAATAACAATACCTTTGTGAAAACTGACTACATAATTTTTTTTCTATGAGTACTTGAGATAACTAGTGCAACACCATCTAACAAAACTTGTTTCATTTTAATGGCTGTTCTGGTTTGATTTACAGTGGTATAGTTTCAATTTTATGCAAATTATTCACATATTACATAGTTAGAAGTACATCAGGAATTTCAAGTTGTGGGTTACATCAGCTGAGAAATTGGCATAGTTCATCTGAGGACCTACACAGGGAATACTGTGTGGAGGAGGAAGCACTCACCAGGTTGCTGTAGCTTAGCAGCAGCTGCTCTGGAGTAAAGCTGCTCCAGGAGCTGCTGCTGGGGTCCGCTAGTGGCCGACATGTGGGTGGACGTCACTCCGGCCATCTGGTCAGCATTGACTGCACCGCCGGACGTCTGCAGAGCCAGATAGGATGCCATGCTCTGTCAGACACACAGACACACGGTCTCACAACTCACTTCTTCAGGTGTTTGGTGCAGAGAACAGGGGATTGTGTCCTCAACATTTCTATCAGCTCATACATTTTGCTCTTTGAAACATATTTTTGCTCCGAGCTTAAACATTGAAAACTGTCAGCAACAGGAAATGTTCCTCGGTAATGAAGTGGCAGTTTTATACATTCTAGAAAAACTACTTAAATTTAACAAACAAATATGATAAATGACGGATGTGAGTCATATCTTAGTGTAATGATCGTTAGTTATGCTGCCAAAGGTGAGGTGTCAACCACTTTGAATGGTTCAGAATTTACTCATAGCTAAGTGACACAGGTAATGATAATGGGTTGACAGTTACCTGGATTGTGACATAAATTTATCATTGGTTGATTGGTCAATTTTACTACACGTGCATTGTGTCAATGCATAGCAATAGCTGACACCTGTCCATCGTGGACACCTGTCTACATGCTACAGTGGACCTGTTTGCATATGTTGACTGATGTGTCATGGTAGAGTTCATAAACAAACCAGAAATATAAAACCTTCCCTTTCATTTTCAGACAGACATCTCAGAGCAACTCACACACTACAGTCGAAGACGCAACTGGTGCGAGTTCCGGAATGACTCACCGATGGCGCCACCTGTCTTCTGACCTGCCCACGAGGTGGCGTGCCAATGGGCATGGGCAGCCCGGTGGTGTGAACGGGCGACGAGGCCTGTCCGGAGATTGCGAGGTTTCTCAACAACTCATCCTGGGCGAGGATGCGCGACTGAACGGGGTCAACGGCCACACTACTTTTGGTGCTGCCACCTATGATCTCCTTTTCGATCTCCTCGAGGGTGAGGGCATTTGGAAGGACGGAGGAGAGCGATGTTGTCGGAGCACTGGTCGGAAGGACCTGTAGGGACCAGAGCAATGAGTTAACTGGAATATCTGACACTGGGTGACACTGGCATCATGTTCAGTTGATGTGATTGTTGAAATAGCCACAAGACACACAACTGCTTGGTAGGTTGGTTAATTCATGTTACTAATTTTATTTATTTTTAATTGTAAATAAAAGCTTTACATATATATATATATATATATATATATATATATATATATATATTATAAAACAGTCTTTCTGTGTGTGTGTGTGTGTGTGTGTGTGTGTGTGTGTGTGTGTGTGTGTGTGTGTGTGTGTGTGTGTGTGTGTGTGTGTGTGTGTGTGTGTGTGTGTGTGTGTGTGTGTGTGTGTGTGTGTGTGTGTGTGTGTGTGTGTGTGTGTGTGTGTGTGTGTGTGTGTGTTTTTGGGGTGTGTGTGTGTGTTTTTTTGGGGGTTTTTTTTTTGTTTTTGTTTGTGGGGTTTTGGGGGGCAAATTTTTTAAAAATTTTTTTGGGGCCCATGTTTGAAATGTGTTGTTTTGCATGTGTGTGAAAGTTCGGGCATTTTTACATGAGTGTGTTACTTACGGGTTGTGGGGCTGTGTCCTGGATGTGTTGTACTTGCATGGTGTGTTGTAGGTTCTGCACTTGTATACATGAGTGTGTTACTTACGGTGGTGGAGCTGTGTCCTGGATGTGTTGTACTTGCATGGTGTGTTGTAGGTTCTGCACTTGTATACATGAGTGTGTTACTTACAGGTGGTGGAGCTGTGTCCTGGATGTGTTGTACTTGCATGGTGTGTTGTAGGTTCTGCACTTGTATACATGAGTGTGTTACTTACGGTGGTGGAGCTGTTCCTGGATGTGTTGTACTTGCATGGTGTGTTGTAGGTTCTGCACTTGTATACATGAGTGTGTTACTTACGGTGGTGGAGCTGTGTCCTGGATGTGTTGTACTTGCATGGTGTGTTGTAGGTTCTGCACTTGTATACATGAGTGTGTTACTTACAGGTGGTGGAGCTGTGTCCTGGATGTGTTGTACTTGCATGGTGTGTTGTAGGTTCTGCACTTGTATACATGAGTGTGTTACTTACGGTGGTGGAGCTGTGTCCTGGATGTGTTGTACTTGCATGGTGTGTTGTAGGTTCTGCACTTGTATACATGAGTGTGTTACTTACGGTGGTGGAGCTGTTCCTGGATGTGTTGTACTTGCATGGTGTGTTGTAGGTTCTGCACTTGTATACATGAGTGTGTTACTTACGGTGGTGGAGCTGTGTCCTGGATGTGTTGTACTTGCATGGTGTGTTGTAGGTTCTGCACTTGTATACATGAGTGTGTTACTTACAGGTGGTGGAGCTGTGTCCTGGATGTGTTGTACTTGCATGGTGTGTTGTAGGTTCTGCACTTGTATACATGAGTGTGTTACTTACGGTGGTGGAGCTGTGTCCTGGATGTGTTGTACTTGCATGGTGTGTTGTAGGTTCTGCACTTGTATACATGAGTGTGTTACTTACGGTGGTGGAGCTGTTCCTGGATGTGTTGTACTTGCATGGTGTGTTGTAGGTTCTGCACTTGTATACATGAGTGTGTTACTTACAGGTGGTGGAGCTGTGTCCTGGATGTGTTGTACTTGCATGGTGTGTTGTAGGTTCTGCACTTGTATACATGAGTGTGTTACTTACAGGTGGTGGAGCTGTGTCCTGGATGTGTTGTACTTGCATGGTGTGTTGTAGGTTCTGCACTTGTATACATGAGTGTGTTACTTACAGGTGGTGGAGCTGTGTCCTGGATGTGTTGTACTTGCATGGTGTGTTGTAGGTTCTGCACTTGTATACATGAGTGTGTTACTTACGGTGGTGGAGCTGTGTCCTGGATGTGTTGTACTTGCATGGTGTGTTGTAGGTTCTGCACTTGTATACATGAGTGTGTTACTTACGGTGGTGGAGCTGTGTCCTGGATGTGTTGTACTTGCATGGTGTGTTGTAGGTTCTGCACTTGTATACATGAGTGTGTTACTTACGGTGGTGGAGCTGTGTCCTGGATGTGTTGTACTTGCATGGTGTGTTGTAGGTTCTGCACTTGTATACATGAGTGTGTTACTTACTGGTGGTGGAGCTGTGTCCTGGATGTGTTGTACTTGCATGGTGTGTTGTAGGTTCTGCACTTGTATACATGAGTGTGTTACTTACGGTGGTGGAGCTGTGTCCTGGATGTGTTGTACTTGCATGGTGTGTTGTAGGTTCTGCACTTGTATACATGAGTGTGTTACTTACGGTGGTGGAGCTGTGTCCTGGATGTGTTGTACTTGCATGGTGTGTTGTAGGTTCTGCACTTGTATACATGAGTGTGTTACTTACTGGTGGTGGAGCTGTGTCCTGGATGTGTTGTACTTGCATGGTGTGTTGTAGGTTCTGCACTTGTATACATGAGTGTGTTACTTACGGTGGTGGAGCTGTGTCCTGGATGTGTTGTACTTGCATGGTGTGTTGTAGGTTCTGCACTTGTATACATGAGTGTGTTACTTACAGGTGGTGGAGCTGTGTCCTGGATGTGTTGTACTTGCATGGTGTGTTGTAGGTTCTGCACTTGTATACATGAGTGTGTTACTTACAGGTGGTGGAGCTGTGTCCTGGATGTGTTGTACTTGCATGGTGTGTTGTAGGTTCTGCACTTGTATACATGAGTGTGTTACTTACGGTGGTGGAGCTGTGTCCTGGATGTGTTGTACTTGCATGGTGTGTTGTAGGTTCTGCACTTGTATACATGAGTGTGTTACTTACGGTGGTGGAGCTGTGTCCTGGATGTGTTGTACTTGCATGGTGTGTTGTAGGTTCTGCACTTGTATACATGAGTGTGTTACTTACGGTGGTGGAGCTGTGTCCTGGATGTGTTGTACTTGCATGGTGTGTTGTAGGTTCTGCACTTGTATACATGAGTGTGTTACTTACAGGTGGTGGAGCTGTGTCCTGGATGTGTTGTACTTGCATGGTGTGTTGTAGGTTCTGCACTTGTATACATGAGTGTGTTACTTACAGGTGGTGGAGCTGTGTCCTGGATGTGTTGTACTTGCATGGTGTGTTGTAGGTTCTGCACTTGTATACATGAGTGTGTTACTTACAGGTGGTGGAGCTGTGTCCTGGATGTGTTGTACTTGCATGGTGTGTTGTAGGTTCTGCACTTGTATACATGAGTGTGTTACTTACAGGTGGTGGAGCTGTGTCCTGGAGTGTTGACTTGCATGGTGTGTTGTAGGTTCTGCACTTGTATACATGAGTGTGTTACTTACAGGTGGTGGAGCTGTGTCCTGGATGTGTTGTACTTGCATGGTGTGTTGTAGGTTCTGCACTTGTATACATGAGTGTGTTACTTACAGGTGGTGGAGCTGTGTCCTGGATGTGTTGTACTTGCATGGTGTGTTGTAGGTTCTGCACTTGTATACATGAGTGTGTTACTTACGGTGGTGGAGCTGTGTCCTGGATGTGTTGTACTTGCATGGTGTGTTGTAGGTTCTGCACTTGTATACATGAGTGTGTTACTTACGGTGGTGGAGCTGTGTCCTGGATGTGTTGTACTTGCATGGTGTGTTGTAGGTTCTGCACTTGTATACATGAGTGTGTTACTTACGGTGGTGGAGCTGTGTCCTGGATGTGTTGTACTTGCATGGTGTGTTGTAGGTTCTGCACTTGTATACATGAGTGTGTTACTTACGGTGGTGGAGCTGTGTCCTGGATGTGTTGTACTTGCATGGTGTGTTGTAGGTTCTGCACTTGTATACATGAGTGTGTTACTTACTGGTGGTGGAGCTGTGTCCTGGATGTGTTGTACTTGCATGGTGTGTTGTAGGTTCTGCACTTGTATACATGAGTGTGTTACTTACTGGTGGTGGAGCTGTGTCCTGGATGTGTTGTACTTGCATGGTGTGTTGTAGGTTCTGCACTTGTATACATGAGTGTGTTACTTACGGTGGTGGAGCTGTGTCCTGGATGTGTTGTACTTGCATGGTGTGTTGTAGGTTCTGCACTTGTATACATGAGTGTGTTACTTACTGGTGGTGGAGCTGTGTCCTGGATGTGTTGTACTTGCATGGTGTGTTGTAGGTTCTGCACTTGTATACATGAGTGTGTTACTTACTGGTGGTGGAGCTGTGTCCTGGATGTGTTGTACTTGCATGGTGTGTTGTAGGTTCTGCACTTGTATACATGAGTGTGTTACTTACATGGTGGTGGAGCTGTGTCCTGGATGTGTTGTACTTGCATGGTGTGTTGTAGGTTCTGCACTTGTATACATGAGTGTGTTACTTACAGGTGGTGGAGCTGTGTCCTGGATGTGTTGTACTTGCATGGTGTGTTGTAGGTTCTGCACTTGTATACATGAGTGTGTTACTTACTGTGTGTGGGCTGTGTCCTGGATGTGTTGTACTTGCATGGTGTGTTGTAGGTTCTGCACTTGTATACATGAGTGTGTTACTTACTGGTGGTGGAGCTGTGTCCTGGATGTGTTGTACTTGCATGGTGTGTTGTAGGTTCTGCACTTGTATACATGAGTGTGTTACTTACGGTGGTGGAGCTGTGTCCTGGATGTGTTGTACTTGCATGGTGTGTTGTAGGTTCTGCACTTGTATACATGAGTGTGTTACTTACAGGTGGTGGAGCTGTGTCCTGGATGTGTTGTACTTGCATGGTGTGTTGTAGGTTCTGCACTTGTATACATGAGTGTGTTACTTACAGGTGGTGGAGCTGTGTCCTGGATGTGTTGTACTTGCATGGTGTGTTGTAGGTTCTGCACTTGTATACATGAGTGTGTTACTTACTAGTTGTGGGGCTGTGTCCTGGATGTGTTGTACTTGCATGGTGTGTTGTAGGTTCTGCACTTGTATACATGAGTGTGTTACTTACTGGTGGTGGAGCTGTGTCCTGGATGTGTTGTACTTGCATGGTGTGTTGTAGGTTCTGCACTTGTATACATGAGTGTGTTACTTACTGGTGGTGGAGCTGTGTCCTGGATGTGTTGTACTTGCATGGTGTGTTGTAGGTTCTGCACTTGTATACATGAGTGTGTTACTTACTGGTGGTGGAGCTGTGTCCTGGATGTGTTGTACTTGCATGGTGTGTTGTAGGTTCTGCACTTGTATACATGAGTGTGTTACTTACTGGTGGTGGAGCTGTGTCCTGGATGTGTTGTACTTGCATGGTGTGTTGTAGGTTCTGCACTTGTATACATGAGTGTGTTACTTACAGGTGGTGGAGCTGTGTCCTGGATGTGTTGTACTTGCATGGTGTGTTGTAGGTTCTGCACTTGTATACATGAGTGTGTTACTTACAGGTGGTGGAGCTGTGTCCTGGATGTGTTGTACTTGCATGGTGTGTTGTAGGTTCTGCACTTGTATACATGAGTGTGTTACTTACAGGTGGTGGAGCTGTGTCCTGGATGTGTTGTACTTGCATGGTGTGTTGTAGGTTCTGCACTTGTATACATGAGTGTGTTACTTACTGGTGGTGGAGCTGTGTCCTGGATGTGTTGTACTTGCATGGTGTGTTGTAGGTTCTGCACTTGTATACATGAGTGTGTTACTTACTGGTGGTGGAGCTGTGTCCTGGATGTGTTGTACTTGCATGGTGTGTTGTAGGTTCTGCACTTGTATACATGAGTGTGTTACTTACTGGTGGTGGAGCTGTGTCCTGGATGTGTTGTACTTGCATGGTGTGTTGTAGGTTCTGCACTTGTATACATGAGTGTGTTACTTACTGGTGGTGGAGCTGTGTCCTGGATGTGTTGTACTTGCATGGTGTGTTGTAGGTTCTGCACTTGTATACATGAGTGTGTTACTTACAGGTGGTGGAGCTGTGTCCTGGATGTGTTGTACTTGCATGGTGTGTTGTAGGTTCTGCACTTGTATACATGAGTGTGTTACTTACTGGTGGTGGAGCTGTGTCCTGGATGTGTTGTACTTGCATGGTGTGTTGTAGGTTCTGCACTTGTATACATGAGTGTGTTACTTACAGGTGGTGGAGCTGTGTCCTGGATGTGTTGTACTTGCATGGTGTGTTGTAGGTTCTGCACTTGTATACATGAGTGTGTTACTTACAGGTGGTGGAGCTGTGTCCTGGATGTGTTGTACTTGCATGGTGTGTTGTAGGTTCTGCACTTGTATACATGAGTGTGTTACTTACAGGTGGTGGAGCTGTGTCCTGGATGTGTTGTACTTGCATGGTGTGTTGTAGGTTCTGCACTTGTATACATGAGTGTGTTACTTACAGGTGGTGGAGCTGTGTCCTGGATGTGTTGTACTTGCATGGTGTGTTGTAGGTTCTGCACTTGTATACATGAGTGTGTTACTTACAGGTGGTGGAGCTGTGTCCTGGATGTGTTGTACTTGCATGGTGTGTTGTAGGTTCTGCACTTGTATACATGAGTGTGTTACTTACAGGTGGTGGAGCTGTGTCCTGGATGTGGTGTACTTGCATGGCGCGCAGTAAGTTCTGTAGGGTGTCTTCCTGCTGCTGTTGTTTCAGCTTCAACTCACGTGTGTGAGGTGACCCCCAGATACTGTGGTGACCGCCAATCTGACAACAGTGGGCCAGTTAATATTACATAATGTTTTTCATGTTTTTTTTATGAAATGTCATCAAATATTAGGATGCGTTACTTGTGTTCCTACAAGTTTACTGTCCTCTATAACAAATCTACACATCAAACACATTGTAATTTTGAACAACTAGGCATTAACTCTTTACTGGGTAGACAGCCTTCTTATTTTACACCCTGCTGTGGGCAGACAATTTTAAGATGGCAGCCATCTGTGAATTACGCTGCATGTTGCTTGCATTAAAATTCTAATAACTCAACAACCGATGCATACAAATATATGAAATTAATTGCACTGTACATGGAATGACTGCGTGAATAAAATGTGTTATTAACATTTATGTGTTGCAATCAATTACATTTCAGATCTTGAAGCAAACTTTAACAATTATGATACAAAATAAATAAGCAACTTCATCATGCTATGCATATTAAAAACATAATGCCGCACGATGTCGGAGGTTAACTAGACGAACGCACTTCAATATCCTTCCAAATAAACTCACTTAATTCGCAAATTAAAACAATTTTTCACAAAATGGCGTCAGCACGTTTCCGTGACCTACATAGAGCTTAGGTCAGCAGTTTGAGCTGGCTGGTTAATGTAAAAGAAGGATGTGATCGCGGTAAACGAAAGACCCACGAACTGTGAGTTTACTGCGCAGTTTTGGACGGTCTGCACGTACGAGGGGTTGGGCAGTTTTGGACGGTCTGCGCAGTAAAGAGTTAAGTCAGAAAAACATTCAGATGGTGTGAAATTATTTGAATAAACTGTCTATTCATATTTTTCTACCGCTGTCAAGCACTAAAATCTGAGATATACTGGCCGTATGAAATGTTGCAGTTAAAAAGACCAGACTGCAGGGAACACTGGAAAGCTGTGACAAGGATGTAGAAACAACATCTTTGAAGTCTTTGGAATTAGGATAACAACAGGAAAATTGACTATTCGAGTAAAACATTTTTGGCCAAAAAATGTTTGGCATATCGAGATTTGTGAACAGGACAAATTAGACAGTGCTGTGAGACTAGATTGACTCACCAACTCTTCTGTGTTCAACAGTCCAGGAGGAGACGTAGGTCCCAGCAACTCATCAAGGTCAACAATGTGTTTTCTCTGAAGTGCCAACATGCAATGATCAATGTGTTGCATAGGTTAACCCCTGAATTTACTGTTGTGAATCTTTTGGTAAACAGAAGACCTTCAACTAATTTCAGACCAACTACAATTTTGGTAACAGTTTTGTCCAGTTAGAAATGTAGTTAGATATGCATGCTGAGTGTGCTGGTCAGGAGCGGATTAACTTTTGACTGTAAAGTCTAGCTGAACTGAACATATTATAGAAGGTACATGGCAAATTGTTTACTATCATTTGATAATAACAGAATGTACGAGTGAGTATAGAAGAAATTTATTTACTTTTGCATGGTTGGATTGTCATATTCTTAGTGATAATATCACATATGATAGTTTTATATTATACTAACAATGTCTAACATTTATGTTTGCAGACAATACTGAATAAGACAACCTGACTGGACCGGACTGGACCAACTTATGACAGAATCACTTACGCCAGGAATGGGTCTGCCAGCAGTGACACTGTGCAGTGTGGTGACATCATCCTCTTCCTTGTCATCATCATCATCGTCGTCATCCTCTACGATCAGATGACTGATGCTTTCTTCTAGGGCTTCCTGAAGTTACACAAATCAACTGACTAATTAGTGCTGAATCAAAAACACTGACCAAGTTCAAGCAACACAGCGAAAACTGTACAAAAGGAAACAAAGTGTGATTTGTTGCCTTAAAATTATTCATGTGATCATAATCAGTTCCGAATTATTCCCCCCTCAAAAAAAACATTGGGAATACAACCATATGAGAGGCAGCCGTAACCCTGGGGTAGTAATGTGAGGGGACACCTACTTCCTGTCGGGTCTTGTACTTGCGACCAGGAGCACTGCCCAGGTCAGAGGGCAACAGATGCGGGTCTTCAAGCTCCAGCAGCACAGCCATCTTCTCATGCTCCTCCTCCCAATCATCCTCAGCTGCCGTACCATAAAATAAATAATATTTTATTTGTTTCAACAACAGACATACATATTATACACGACACTGAAATGTTGCGTAAAGTATACGTACATATACAAGCCCTACATAGCATTAGGTTTATTAACCCTACAGGTAACCAGGGTTGAAAATTGGCCCAAATGCACCCTCTGTTTTCATTTCCATCACACGTAACTGACACAAGAACATTTAGTATCACTGGATAGCTGACAGATTTTTCTAGATCATATATATTTTTGTTGCATAGATTTGGTAGACAGATTTTTCACAATCGAGTTTACAAAGCATGTGATGTTGTGGTGGGAAAATTGGCAGATATAGAGGTTTGATATTGGTGGTGTATAAAATTTGAAAAACAAGCAGAAATATTGATTGATAAGTATTATTCTTGTGTTAAGGTTATTCATAAAGTTGTACTGGGCATATATTGAGTAGTGGTTTTGGTTAAAGTTTGTTAGTTAACAGTATTTTTGAACAGATTAGATGAATGGGTGATAATAGGGTAATCTGGGCTTCGACAAATTGTAAACAAGATTGAGCAAATCTCTTTATTTGATATAGTTTATAAGAGATAAAGCAATAAGCGTAACAACTACATATGTAAGATAATACTGTGAATAGGTATCATTGTTATTAAAAATAAACAAGTGTTTTAGTAGGAAACCCTTGTTTGTTTATATAGGTAGTGTCCAACGTTTCCGCTAGGGAACGGTACCAGTACAGACTAAACTTATTGTTCATGGTAGCATAGGTAGTAAGTTGTTTATAACATAAAGTGTGCTGCAGTTGCTGTACACAATAAACAAACAGTCTTTCTAAAGACTAAGTTGGTATAAACTAAGAGTTGATTTTGACAAATCGTAATATGGCACCTTGCAAGCGGCAAGTGAAGGCAAGGAGGCACTTGGTGTGTAACCACTGCCACAGCTTGGTGGATTTTGCCGTATCGGGGTGCGGAAAAACTTGGTCAGAGACAACGGAGGAAGGGTTTACGTTCCAATGTTTAGGGTGTTGGAAAGTGGACTGTCTGACAGCAGAGTTGGCTAGGCTAACGGATATTGTGAAGGGGATGGAGAGTGGTGGGAGGGTGATTGCAAGGAAAACAAATGGAGAAAGAACAACAGGAAACATGACATGCAGGAAGGTGACAGGGGAGAAAGTGACAGTAGAGAAGGAGGGAGGGACAAAGGGAAAGGAGACGAGAGAAGTAGATGCGACAGGAGGAAAGACGAATGGAAGAAAGGAAGTGAGAGTAGATGTGACCAAACAGAAGTCAATAACAAGGACGATGACAGGAAGAAAAGAGACAGGAAAGAAAGGAACAACAGAGAAAGCGGCAGGGGGAAAGTCAGCAACCAGGGAGATGCAAAACGGAGGAGTTACTAAGCAGTGATCGACGGGGCATTGAGAACAGAAAGGGTATTTATGGGAGACTCCATTTTGCGAAAGACAGACAGGACATTAAGCAAAGGAGAAGACGTTGTTGTTTGTCTTCCGGGGGCTCCTTAGAGCATGTGACTGAACGGGTAGAGAACGTATTGGGGCATGGCCAAGGGAGGTCTATATTAGTACATGTATGGACAAACAATGCAGACAGGGATGGAACAACTAGGATAGTAAAGAGATACAGAGAGTTGGTAAAGACACTGAAGAAGACAAGAGTTGAACAGATCATACTCTTAGGAATCTTGCCAGTGATGAGGGGAAGGGGAGTAACATCAAGAAACTGCAAGAGGGTGGCAATTAACACACTACTAGAGCAGATGTGTGAAGAAGAAGGAGTTGTATTTGTAGATTTGTGGGGATATATTGTTGGGAAAGAAGGCATGTTTATGAGAGATGGCCTCCATCTAAGCGGAAAGGGTGCAGCAGTGTTCTCCGAGAACCTGCTTCGATCGATGGATAATGGAACAGGTTGCAACTTTTTAAACTAGTTTCGCAGGGGGGATACACAGAGAAGCCAAATACTAGAGGCATAGATAAAGATAGCAAAAAGAAATCAGCAAAGAACAGACTGGAAAGCCCTACGGAATTTGGTTATAAATGTGTTTGTTTAAAGGCAAGGAGCATAGTAAACAAAAGAAATGAACCAAACATTATGGTAGAAGATATTGACCCTCACATAATAGGTCTAACTGAATCTTGGGCCACCCCCGATATATCAGAAGCCGAATTAGGAATGACAGGATATGTAATGTTTAGGAAAGATAGATTAGGAAGAAGGGGAGGCGGAGTTATTTTATATATTACAGAATCCATCCAGGCTTATGAAATAAAATTAGAAAAAGAAGCAGAATGTGAAGAAGCTGTCTGGTGTAACATAGTTACAGGAAACTCAACATTAACTGTTGGGTTAGTGTATCGGAGTCCAAACATAAGCATAGAAGAGAATGAAAAAATACATAACGCTATCAAAGAAGTGAGTAAATGGGACTGTATTATTATGGGGGATTTTAACCATGGGCATATACAGTGGACATCTCTACAGAGTACCGGGAGAGAGGATCAAAGTTTTTAAATTTAGTTCAAGATAGTTTCCTTTCTCAACATGTGTTAGAAGCAACCAGGGGCGAGAATGTGTTAGACATAGTATTGAGCTCACAGAAGGAATTTGTTGATAATGTCAAGATATGTGAGCCACTGTGGTGTACCGTAAATCCTGTATTACTAGCCGCACCCCTAATTAAAGCCGCACCCCGACTTTTGACCTAAATCCCGAATTTCCTCCGCTCTGTTTGATATCGGCAAAACCCTTATTTAAAGCCGCACCCCAACTTTGAGCCAATACCATTAACTGCGTGCGACATACTGCCGTAGCGCACGCAATTTGGAAACATTTTAACCTGTTTCATAGAAGTCATAACTTTGCTAATAATGATCATAAATGAATAACTGAAAGACTCATTATTGTAATGCATTTATAATTACGACACAGTATGTATTTTAATCGGAATATTACTACGTTAATTTGGAGAAAAAAGGGGGGGAAATAACCACAATTTCACCATGCTATCAGAATATAATTGGGTGGCAGAATGTCCATACATCCAACGAATAAAATGTAGCCACATATTTAAGCTATTCAATGGTGCTAAAATTATTAAAATATGTTAAGAAGTTTTGGTTTTATAGGATTGAATGTAGAATCATGCATAATGCTGGCACCTATAACATGTAAGCTACCCATCCTCTCCCAGGCCTCTGTATACTTCAAAGACTCTTCCTTGCCGGCTAGCAACAATGTAATAACTTGGCGTCTCCGCCAGCGTGGGAACGGATGTAACACATTTTTCTCAGACAGTCTCCCTTAATTAGGCCACCAGCCACCCGTGTTTGTCCAAGCATCATCGCCCAGGCACAGGGAAGTCGGGGTTACAACATTGTATCTTGACCCAGAAAACAAATGCAATTAACTCGGTCGTCAGTGGCTGGGAAGCCCTGGTAGAGTGTGGTGTTGTTTTGACAATCGGCATGAAGCCTGGCTTTTGTAAACGTGTGAACATTGTTCTTGGAACTGAGATTAAAACTAATGTCAAAACAAAACAGACGGCGTGGGATTGATGCTAGCAAAGGACGATGACATAACATTTATTTGCCGGCGCGTGCGGCAGCATCAAAGACTCAGACACGGACAATTACACTGAACAACCTCATGCCATTCGCGCAGCGTTCTTTGACGGCGACAATACTAAAATAGTGTTGACAAAGGATTATATTAACTGTGAAAGGAATTATTTCATCATATTTGATGATGATTGTCTGATGCACGCGGACCCACGCAAGGTCAACGATGTTGCCAACGTTGAAATGGATACATGAAATGCGCCGCCGAGCCGTTCCCTTCCCCGACCTAGCCAAGGCATTCTTTGACGGCGACGATGAAAGGGGGGGGTTTAACTGTGACATGTTTTCATATTCTGATCGTTGTTCTGAACATTTTATGGACATGGGGTTTTTTTAACAGTGTTATATCATTTGTTTACACAAGTAGCAATTGTAATACAATGTGTTATTTATCAAACCCCCGTTTCTTCGGTAAGTTTTTCAGTTTATACTGACAATTTTGTGACCCTTTAATTTTTCTCGGGAAATTACTGTATTTAAAGCCCACCCCAACTTTTGGGGTTTTTGTCCTCATTTTTAATATGTTTGTGGCCCTGGGTTTGGGGAGTGATCACAACCAGTCATTTTATCATCAAAGAAAGGGAGAACGGAATAGAAAAATAAGTACAGGAAAAATTTCCAAAAAAGGGGATACTAAATATTTTGAAAGATAGACTGGAATAACACACTGAAGAATAAAACAACAGAATGCTGGAATATTTTAAAAAGTGAAATTGACTGGTTTTTGACAAATTTTCCCCCTTTAAAAAAAAAGTGGAAACGGTCAAAGAAGAAAACAAAAACACTTTTGAAGGAAGCCATTAGAAAAATCAAGTGCAAGCAAATGATGTGGAAGACATATAGACAACCGGGGAAAAGACTATACTTTATAAAGAAGCACTTAATCAAGTTACAGCTGAAATTAGAAATTCAAAAAGAAGCTAAAAAAAAAAAGCTTTTTAAAATAAAACATGACAGCAAAGTTTTTATGCGTATGTTCGAAGTAAACAGAAATTCAGGATAAGGTCGTCATCTAGAAGGTAGTGATGGGAACATAATAACAGAGGGATTCTTAATGGAGAAAACCTAAATGAGTACTTTAGTTCGGTGTTTACCAGGGAAGATATTAGATATTACCAGTACTTGAGACTAAGTTCAAGGGAGAAGTTTTTACTATTTAGTACGACTAATTGTAACCCCAACAATGGTAGGTATGAAAATAAGAGAAAAAATAATAAACAACTGGAGTGGATGGGATTCCCCCGAAATTACTATTGGGAAAATTTTAGAACAAATCAGATACCGCTTGCAACAGTGTTAATTTTTAAAGGGGGGAAACTTAAATAAAAAAAAAGGTTCAGAAACAAGTCAGAGAACTATAGACCAGTGATTTAAATCACAAAATTAAAAAACTAATTAAAGATCACCTGGTTGATTTTCTTGTTAAAAATAAATTGATAAACCCATCTCAACATGGGTTTTTAAAAGCGAGGTCATGCTTAACAAATATGTTATGTTTTTTGAAAGATATCACAAAGTGGGTAGATGAGGGATCACCAGTAGATATAATCTATTTGGATTAAAAAAAGCCTTTGACAAAGTGTCACACCAAAGACTACTACTTAAACTAAAGGCCCATGCCATAGGAAATGGTATGATCAACAGATAGAAGACAAAGAGTAGTAGTTGATGAGGAGGTTTCAAACTGGAAATCGGTTTTGAGTGGAGTACCGCAGGGATCAGTACTGGGACCTATTTTATTCTTAATATATATCAATGATTTGGATGATGACATAACAAGCAAGGTGTTGAAGTTTGCGGATGACACAAGTGTTTAGGAAAATTAAAAGTGATGCAGATATCAGCATTTACAAGATGATCTTAAAAAGTTGATAGAATGGTCTGAGAAGTGGCAAATGCTGTTTAATTTTGGAAAGTGTAAGTGCCTCCACACAGGACATGGGAATGAAGATGCACAATATACAATGGGTGGTACTATACTAAATACTACCTTAAAGGAAAAGGAGTTAGGGTTAACTATTAGTGCTAACATGAAGGTGTCAGAGCAGTGTGGAATTGCAGCAGCGAAGGGAAACCAAATTCTTGGATTAATCAGGCAAAATCTACACCCCCCACACATGCAGTATCAATAGAAAGCTCTGTGAGTGGCCAATCGGCCAAAAATAAGTCACATGGGTTCAGTCGATTCAACCAGTCAGAACAGTGATTTCAAATGTAGCATCATCGACCCCACGAAACCAAAGTTGAAGAAAAAATGGTGGAGTGGTAAACAACAGTTTATCAACTTCACCACTTTTCTTTGGGTTATCTCAAGTTTCTATACAAGTTGTATTTTGATAAAATGCTTGACAGTATTCATAAACAAGCTTATTATATTAGTTCATCTAATTAGACTGACGTTGGGGGTGTTTTTGGTGTGAAAATACTTTGGGGGTGTTTTGGTGTAAATTAGCAGTGCGACATTTCTTCAGCCGGACTCGTGGGTTGCAATAGTAAAAAGCGCAGCCATAATCAGCCGGCTTGAATCAATATATTTTTATGTTGTAAAAAAATTATAAAAGTAATAGTAATATTCTCAAAGGATTTGATTCATTTTTTATTTAGCAGATAATACATGATGCTACATTTGTCTAAATGTCAAAGTATATTCATCCACGCCATCATTATCTGGCAGCAGAATAAAATGTTTGTTTATTTTTTATTTTTTTAGTTCAATTTCAGATGGCAATATCCCCATGATTATTGTTTGTTTTATAGATATTATAATTTTTTTAATAAAGCATTCTTTTAGTGTTAAAATGGTGCAACATTCATATTTTTATGACCAATATTAGCAATGTTATGATTTTTATAGGAACAGTATGCTACAGAGGATTTTTCTTCACCACCTCTAGAGTTAACATTCACAAATTAACAAATATCATGATTTCAGCGAGTCAAGTTATTCCAAAGCAAGCTAAACAGTGTTAACATATTCTTGATATTCGTATCTAGTAAGAGGTATAATTACTGCACATAAAAATTAATTGCTCACAATGACATAGTTAGATGATCAAATATACTTCCTTTATAAATTTACATATTAAAATTTGGGTTACTTAGTTTTTTAAATTAATACATCCTATCAGGTCTTACAACATGTACAACTTTTACTTACACCACAGAATTAAGCATATGTAATTTGCAGTTTTAATTTGACTTATCAGCATGTTTTCTTGGAGACAATCGATTAAATTTCATTCAAAATTGTTAAGTGTGTGTGACATCCTGGTGTCAATGTCAACAACCACATACCAAGTGCGGCTTCTCCAAATGTCTCATCATTCCTCGAGTCGATGTCTTCACCAACGGCACGGTCACTTGACCTCTGACCTCTAGATTCCAAATCCATCAGCTTCACATTACCATTATGTACGGTCCCAGGAACTGTCTGCAAACGAGATAAAAGATTTCAATGTTAACATTTTATGTCCCCAATATATAACGGGAATGTTTATCAGGTTAAACTAAATATGTTGAACTTGTGGGTATAAAGTCTACTGTTCCCAATTTTAGTTTCTACCTGCAACATGTTCAAATTGTAAATAATTTTAATTGGCAAAGCAAACTTATTTAACTCTGATGGCACCCATGGATGTTCAAATTCTTATTTTTCTGCGTTAAGCACATACAATTCAGCAACACTTCTAGTTATCAGAAGTTCAATTTGCCAAAGCATTAAAGAATTTTTCCGCAAAAATTATATTGTTGGTGAAGGGACCAAGTTAACCACTGAAGCATTTAATATTCTGGTGAACACCCAAGATTATCAGCGAAACATCCAAGAAATTATCTGCTGAAGAGTATCGCTAATGACATGAAGATGGTTGGGAGGAGTACCGCACCCACCATTGTAATCAACTAACGATTACTGTGTTATAGACAAGAGCACAACTAAAAAGTATTTCATCCCAGATAGTAAGTACTTCAATACTAAAAAAATTCAAATTTGGTGTGTAAATTCCTGTGTATGTGAAAAATTGAATATTACCATAAACTATCATGCGGTGACCTTTTGGGTCAAGGTCAAAACATAACAAGGTTAAATGACAATAATAATCAAGAACACTTCAAACACTTCGTCGGAAAATAGCTCAGATGAGCTAATGTTATCAAATTCCCATGTAAACCGACATTAAATAAAGCTTCTGTGAGTGAGTGCGTTTATTTGGTAAAACATTATAACACATGCAAATAAAAAAATTGTATTCAATGCATAAGCACGTAACAAAATAAGTATATATATTCTTGTATCTTATACCAATACTCATAATTAAGTTAATCCCACTTTATTTCAAACGGAAACAGTGAGTTTGGCAAGTACAGGTCAGCATATGGGATCTGATAATTGCATTTGGTGGCCACATTGGAATTTGAGCTGCCATATTTGAGAACCGAGGTGCAAAAAACAATTCATTCATACCCTCATCATGTAATATATCAAAATGTATGTAATTATGTCAGGATAGCAAATATGTGCATAAGTGATTACTCACACTAAAAAAGATTAGATTATACTTAATAAAGTCGGTCAAGAGCATGCCATGGCAATCTTAGTGTTAATGCATTTGCTACAATCAGTTTTTTATTTTTTGGAGACGGTTCATAGTTGACGAGTGCCGGGACTTTTCATCCAAAGTCATCGCACGCTGGTCATCACCAGAGAGGGAAGAAGTAGATTATCCAGCAGAACCTTTCTTGAAAGTTAAATCTCTTCCTGTAGGAGTCGTACAAAGTAATGTCCATCACGCACAAGATTTTTCTTCTTCTTTTACATGTGTTTTATCAGATATGCAATAGCACTTACAATGACATCCATGTCCACAGTGCTATCAACAATTACTCCACTGTTCATTGCAATTTCAGTGAGACACCTTGCAGCAGACTTGTTTGCCAAATGCAAGAAGACAAGTCCTTTTCTTATTGTACCATAACAAAATCATAGTCAGCATCATTAATGTCTGGCTTGAAAGTCTCAATAGAGGATTTACACTGGCTGACTGTTTAAATCAAGCCTGCATGTATCATCAAAATCCAGTTAATCTGTGAAGCAAGAGTAAAAATAATAAAGGTTTGTATATTATGAGCATATTTGTAACATTTTATTTTTCATATTTTTAGCTAATATTATAATTAGGTGCTGTGAATGGCTTAATGGACAAAGTATGGACGTTTTTTTCATAAGATTTCCCCATGTCCTAAGTGGTACCTCAACATTGCGGCCTCCATTAAGAGCACTGCGGGGGACCTGTGAAACTTGGAATAAAGTTAGTTTAAACCTTAACAATCGTCTCTACATGGTTCTAAAGATCCGACTCCCGCAGAATATGTATTTTAGGTCTGAAACTCACCTTCAACTTGAAATTTTCAAACTTTGGCAAAATGTTATGCATTTTAACAGGCAAAAAAGGATGTTTGGGAATGATTCAGCTTTAAAATGGTGGCGCAAAGCACAAAAAACGCAATTTTCAGTGCATATTTAGGACTGCTAACAAAATTGTGACGTCATCACGGGCATCCCAGTGCATAGGGGAAACGTAACCATTTCAAACCAAACTGCCTACCTAGGCTATGATTACGATATGGATAACATGGTACTGACATTCCATCAAGGACAATGTGAATGTCGCATGCGGTACTGACCGAGTGCCCACTGACTTTTGTTTTTCATAAAAGTATGCAACTAATACAAGATAAGAAGCTGGCGAGTAGACCATGACAAGCAAGCGTATCCGTGGTGTGTAGTACTGTGTACGCCAGTACAGTAGACCGAGTAGTAGAGCCTCTAGAGGCCGGAGAGACGGGGTACAACTGTCAGCGACTGCGTCACTGACAGTAGTCTTTAACACATATTATATTTCATGTCAAATACTAACGGAGAATCCGAAAAAGTCGCCTTCCATGATATACCAGAATTGCAGCTATGCTTTTGCTCACATATCAACATATTTAATAACGAGAACTTTGCTTTCACGACCGACAGCATTGGACTGTCGACGAACAGACAGACTTTACTCTCTGAACAGTAAAAAATGGTAACTCGTAAAATGTCATTGTAGATCTTTTTCTAACTATTTTATAGCAAATAGATGTAATAATATAGTGCTATGCATACTGGCTACCTAATCTCTTTGAAGCGGTTTTACTATTTGCATAACCCCAAAATCAATTGTCCTTATCCAGCTCCAGGTTATTTCTCCGCCATGATGGAAAACGAAGAACGAAGAAAAACGGAAATTGCCGATACGGAATTTAGCGAAGTATTTATTGACATTTATTGTAATCTCCTCAGAAAAAAACAAAATGCATCGACGATATGCACTGCGTTGTGTGTTGCCCTTTAATATAAAATAAATACTGTTGCATTTGTAACAAGCATGGAGACAAACGAAAATGACGAAGTTTCAGCAATATCTGAAGTTGACGTTTCCGAAGACTTGCCGAACGATGACGATTCGGCGTTTGTGTCGGAAAACCACGAGGACCCACAAGAACATGTCGTTTCCACTTCCGACGGTCAGCGCGTCGGTGGTTGCGAAGTGGAAACAATCCATACAAACCACCATGGCCTTGGGCCTGACCAGGTGTATGTCGCTACATCGCAAGGACTTGTGACAGCATACCCCGAGCAACTGCAGCAAGCTGGCATAAAAACCACACACATTGTCATACACGACGAAACATTATCGGTCGAAGACGACCCGTGTCTGAAGACGCCAACGACGCCCCTCCCACCTCCTACGCCATCTACTCCACTAAGCAGGGAAAAGGGTTTTAAATACCAGTGGGACGAATCAGCATTTCAACCAGTATTACCTGTCCGGTGCAAAAGTTCAAATGGCGAATTGCACAAAGCACGTTTTGGCTCAGGTGGTTATTTAGATAATGTTTTTAAGATTACACTTACTGCAGTTTTTGTTTGTAGTCGCCCATAAAAGGCACACAAAGACAAAGTAACAAAGTTATGTCATGATATATCATTGTATTATTATTACTACGGAGGCCTTATTATTATAGTTAAACTCTTTCAATACTGATGTTTTTCCATGATGTAACAAAAAGGGCACAGCTGAATCTATTATACCAGCTATAACTAGATGCCATGAACCATGTAATTATAGCTTATAATTTCAATTCTGTACTCTTACCTCATATATACTGGTAATAATTTATGTGCAAAGATATTTTAGGCTACATTTAACTTTTTGAATTTCCATTTTTAAATATATATTTTACTGTTGAACACCTCGATCCATGCGAAATGTTTAATAATGGATATCAAAGTTTTTAACTACAGTCCCTGGCCAGCCATGATGTATGAAAACAATCAGCCAAAATTTAAGATTTATATAGATAAGGTCAAGGAAGATCATTTACAACAGTGTAGCTAGCTGCTAGATAATTTGTTTTATACTTCTGTGTGCATGCATGTAAATGTAAGTTCTTATATAGCGCAGAATCCAGTCCTCAGTTCAAAGTGCTTTACTCTTTAGTTCCCTTGCAAACCTGTTCAATTAAACACTCAATCTGGGAAGCATCCAGCCATATGCTACAATTAATGCGTGAAGGCTGCTCATACACATATCTACTAGTACCACTGTCTATTGTCAGGTATTCATTTATATAGCTGAATGAACTGGAGCAATGTAGAGTGAAAAAACTTCCCCAAGGTTTTAACACTGCAGCACATGTATGATTCAAACCCGGGTTTCCTTAGTCGAGTGTCATTGTGCTTTACAACCCCCTGCGTGTGTGTTTGAGAAAGATGCTGTTTAACTTATACTGTGAAAACTTTCCAGAAGCGAGGTTCAATGGTTTTCATAAAGAACCTTTACCAGTATTTAGTACATGTCAGTTGTGTTTACTGGAACATATCTAAGAATGTACTAATCACGTTCGTGGTACAGGGGGCCGAGGGAGGTGTATCAAGATGGCGGACAACTGGTACACGCCGAGTGAATTTGAAGCTGTGTGCGGTCGAGCCAGCAGCAAAGACTGGAAACGTAGCATACGCTATGGCGGTCGTACACTACAGTGTCTAATCGAGGACGCTATTCTCAACCCACATGCTACCTCCTGCACATGTGCAGCCTGCTGTGATGACGAAGCTGTGGTAGGCGACATTTACTTTACTGTCTGTATTAACTTTCTACCTAGGAGTGATTTTGTAGAAGACTTTCAAAGTCACGGAATGCTTCCTAACTACCAAACCTTTTTCGGCCACAGGATTGCCAGTGAAACTGTCACAAGAACCATTAGTTTGACAGTGAAGCATTGCTAATTGGGCAAAGACATTGAAAGAAGAATAAATAAATTTAGAAAGAACCTGTTCATAGTTATTTAGTAAATTATTTACCTTTCAAGCAACTTGTTCATAATTAGTTACTGCCAGATATTCAGTGACTATGGTTACATACTTCAAATGTGACCTGTCTGGTAGTTTGTCCGTTATGATGGAAGCAAGACAGTGCAGGCAATTTTCGGAGGTAAAAAATAATATACTGATAAATGAATACCATCTTTCCATTATCATTCTTGGTAAGTTATGAACTGTATATTTATGTTTTTTTCTTCAGACTGGTCCTATTCGGTTATTTACGCCGTACAAACGACGGAAGCGGGACAGCACAGGGGACATTTTGATGCAGAAAGTAACGTCTAAAGCAAATACCCCGCTATCATCACCTATGAAAGACAGTAAGATTTCATACTGTTGTCTGAATGGATCTGTGGTGCTCTCTAGAGAGCATGTTTGTCACTAGTATTTAGTCAATGTTTCAATTGTAAATATGTAAATTACATATACGTGCATATTCTAAAGGTTATTATAATTATGCATTGATAAATAATTCAATATATGGTAAATGTATTATTGTTATTTGTGTTCACCTTTTCAACCATAGAAATGTGAGGTCACAGATGTAATGTAGTTTAAAGATTTCGTCCAACTATTGCCATGGTTATTGTTGTAGCCGTGGTTGTGTCGTTGGCACCAAGTAGTATGATTCACCCACTGCGGGTGAACAACCCAGAGGCTGGCGAGATGATACAGATCATTGCTGCTGATGCCAGCGGAAACATCACAGTTGGAGGTACGATTGACTAGATGTACACGTTTCAGTAGTGTTTGAATTTTACTGTTTTAAAATAGTTGTAAATGAAGCCAGGTGTACTATAGTATCTACTTTTAAATGCGTAAGTCTTAAAGGCACACAGATAATTCGTATTCAGCAATACTCAGACTCGCTGCAATAGATAGTTAAAGTAAAATATATTTCCATCACATTACCTTATCAGACTGCTGCATAAGTTTTTTCAATGTTTTTAGTCTTCGTAAATATGACATCGTTTTTTGGCAAAGTTGCTACCAGCAAGCAATCAACATAAGCAATGTATAATTTCAAAGGCATTGCAGTGTAAAACAGTGATTACTTGAGAGTTCAAACGAAAACTAAATATGAGCTGTATGTGTCACATATGTCCACAGAACCAACAGTGGTGATGACGCCGCTGCCTCAGACACCTAAGCTAGAGAACAGCATTGTCAACATGCTGCCCCTCGATGTGTCCGAACAGAAGATGTGGTGGCAACTGGAGGAGGTCAGTCCCGCAGTCGACACACAGTCACTACACCATTGGCTGGAACCAGCTGTCAACCAGTGATCTGATACTTAAGCTACAATTTGTCTGTTATTCAAAAGTATAATAAATGAGCAGTTTCATGTAGTGAGAAAAACAAATTATGCCAAAAGTTAGTAATATTATATATTGTAACGAGTAAAAAATGTGAATTTTATTATTGTGTTGGGAACAAAATTCTACCTGCATAATGCACAAGTGAGCAATGGTATTTGGTTTAATATACAAAGAGTAGCTTTATTTAATGCAGGATTCAGTGATACCATTTAATAGAACTATCAAGATTAGTAACATTATTTAGAGCAACAAAAGAAGAACATTATTTAATTTAACAAATGAACAACATTACTTAGTGTAACGTACTAGCAACATTATTTAGAGCAACAAATGAACAAACCAATTCAGTACAACCAAGGATCATAATTATTTTAATAAAATTTGATAACATTTAAAATGATTGCCACCAAAGAAGTTACTCTAGATGATAGCTGGACAAGAAACATTGTGACTTATTTAGAGTCCAAACGATTTTATTTACATGTATCCCACCATTTTGACATACATGTGAATTCTATTTTTAAACACTTGCTACCAACACCCACACAATATGTAGATGATCTGTGCCATTCCTTTATAGTCATTGAAAATGACAGCTTCTTTATAATCTGTTGTGTATCAATGGAGCTGTTGTGTAACAATGGTGCTATTGTGTAACAATGGAGCTGTTGTGTAACAATGGTGCTGCTGTGTAACAATGGAGCCGTTGTGTAACAATTGAGCCGATGTGTAACAGTGGAGCTGTTGTGTAACAATGGAGCCGTTGTGTAACAATTGAGCCAATGTGTAACAATGGAGCTGCTGTGTAACAATGGAGCTGTTGTGTAACAATGGAGCTGCTGTATAACAATGGAGCTGATGTGTAACAATGGAGCTGTTGTGCAACAATGGAGCTGCTGTATAACAATGGAGCTGCTGTGTAACTTGTAGATGAGTAACAACCTGCTGCAGCAGGCGCAGCAGCTGAAGGCACTGCTGGAGCAGACGAAGCAGCAGTGCATCGCCACCAAGGAGCACGCGTTGATACAGCTGAGACAGCAGCTGGAGAAGGAGAAGAATGACGTGAGTTGACACATGATCAGCTTTATCTCAACAAAAATGTCCTGGTAAACAGTAGTGTGAATGTGCATACATAAAGCCAGTCCAGATATATGTGTGCAGTGATCCACAGTAAGCCATGCCTAATTTATTGCATGGCATAAATGACAACCATTTTCAAAGCAGTATAGACAACATATACATGAAATAAGCTTTTTTACTTCTACAAGTTTTACCTGTCCAAATTTTACCTGTCAGTGAGACAGATAAACCTGTCAAGTGCACTGCTTCTCAAGATGGGCCAACAAGTGCTGGGAAGACCCATTTAAACAAAATATTTCTGAATTATCGTCTCTGATTTGTGCTTTACAAATCCTAAGGAACAAAATCTAAAATGTAACTGTTCACTAACGTTCATTCAGCTTTGCTTGAATAAGCCAAAGGCATTAGCTGGTGTTTGATGCTGCCACTAAAAATTATTCCACAAATATTATGTAAGTTCCAATTTCAAATAATTGTTAGAAAATCAGTTTCATATTCAGAATGGAATTGATCCCAGTGAACACATGGATCATCACTGTAACACTGATTTGTAATTCCGATTCTAGGAACTACCAAATTAAGTTTAACTTTGAAAGCAACTCTTGTTTGATTCCAGTAATTGACTATCCCTGGTTGTTTGTGACATAACCATGAGTTGTGTTCTAAAATTACCTTGTTGGTTTATTCTCAAAACAAGGCATATTTAAATATGAATTCAGTGTGACATATCCTGGTAAACAACTCAATGGTTTACTGTTAATTGCTGTTGAGTTGCATTGTAAAACTGTTCATGTTTATTATTTATCAGTTTATTACTTCATAATGTTCATGTTGAGTTGACTTCTTTATAAGCAGTGTACAATATAACACATCACGTACAATTAACACATCACGTACAATGTAACACTATACATGTACAATATAACACATCACATACAATGTAACACATCACGATACAACATAACACATCATATACAATATAACACATCACATACAATATAACACATCACATACAATATAACACATCACATACAATGTAACACATCACATACAATATAACACATCACATACAATATAACACATCACATACAATGTAACACATCACATACAACATAACACATCACATACAATATAACACATCACATACAATATAACACATCATATACAATGTAACACATCACATACAATATAACACATCACGTACAATGTAACACATCACGTACAATGTAACACATCACATACAACATAACACATCACATACAACATAACACATTACATATAATATAACACATTACATATAATATAACACATCACATACAATATAACACATCACATACAACATAACACATCACATACAATGTAACACATCACGTACAATGTAACACATCACGTACAATATAACACATCACGTACAATGTAACACATCATGTACAATGTAACACATCACATACAATGTAACACATCACATACAACAACACATCACATACAACATAACATATCACATACAATATAACACGTTACATACAGTATAACACATCACGTACAATGTAACACATCACATACAACATAACACATCACGTTCAATGTAACACATCACATACAACATAACACATCACATACAACATAACACGTCACATACAATATAACACATCACATACAATGTAACACATCACGTACAATGTAACACATCACATACAACATAACACATCACATACAATATAACACGTCACATACAATATAACACATCACATACAACGTAACACATCACATACAATGTAACACATCACATACAACATAACACATCACATACAACATAACACATCACGTACAACGTAACACATCACATACAATATAACACATCACATACAACGTAACACATCACGTACAACGTAACACATCACGTACAACGTAACGCATCACATACAACGTAACACATCACATACAATATAACACATCACATACAATATAACACATCACGTACAACGTAACACATCACGTACAATGTAACACATCACGTACAATGTAACACATCACGTACAACGTAACACATCACATATAATATAACACATCACATACAATGTAACACATCACATACAATATCCTTTGTACATTATATCATTTACTTGTTTTTACTGGTGTTTTGTTTTTAGAAGGCTTAGTTGTTCTACATGTTGACATAAACATGATGTGTTTGATGCCTGCTGTTCAGGGCTCTACCCTGTGTCTCTCTTGTCCCTGCAGGCGATCAACGCGGTGCGTATAGAGGCCCAGATGAACCTGTCCCGGGCTGTCATCGAGGAACGTGCCCAGAAAGACATTGCCGTGCAGCAGGCGCTGGCACAGGCACGTGCAGAGATGCAGTCGGACAAACTGGATGGTATTGGCGTTCCAGCCGCTGACAAGGTGACATACAGCGTGACGTGGGTGCCGCAACCCACCTCTGTACAGAACATGAACAACATGATGGACGGGGAGGGTGACGATTCGGACAAAGACAAGTGACCGCAGTGGTCAGCTGACATGTGGCAATAGTGGATAATTGGAGGATTCACTGTTGTCAGTTGTTGGATGTGTTTGGGTGTTGCGTTGGTTAGGGTGGTTGGTTGTTTCAGTTAGTGTTCACCACTAGATGAGTGGTTGGTGAACACGCAGGTGACAATGTAGGACAGAATTGTCACAATCCTGAATGGAAACAAAGTGAATTAGTTACAGAAGTAACTGTCTTGTCACATAAATTGTTCAAGGAGTGACTGGCTCGTTCATCAGTTCACAAGTGATGGATTTGTCTCACAAATCAATCTGGCCTCTCATATAATTTGTTCACAAAAATCAGAAGTGATTGGCTTGTTGCAGAAGTGACTGCGTTGTCACATAAGTTGTTCATCAAGTCAGAAGTGACTCACTGCCGTGTCACTGAAATTGTTCGTCAACTCACACTCAAAATCACCCTGGCTTGTCACAGAAGTTCATCAAATCAGACATGATCAACACACTATGGAAGTGGACGACTGGCCCTGAAACTGACCATACAGCATGTGATTACAGGGATGGCTGAGTGACAGAGAGGAACCAGTTGTCACAGCAGTGAGAAAGCACTGAGTACTCACTATGGCGAATCATAGTAAGAGACTTCAGACGCACACACATGCACACACATGCACACACATGCACACACATGCGCACACGCACGCACACACACACACACACACACACACACACACCATTGACAGTCAAGTCACACAGATAAAAGTGGTCGCTTCTCCATCTAGTAACCACAATGTGATAGAAGTAATGAGTTGACAAAGCCATACCCAACCTAGTCACAACAAGTTGGTCAGCTAATACTGATAGTACAGTATACAACCTATTTTAAATGGTACAATTCCTCGACATATACTGAGTATTGGAATTTTGCACTGTATTGAAAGTTTGATGTTCCACATTGTTGACATCATTTAGCATATATATTATGTATGTCTATTCTTGGAGTATGATTTCATTATTAAAAAAATTCCTTACCAGAATTCATAAAACCAGAAATCCATCATAGATAACACCCTTAATAATCCCTTACTAATGACAAGGTTATACTACTTGTCAAATGAAGTATAACTTGTGCACTAACACGTCAAGTCTTTGGTGTAAGCAAAGTCAAGGTTCATGTTGCTTGGGATATTTATTTTTGGGTAATATTTAAGTAAATTATAATTTAAAATGCACAAACTGAACAGTCTAAGCTGTTTTCTGCACCATAACATGCATTGAAACTTTTTAGTGTTCATTGCAATCTTGGGCATTGATTATTATAAAACAATTGTCTATACATTACATCTGGTCAAGGTGTTTGTATCACCTGTTGCTAACTTACAATGCACGGAGTGTGTATTGATGCATCTGATGTATAGTTTCTACCGAGTCTATTTAGAAGTTGATCTGTTCCCATGAGTTCATTTGTTTGATGTGGTGTTACACTTGTAAATAGTCAATGTTGAGTTGAACACACCTTGGTGTCTGTAGCCATGGTGATGTTGTTTAATTTGTTTTGTAAAGTTGTAATTTGTCAGTAATTAAAGGGAATCTAGTTGACTGGGTTGGATATCTTCCATGAACCAGTACATAAAAAAATATATATGATGAATATTCTGGAAAATGTTGAGTGAAATGTGTGATTACTATTTATTTTAATGCATATGGAGTTGAACAATGCTATCTTGTTAAATTAAATTGATCCACACAACACAATTATCTTGTAAAGACAATTTATATTGTTGTATACAGTGTACTACAGTACTATACAATTATATGTAATGGCTAGATTTTCCAGTTTTGTTTTCAACCAAATAAACGTTGATAAATGTATTTGTACAGGATGTGATGTGGTGTTATTGTATTTCTTAAGAGTGTAATGATTGAAAAATTACCTAGTTGCTTAATTCACAGGGAGGACCATCACAATAAGATGACTTATAAGGAAAATCCAGATTTTATTATACAGAATCTATCTTTAAATTTAACATGCTATTAAAAAAATTTAAGTTTCCAGATTTTCAGTACACGAGATCATCAAAGTAATTTTAAAGAACAATCTGGCTAATGATCTAATAAGAATGTTAATATAGGAAACTGCTTCTCAGATATGCTGCCCACCTCTTGTGTTGTCCCCTAGGGTTCTGTTTTGCGGTCATTGCTTTTTACCCTCTATACAATTCTACTAAGCTCTGTTACAAAAGTCTGTTATTGTCAAGATTTGCACAATAGCCTATCAAGCCCTCTCATCAACACAACCAGTGTATCTGAATTTGATGTTCACTCCAGCAAGACATTCCAGACAGCTACGATCAATCAGTACTGAGTAGTAACCCTCTTTACATTCCTCGGGTGAAAACGAAAGCTGGGACCCAAGCTTTCTCTGTTGCCGCACCAATTGTGTGGAAATATCTTTGAGACAGTGTTAAATTAGAAGGAAATATAGTTTCATTCCGCGGGCGTCTAAAAACCTATCTCTATCCATGATATTTCAAAACAATAATTGTTTATATATTTATTGCCTGTAAACATACACACCCAATATCATAAAATATATCCACAAAACACTGCAGGCAGAGATATGCTAAAAATAAATGGCACATATAAAGTTTGCCAAAAACAATAACCATCACTCAGTGTTCATGTATTAGCTAACTTCACTAAAATTGCACTCAACAATCCAACCTAAGCCTACACGTCACAGCAACCCAATAATACAGTTAGCTTATTTATTTGGCACATACAGTTGCACTTCTTTGGTTTCTTACAAGGTTTTATTGGTAATAAGCAGAGGAATTGAAATTGATTTGAAAATAATATGGTGAAGCAAATGTTTTTCTACATGTACAGACTTTCTTTAAAACACATTATGTTAAAATAGATATACTGTATGTTGTATAAATATAACATATTGTTTGTATTAAAATGCAGATAAGTTTCCTTTAATTTGTAAAAAATAGTAATGCTGCGATCCAGTGGATTTTTGTTTAGCATATATATGACCTTGTGACCCCTGTGTGACCCAGTTGAATAACATTACAAGTGGTGAAGTTGGGCTGCTTCTGAACTTTTTAGTTCTATTCATGATAAACACAAGGTGTTTGAAACAAACTTAGGTGCTCAAGGGTTTTACAATGTGAGCTCAAGTTGAAGGAAGTCCTTGAGTTTAGTTGGCAGTGGCAGATCACACAGTTTCTCACTCAGCCGTGGATGCATGCACTTGTGAATCACATACTTGCACAGGTCAGACAGCAGCCTCACTCTGAGTTCTGCCTTCGAAATCAGCCAATCACAGATGTCAGTGTCACGCATGATGGCTTCTGGCCACTTCCTGTCCGTTACCCACAATTCCCGGGATATGTCTGCCCCAGCTGATGCCAGGAGCTGCATGAGCAGAAAGTTCCCATCCTCTGCTGCCACATACAGAGCCGACTTACCACTGGCGTCTAATGCGTTGATGTCCATTCCAAAGTCAAGCAAAAGTACCGCAATTTCATAATCTGTGCGCTCGGCCTGAAGGGCTCGGAACACAGAGTCTGTGGCCAGTTTCAGGTGGCGTGTGTAGATGTTGATGTCCGATCTACACAGAATCTTCAGATTTTCCGTGTCAAGTCTTCCCACCGAAACATGCAGCAGTGTCTGACCCCGGTTGTCACGGATACACACATTGGGGTCGTACGAGAGAATCTCTCTAACCATCTCCATCTGCCCGCATATCACACTCTGAAACAGTGCCGTCCAACCGAAGTTGTCCACAATGTTGACGGATGCCCCGGACTCGAACAGAAAGCGAACAATCTCGGGCCGGTTGGCCTCGGCAGCTCTGAAGAGCGCCGTTCGACCGGTGTCGTCGCGTACGTTCACGTGACTACCATTGTTGACTAGATATACAACGGCTGGGAGATGCCCGTATATAGATGCCCAGTGGAGAGCAGTCAATAACGTGTTGTCAGTTGAATGGACACAAGCGCCGTGTTTAATGAGAGCGTCCAAGAGATCAATGTTTCCCAGTCGAGCAGCCAGATGGATGGGGAGTCTCTGCCACTTCGTCTTTTCCGGCAAGTTTGTGTCTGCACCGGCCTCTATCAGTGAGTGGGCATTGGTCAGTTGCTCACGTAAGATTGTCAGAATGAGAGGGGAGTTGCCATGGATGATGTAGTTCAGTTCAATTCCGCTGTCGATCAGTTTGACCAGTTCTGACCGGTTGTCATTGTTGATGGCAAAGTGTAGTCGCACCGGTGCAAATGTATCTCGCGGTGTTGTGCAGAAGGCTGAAAATAAATGTTTTAAATAGCAAAGTTTTTGTTGTTCTGTGATGTGCTCAGCAATATATATATATATATATATATATTATATCATTTCAAAATTGTGTTCTTGTATATCAAAAGCAACATTCCATTGATCTAATTGTTTCAGTTCATCTGCCATTTCATCTAAGGTGTGTTGCATTTGCAAATAGAATAGCAAGTTACACAGAATGCACAGTAACTACAAACCCCCAGTGATCAAATAAACTTGTTAAATCTGCCTAAACAATTATGCATAAACCCAGTTTTATATCAAAATCTATAGTAAATAACAATGGCCGTCGTCATCATTTAGAGTCTGGATAAGAAATATGTGTTAAAATAAATAAAATACAAAATATCAACTGGCGTGAAATTCATATTACAGCATTAAACAAAACAAGATGGTTATCCAAAATGCCTTGAGCATTTGTATGTTGATTATAAAAGTACCTTCTGCTGGGGACATCAGTGGGGAGGGTGGGGGTGGGGGTGTGGGAGCCAACCGAAATCTTTCCCCATCCTCTTCCGACTCCCGCCTCCCCCTCACTGCTGAAGGTTCCATCTCATCAGCTGTGCTTCACCTGCAAACAGTTATTTTGTATCAATCTACTAATGCTGGTGCCAATATTGAGTATAATGTGTCTACAAATAAGGCACCTTGATGTCAATTAAGGTAAACAAATGTAAAGGTAAGTTCTGATACAGCGCAGTATCCAATCCTCAGAATTACTTAGCTCCCTGGCAGACATGTCCAATCACACACCATCTTGACTTACTGGGAAGCATCCAGCCACACTACAATTAATGCCTGACGACTATTCATAAACAAATATCCACCAATGTCTATAGCCATGTACTCATTCATGAGCAATATAAAGTGAATGAACTATTGAATTCAAGGTTCTTTTAGTCGAGTCTTTATGTACGTCAATCAGCAAACTGCAAAATTACAAATAGACAATCTAGCAATACCAGCAGTACAGGTAAGTTGATTTAACTGTTCTTGTGTTGGGATCATGAACTCTATTGCTGTACTGACGTTGATAGTTGTGGGTTAATTAACAAAACGATGTAGACTTTAATGAATTAAGTCTAACTGAAGAGTCTTACCTGAGGTAAAGTTAGCCGGGCGTAATTAGTGATAATCGTAATTAGAAAGCATTTCTAAATTGCCACCTGTAGTAAGTCTGTTTTAATGTTTTGGGTTTGTATAGGGCACATGACAAGCAGCAAGCGCACTTTTGTAGCTGCTACTGGACACGTATGTACATGTCACATGCTGGGGGCCGGGAAGGAGCTCAGCATGCTGTGTCCACATATGGTTAATATGACTGCTCCGTTAATATGAAGTCGAAGACTCGTGAAAAATCAAATTACGCTCCTCAAATTGCAGACACACAAGTGCAACCAGCACTGACTGTGGCCTCAGGACCTCACTCCTCCAACTTCTATAACACACCGATGTGTTCCCACTTCAACCAATACTGGGCATATTCAACAGGCTGTACTGTACATAAACCTCCCCCCCCCGACAAACATCGGGAAAGCAAATCAGGCGATGAGACAGGGCGTGCCTGGGTTGGTTCAATACACGAATTCTAACACCCTGGGCCAAGAGGCAGAGCAACTGCCCTGAACTTGCACGGTCCGCGGGGATGATCATGACGGGTGATGACGTCATTAGTCGACCAGCTGATCTTTACTTAGATTTAACAAGATTTAACAAGATTGCCACCTAGAGATTCAACTCTAGATGGCAGGTGGACTAGGAAGCCATTTGGCTTATCGAGAGTCCAACCTATCTATCTAAGTATACCCCGGGCCGCCCGTATAGTATAGTTCAGTACTATATAAAGACTTTACCCTCCCCACCCCCACTAAGTGAGTTATCAGGTGAATAATCATTCGGGTAGTCCCGATGTACCACTGACACTGTGAAGACTCAAAAGTGACGAGTCCAAGACCAACTCCAAGAGATGCCCATTTAAATATTTTTCGACAAGTCGGGAAATGCCCTTCATGCCCCTAGCCATGCATGCCCGTGGCTTTTATATAGCTGAAGAATAAAACAATACGTTGACGCATTCATAGACATGTGTACGTATAACTATGTATCTCGAAGTTGGCAAAACGAAAGACCTATCTAAAATGCGCATAAAATCCATAACATAAGTTAACAAACACCGACACTGATCACATCTTGGCTTGAACTTGATCTTGGGTATCCCGAACCTCTGACGTCATCCAAACTACAGGTCATATGACCCGTTATTAGACGATGAAAACAAATATGGCTTCCACAACTGGGCTAGGTCTGCGAAGTTACTGTCGTGTTTTCGTACGTTAACGTAAGCTGGTTTAAAACACACGCAGTCTACAAAGTGGTATGGTGGTTTATGTCAACCGTGCGTTTACTTGGCCTGTTTCTTCGATTTCGCTCGGTGCCGATGGGGCATTTTGTAACTACTCAACTGGACAGACGTGTCAACTCAAAGTGACGGTGACACTGACAGCGTCACGCAAGTGATCAAGCTGGCGTCCTAGTTTGGACCCCAAGCGTCGTCGTACGTCATTAATTTTACGGTCGTTGACATAGGCGCTAGGGTACTTTGAGGGTATAGGCATATAGCGTAAAGATGCCTTCTGGGTGTTCGCGTGAACAAGGAGATATGACCGAACCGCAATCATAAAACGCTAAAAAGTAAGAAGTTTTACCGTGTCGCCGTTGCGCTGGATCAGTGGATGGATCATCGGTTCGATGGTTCGCGAGAATTTAGTTTTTACATAACTAAATCATGATATTGTATCATATTAACATATTTGACTGATATGTTCATTATACTGTTAAACATAAACAATGTCACCAACATAAATACTGATGGATGATATGTTAACTTATATACTTATATACAATTTTAATATTCTGACTGCATGTCATGTGTGTCTGCCATGCCCATGCCCATGGGCATGGGCATGGCCACGTCCAAGACCAAGAGGCTTGGCAGTTACTACGCATCACATAGACACATATCACTAACACAGGGTTCAATCTAGGCTGCGCCATAGGCACGATATTTGTTAGCACTTGGTGTACGCCAATTGAGTCAATGCGCCCTTGCAAAAAGCAATCTTATATTAAAATATACAAACATATTTTTTATTGTTCAGAAATGTATCCTATGGCACTATTCTGCAAATGCGAAAAGTGGAATCTGCAATAATAATTCTTAAACTTATTATTCCGTACGGATATGGTAGATGCCTGCCATTAGGGCGTACTTGTCCACTGTCTGCTAGCACCAACCGGGTAGCAGCGCGCTCACGAATGACATGCCGAAAGTGTGACATGCATGCCGAGCTATATGGCAAAACTTGGCTTTGTATTGTGGAAGTGTCATACTAAAAATAATACATCAGTATCTGTTATGTTATAATAACCAATTTGCAGTGAACAGCAGTGAAAATGGGCACCAAAAATTTCAAGTCAGCGGTGCTTTGCAATTATACACCTTTCACCAACATTGATTGGTTGCAGCAAAAATGGAAACCTGTATTAGTAAATGTATTTGGAAACTTGTGATTGTTTTGTCAGTCAATTAGATAATGTGTTGATCTTCACTGCAAATTTTGCATGAAATCGGGGCAAAAGTTTTGATGAGTTGAATTGTAAACATAGCATTACCAGAGCAGCCGCTGTTGGATCTGGACAAATCTGATTCAAACTTTAGCTTCATCATTGGTCAAACAGCCTATATGTTGTTCACTCCACGTTAAATATTACATATATAAAATAGTTAGAATGACAACATAATATTGTAACTTGTAAACTAATATTAGTAAACTTGTGAATCCTAGACTCCTAGTCAGTCAGTTATAAAATGTCTTTATGTCAGATGTTGCACGAAATCGATGTCACCAGTAGAAGTGTAAATGTACTGATTCACTCGTAAGTGTAAACGTACTCATTCACTCATGTTATCGCCCGACATAGCCTACAACTTTGTGCAGTAACTAGGCCATTTGTCAGTTTCTCACCAGTTGTACTATTTAAACATGATTTACAAGTGTGGAAACTAAGTTTTATTCGATGATGTTATATCATTTTATTTTAGCAATACTGTGATAAACAAATGTATTGCATATAAATGTATCGGGAGCACACTAGTTTTGACTACATAAGCGCTATTTTAAGCATATTGCTCTGGCGACTGCCGTGTACTGCGCCTTGTCCACTAGGTGCATTTAGGTGCATTACTGCATAGAAATATGCTGGCTAATTTATTTTATTAACATATATATAGTGCTTTCTACTATTTGTAGTTTACCTAATTGATATATTTAAAAGCAACATGAATAATAATTATGTATGTACGTGATAAAGTAATAGGCTGGGTTTCAATATCTCAATATTTTTCATACAAATGTTATACCCACTATAAATAATATAACAGCAGTTAACATCTAGTAGAGTGTTGTATTTTTGTGGGCCCCAAGACCATTCTTTTATTTAAGTAATGAACTGGATAATAAAAACAATTAATATTTGGCTGCTGAAAATAAAGAATGTACACATAGTAATGATATTATACATTTCTAAGGTAATTAAATTAGGTAAAACAAACTTGGTTCATGTTGTGGGTTCATCACTAAATAAAATAATACAGATAGTAATAATACACTTATACTCGTAATACAAATGGTCCTAATTTGAACACTATCACATTGTGTACCATATTGTATTGGCAATGATAACACACTGCGAATACACCACAAAGATTCTATGTTGATACCTGCACACTTGAGCTGTTTATAGGCCACTATGCATTGTTGTATGCAAATCACATGGGTTTACCTAATTATAGGTATACATTATTATGGGTGTGGCTATTTGTGAGACGGCTATCTATATACTGAATACTACTGTATATAATGTTTGCAGTGCTCATCAATATTGTACTTATTGGTAGATATGCTTCATGTATTGTAACAGTTGTTGTAGAACAAGGTGCAATGTGTTGTTGTTAAAAAGGATTGACATGTTCACAGTAATGACCGTATCACTTATGAATTTGTGTCAACAGGTAACAGCCTTCTTTCACGTGCACTTCATTATCACTTACATCTTATCAACACTACCATTTGGGAAAAATGATTTTGTTCATGAATGTACATGCATTACTGTAGGTTCTTTGGTGGGATTTGATTCATACTGTTGATTGTTGTATTCAGTGTATTCTTTTTTCCACGACTTGTTGAAGGTGGTTCATACACACACTCACAAACGAAGCCCTGAGATTAAATCATGTGGGGTCGACTGTCAAGCCTTGCCCAAACGGTGCAGGGGATGGCCACAGAGGAAGAAGAGGCGGCAGAGGGAGCCACCGTGCAGCAACCCGTACGTAGTATGCTGTATTACAACGGACTGAAATCTATATTTTATCATTTGAAATTATTTATAAAGCCTTTTTCTTTAAAAAATTACCCTGTACCATTCTTATGTGGATTAAGTGTTACTGCGGAATATACTAATGTAAAGCAAAATCCACCAGCTGATTATGTACCATTCAATGTTATACATGCTTAATAAATCCAAGGAAGTCCATGGAATGCTCTGCTACAGTAAAATCGTTCCCATCAGCAATCCAAGTGTGGGATGTTAGTATCCAGTTTCCTGTCTGCTCACAATCGTTACTGTGCCTACATGTGCAGTTATGCTAGGCTCTTTAGATGCTAGTTCAATTCTTATGATACACACCATTATAACTGTTGTTGTGTGTTTCAGTTGGAACCAGCAGCCAGTGACAGCACTGATGAGCTGCTAGGTCCGGACATGGATAAGGCGGATCTCCACGATCAGTACACGGAGCAGCAGAAGCTGATCCTTCAGCTGAAAGCCATGATCCGGGAGCGTGGGGAAAGTCTGGAGGAGAAGCAGAAGGAAATAAAGGCAAGCTTCTGTTTCATTTGTTATTTAGAGCAAGTATCACTGCTGGTGTGTCTTGTGTGTTTGAGCACACACACCTCCTAGGATCTCTTATAGGACATGTATGTGTATATATTACGTTTAAATTATAATTTTTATTCATCTGTATCTATGATGTTTGAAATTAGTTCCTATTAGTTTTAGCACATGCATACTTTTTCATGTTTGTATGGATGGGTTTCGAACAAACCTGTATGTTTTTATGGTAATAAGCAGTGGATAGCTGAAGTGAATCACGCGTGGTCACTGCTGGGCCTTTACTGCTGACATGTCCACTTCTGCTTAAAGGAACTGAATGCAAAGATGACAAAACAGAAACTACAGGCAAAGTCCAAGATTGCCAGCTTGAAGAAGGAACTCAACGAAGCCAGAAGGGTTGAGTCAGATATACTAGAAAGAGTGAGTGACGCAAATGTTGTAAGTTTCTGATTCCTGTAACAACACATCACCTGCAGCCCCCTGGTGGTCACTGATACATGTCTAAACTGGGTTTATTAATATATCAGCATTTATATATTTTCTTCTGTAATCTGTAAGATTTTTACCCTCTTATCTTACCTATTTTTATCTCTAGATAAACATATGCCAGTATGCGTTCTTAGCAGGATCACATTTTTGCCAGTCACACATTTTCTGTGGACACATGGATGTCAACTGTTAAGCCAGTTTACAAACTTTAAATGTGTGTTTTACATGAAATGGACTACAAACACACATGTGACACCATTTATGATCATTTCTAAGGCATAACGGACAATATTTCTGATTTTTGAGGATTATTTTGCTCCTTCAGTTTTTACCCATCCACCATCCGTCCACCCGCAGTTCTACCCATCCAAAACAGGCTTTACCCGTCCAAATGATGGGTGGACACGTCTCTGCATAAAGCTATGATTCTAAGAGGATTCACTCAAAGGTGTCCACTGTTCCAGTCGTCTGTGTGCTCAGACGAGAGCGTCTGTACTGTCTCCTCCGAGATGTCGACCTCATCAGGATCAGAACCAGCACTGCGAGGCAAACTACGCCTCATGAAGAAGAAGGTACAAGACCTTGAGAAACAACTTGCGGAGCACACGGAGCAGGTCAAGGTCAAGCAACAGGAAGTTGAAGCGAAGGAGAAGGTGATCGGGGAGCGAGACAAGGTCATTGACGATCTCACACATCAGCTGCAGGTGCAGATCACGGCAATGGACGAGCTAAGTGCAGCGAGGTCACCAGGGGGTGCCACTCTACTGACTGGGGTTAGTAAGGACACTCTTTGCATGTAAATACAATGTTAGGCATTTTAACCCTTTCTGTCCAGTGTTACTCTCAAGTCACATACCAATTATTCCCTGATATATGCCCTAATAAAACAGCTGGAGACAAACAAAGTGACCTCAAAGTCACAAAACCTTTTTGTCATATGAGCCCCAATATTTGTTTTCTTCGAATATAAGGTTTTTAGTGTTGTATGAATATGTATACAGCATACCAAAAAATCCTTCCCAAATTAGTTCATGCAATAAGGGGTATATATTACATATATTACAATAGTGGTGAGAATCAAAATCAAATCAAAATTAAAGTAATAGTACTTTGTATTATATATTGCAATAAAATGCTCCTGGGTGCTTGGTATTAAAAAGGTGCATAGAATAATAGGTCGTGGTTGACATATTATTTGATTTTTATTGATATTAATATTAACAAATGTTAATAAAAAACTTATGCTGTGTAACCAGAATTAAATTTCTGGGCCTAATATCAATAGTCTGTTGTGGAAAAGTTCACACTTGGTTTATACTTACGTGACCCATTTTTGACATTAATTAGAAATAATATAACATTCAGTGAACATATAAATGTAATTTAGAAATGTTGCTCTGTGTTATCATGTGACGTGTTGATGCCGTCAGGGCATGGATGCTGACAGTGAGTCGCTGCAGCAACAGGTCGTTGAACTGGAGGACGAGAAAGGTAACTTACAGCTGAAGATTGTTGAGCTGGAGGACTCGCTCAGTGAACAAGGTGAAATGTCCCTCCCAGCCCATGTGTAGCCTTCATTGTGGTTCCCAGGTGCTTCTTCCCTCCATGTTTCATCCCAAATCTACCTCCCTCTTGTCCTAGCTTCTTCCTTAAGTTTGCCTCCCAAATATCCTCAACATTGTCAACCTGTTATCAAACTTTTTTCTGCTACATTCCCCAAATGGCTGTACATTAATTTAATTTAATTTATCCAGCATCATTTTATTGCTGTATCCTACATAAACTGCCTTTTATTTATCCCTGCTTCCACAACTACCTCTTTTTATCCCACCTTTCCCTTGCCTCATCCCCAAAATTGCCTTTTGTTTCTGTATCCTTCCTAAAACTGCCTTAATTTTAATTGTGCTTCCTCCCTAAATATTATCTCCTGTTTATCCCATTGCCGTTACATCCTTCCCAAAACTGCTTTCCACGTATCCATCTTTCCCCTCCAAATATGCCCTGTTTTTTGCCCCACTTTATCCCTAAAACTGCCTCCCTTTTGTCTCTGCTTCTTGCCACTTTGTTTTGTTCCAACTTCATCTCTGCTTCCTGAGGTCTAATTTTGCGTGTACTTGTTGGTCAAATGTCCAGCTGTGATGTGGACAATAAAACTGGACATATGCTACACAGGGTGTGCATTTCACTGGCTTCTATTGATCTTGACTTGAGCGAGTGATATGTGGTAATGTGGTGTACATACCAGTATTGATTCCTTCTCTACATATGACAATCTTAATTAAGCTTCACTAGTAACGTCAAGTCCTGACGTCAACATCATAGATCAGGACACAAGTGACAGGCCTGTCACAATTGATCATTTCAGTAACTTCATTATTGCAATGTATCACATTGTAGCATTTTGTTAGGTGAAATTGACTGACTATTGGGTGGCTAATAGTATTTTTCCATCTACATTTCCTCTGTTACCTAGGCAGGGTAATTCCCTCTATTCACGCCCTTTATGAAGGTTACCAAACTTTTGAACTTGCACCTAATCACCTATTTCATAGGCATTGATAGTGTAAACATGAATTTTATTGTGAACAAATTTGTTTTATGTCTGTGTGACTTGTTCCCGTCAGCCTAATCCTCCAGGAGGGCTGCTGACCCTCCCTGCCTCACCCTGCTTGCTGCCTCCCTTCACCTTGCTTCTCAGCGATGTCAGGTTCCTCAGTACACCGTCTGTCTGTCTACTAGACTACTGCCCCCACAGTCTGCACCTCATTCGTCCAAAACTAGAAATATGGCTCACATAAAAATACTACATTGTTGGACCATGCATTATGCAGTCTGCATTTTCTTCATCTATGCATTTTTTTGCATTGTATCGTGTTTTATTTTTGACATGATTTATTTTATGTATTTTTGATTTAGTTTGCATTTAAGAAATAGTGTAATTTAATGACCTACTTTGTCACAAATGTTAATGTAGTAACTATCAGTGAGTTGTGTTGCTTCCAACTGATGTATTTTATTCTAAAAATAATGATCTTATCTACTGATTTATTGAATGTGTTGAGCCACTTGTAATGCAGTGTAAATGTGTTAAAATTGTAAATTTGCTGCCTGAAAATCACTCTGAGCTAAATTGTTGTGTATGATAACATATGTTGTGTGTGATGACATATTATGTGTGTGGTGACATATGTTGTGTATGGGGACATATGTTGTGTGAGGTGACATGTTGTGTATGGTGACATATGTTGTGTGTGGTGACATATGTTGTGTATGGGGACATATGTTGTGTGTGGTGACATATGTTGTGTATGGTGACATAAAAGTTGTGTATGGTGACATATAAGTTGTGTATGATGACATATAAGTTGTGTATGATGACATATAAGTTGTGTATGGTGACATATAAGTTGTGTATGATGATATATATTTTGTGAATGATGACATATGTTGTGTATGATGACATATGTTGTGTCTGGTGACATGTGTTGTGTGTGGTGACATATTTGTGTGTGGTGACATAGAAGTTGTATATGGTGACATATGTTGTGTATGGTGGCATTTGTTGTGTATGGTGACATTTGTTGTGTATGGTGACATGTGTTGTGTGTGATGACATATGTTGTGTATGATGACATATGTTGTGTATGATGACATATGTTGTGTGAGGTGACATTTATTGTGTGTGGTGACATGTTGTGCGTGGTGACATATGTTGTATGTGGTGACATATAAGTTGTGTATGGTGACAAATGTTGTGTATGATGACATATGTTGTGTATGATGACATGTTGTGTACGGTGACATATGTTGTGTATGATGACATGTTGTGTATGATAACATATGTTGTGTATGATGATATATATTGTGTATGGTGACATATGTTGTATATGGTGACATATGTTGTGTATGCTGACATATGTTGTGTATGATGACATGTTGTATATGATGATGTATGCTGTGTATGATGACATGTTGTTTATGATGACATATGTTGTGTATGATGACATGTTGTATATGATGACATATGTTGTGTATGATGACATGTTGTGTATGCTGACATATGTTGTGTATGATGACATGTTGTGTATGATGACATATGTTGTGTATGATGACATGTTGTATATGATGACACATGTTGTGTATGCTGACATATGTTGTGTATGATGACATGTTGTGTATGATGACATATGTTGACTGTGTCTAGCAAAGACAGAAGAACTGCTGAGAGAACAGACAGAGGAGTTGGCATTTGTGCGTGCGCAGCGAGACAATCTGATCACACACGCAGAGGTGATGGCTGCAGAGAAAGAGGCACTGGCAAAGAATACAGAGGAACTTGACGAACAACTTGCCTTGGTAATTTGGAACATGTACAAACTCTATTCTTGATGGGACATTTTGTTGCCTGTTTGATGTCTCTGTAACACAGATTAAAGTAAAAGGGAGTCCTTATAATCCTCTGGATTGCTCAAACCACTTTACACTTTACTCACTGCAGACTTGTTCAATCAAGCACCATCTTGACTTCTCTTGGAAGCATTCAGCTATGCTGAACTTAATGCATGAAGATTATTCATACACAAATACACACCACTGTCTATAGCCAGGTACTCATCCATACAGCTGAGTGAACTGGAACAATGTAGAGTGAACAATTTGTGAAAGTTTCACCTGGCAGTACAGGACGCAAGTCCTGGTTCTCTGCACCAGGACAGTTGTGGAGCTGAATCAAGTGAATACAGCCTCAACACGTGTGTTCAAAACCTATGGTATGAATCGGTACATTGTTTTAGTTTAGACAGCTATGGATGAACAGTGTCAGGATGGCAACTGATTGAGCAGGACTCATGGATGAGACAGTCTCAGAACAGTTTCATGGATTAGATAGTCTCAGAACATTCTCATGGATTAGACAGTCTCAGAACATTCTCATGGATTAGACAGTCTCAGAACATTCTCATGGATTAGACAGTCTCAGAACAGTTTCATGGATTAGACAGTCTCAGAACATTCTCATGGATTAGACAGTCTCAGAACAGTCTCATGGATTAGACAGTCTCAGAACAGTCTCATGGATTAGACAGCCTCAGAACATTCTCATGGATTAGACAGCCTCAGAACAGTCTCATGGATTAGACAGTCTCAGAACAGTCTCATGGATTAGACAGTCTCAGAACAGTCTCATGGATTAGACAGCCCCAGAACATTCTCATGGATTAGACAGCCTCAGAACAGTCTCATGGATTAGACAGTCTCAGAACAGTCTCATGGATTAGACAGTCTCAGAACAGTCTCATCAGAACAGTCTCATGGATTAGACAGTCTCAGAACAGTTTCATGGATTAGACAGTCTCAGAACAGTCTCGTGGATTAGACAGCCTCAGAACAGTCTCATCGATTAGACAGCGTCAGAACAGTCTCATGGATCAGACTCTGCACTATAATTTTAAACACTTACCTACTTTGTAATTCTGCTCAGCAGGCTTAGTAGTGTTGTCTGACTTTTGCTGTGACCACTGACCACACACCCTACGTCACATGTCAGCAATGGTCACTGTCTCTATAATAAACTGCAAAAAGTACTTATTGTTGAACCTTAGTTGCTTCATCTGAATGTGTGAAATATGCATGTATTAATTCCTCAAGTTTTTCACCAGTTGTCGCCAACAGTTTGAAAGTGAATTAGTATTTTAGGTTCTTAGATAGATGATCGGTCAGTGGTATTTGCATGAGCTTTGACATAAACAGAACATGGTATCTTGTCTTCCCATCAGCTGAAGAATTCTGCAGCGATTTTGGAAGCTGCAAAGGTGACCCTGGAAGTGAAGATGGTGGAGTTGGAGGAGGAGAAGGAAGGTGGGTTTATAGCCTGTTGAATCATAGAGGAGGAGGAGAAGGAAGGTGGGTTTATAGCCTCTTGAATCATAGGGGGAGGAGAAGGAAAGTGGGTTTATAGCCTGTTGAATCATAGGGGGAGGAGAAGGAAGGTGGGTTTATAGCCTGTTGAATCATAGAGGAGGAGGAGAAGGAAGGTGGGTTTATAGCCTCTTGAATCATAGGGGGAGGAGAAGGAAAGTGGGTTTATAGCCTGTTGAATCATAGGGGAGGAGAAGGAAGGTGGGTTTATAGCCTGTTGAATCATAGGGGAGGAGGAGAAGGAAGGTGGGTTTATAGCCTGTTGAATCATAGAGGAGGAGAAGGAATGTGGGTTTATAGCCTGTTGAATCATAGGGGGAGGAGAAGGAAGGTGGGTTTATAGACTGTTGAATCATAGGGAGGAGGAGAAGGAAGGTGGGTTTATAGCCTGTTGAATCATAGAGGAGGAGGAGAAGGAATGTGGGTTTATAGCCTGTTGAATCATAGGGGGAGGAGAAGGAAGGTGGGTTTATAGACTGTTGAATCATAGGGAGGAGGAGAAGGAAGGTGGGTTTATAGCCTGTTGAATCATAGAGGAGGAGAAGGAAGGTGGGTTTATAGCCTGTTGAATCATAGAGGAGGAGGAGAAGGAATGTGGGTTTATAGCCTGTTGAATCATAGGGAGGAGGAGAAGGAAGGTGGGTTTATAGCCTGTTGAATCATAGGGAGGAGAGAAGGAAGTGGGTTTTAGCCTGTTGAATCATAGAGGAGAAGGAAGGTGGGTTTATAGCCTCTTGAATCATAGGGGGAGGAGAAGGAAGGTGGGTTTATAGCCTGTTGAATCATAGGGAGGAGGAGAAGGAAGGTGGGTTTATAGCCTGTTGAATCATAGAGGAGGAGGAGAAGGAAGGTGGGTTTATAGCCTGTTGAATCATAGAGGAGGAGGAGAAGGAAGGTGGGTTTATAGCCTGTTGAATCATAGGGGAGGAGGAGAAGGAAGGTGGGTTTATAGCCTGTTGAATCATAGGGAGGAGGAGAAGGAAGGTGGGTTTATAGCCTCTTGAATCATAGGGGGAGGAGAAGGAAGGTGGGTTTTTAGCCTGTTGAATCATAGAGGAGGAGGAGAAGGAAGGTGGGTTTATAGCCTGTTGAATCATAGGGGAGGAGGAGAAGGAAGGTGGGTTTATAGCCTGTTGAATCATAGGGAGGAGGAGAAGGAAGGTGGGTTTATAGCCTGTTGAATCATAGAGGAGGAGGAGAAGGAAGGTGGGTTTATAGCCTGTTGAATCATAGAGGAGGGAGAAGGAAGGTGGGTTTATAGCCTGTTGAATCATGGGGGGAGAAGGAAGGTGGGTTTATAGCCTGTTGAATCATGGGAGGAGGAGAACTGAATGGGATAGGGGCCTTTTTGAAATTTTTATGAGGTGGGAGTACGGATCGGTGGGTTTTCCTGTTAACATGACCCAACATTGAAAGGAAAGTGGGTTTAAAACATGTTTTAAGGATAGTTAAATTTGAAGCTTGTTGTTTTAGCCTTTTTTGAAAACATTTTGAGGAAATGATCAAACAAGGAAGATAGATTTTTATAGGACACTTCATAATCATGGGGGGAGAAGGAAGGTGGGTTTACAGCCTGTTGAATCATGGGAAGTTATGACATACTGATATGGCGATGGCTGCATTGCATTGATAATTTACTGACCTGATGCGTGGGTAGTCTACGGACTCGGTGATACAATGGTATTTTTGTTAACAGTGACCCAACATTGAATTAGCGATTTGTTAATAAAAACATGTGTAAGGATAGTTAACCATTTAGAATGCTTGCATTGTCTTTATCTCTTAATGTGTGAAATTATTTGAGATGGCAATTGATCAAAACAAACAAAGATAAGATTTTTCTGGCACACTTCATAATCAGAGTGCAGAGTTGGCAATTTTTGTAAAAAATACATACATAAAGTCCTCGTATTCTGCCCCACTGTGTTCACAGTGTCCAATTACTGTGTCCATGTGTCTGTTGTAGCTGCAGATCTCTCTAAGGCCGAATTGCTGAAGGAAATAGATCGGCTGAAGGAGAAAGTGGAATATGAACGACAGCCAAGCATTGTGTTTGAGAACGAAAATGATGGACTACAACAGAAGGTATGTGCCATAGTTGACATCAATATGTTATTTCTATTAGTACTTCTCTATCTGCTTTAGGGTCTCACATACAGACCTGTGTGAAACCTGCCATGTCTGTAGTGAAATCTGTAGGAGATTTATATGTAACTAGATTCCCAAATTTCAGTTGCAGTTAAGAGTGAGTTAAGAAAGCGTGACAGTCAGTATATTGGGAGTTTGTAGCCAGTCAGTGGCAATGCATATTTTTTTGTTTGCAGATTTTGGAGCTTGAAGGTCAGATGAAGGACATGGAATCAAAAGTGAAAGAGCTCGAGGTGAAGCTGGCTGAAAGCGAAACAAAACTTGAAGAATCGGAAAAGATGAAATGTGATCTAAAGGAAGAAGTGGACAGACTTCGAGCATCTGAGGTGAGTTAACACTTGCTCCTGTTAATTACTTAAGAATGAAGGTCTGTTAATATTTTGTTTAATCATGAGAAACTGACCAGAGAATTTTTTTAGGAGAGATGCAGGATTTATATCTACCTGTTGTGTTTGCGTAACGCAGAATAACAGTGTTTATCTGGTAGGCGTCTGGTTGAGTTTTTCAAACATGTCCATGCCACTGGTGTTAATGATGTGTAGATATCCATAGGACACATGTGTGGAATGTGGTAGTTTATTGGATGTGTTCAGTGAGCACTTAGTAGCTACACTGCTCCAGTTTTATGAATGAGTACCTGGCTATAGACAGTAGTGAATATATATACATATATATATATATATATATATATATATATATATATATATATATAAGTATGAGTAGTCTGAATTAGTTGCTGCATGGCTGAATGTTTCCCAGGTAAACCAAGATGGTGTCTGATTGAACAGGTCTGATAGGGAGTAAATTGTAAAGTGTGGATTGGGTACAGCGCTATATAAGAACTTATATTTACTTGCCATTTTTACTTGTTTGTGTGAGCAAATTGTGAATTCTTGGTCATTAATGATTGTGATCATGAGCGCCAGCAGAGGATGGTTTACTGCAACATTCACAAATGACACATGTTGTCTGTTACAATTTAAATTGAAAAGAGATTTTTATATCAATACAAGTAACGTGTACTGACAATGTTCAATTTATGTCCATTTCATGAATGGTGTGGACTTATAACTGCCATGAATCATTTTCTAGTTCAAAAAATGTAAGTTATCATGTTTCCTACGTGTACTTATAACTGCGTATATGAATCCCTGGAAATAATTTTGCACCTGGGAGGAAAATACACACCACAGATGCACACACATGCACACACATGCACACACACATGTACACACATGCACACACACACACATGTACACACATGCACACACATGCACACACACATGTACACACATGCACACACATGCACACACACATGTACACACATGCACACGCACGCACGCATGCACGCACACCTACTTGATTGTATTGAGATATTCTGACAGTAATACTGCCATTGCAGGAAGCTGTGAAACAAGAGCTGGACGAGGTCAAGAGGTCACGGGACAAATCCCAGGAGGAGTCGGCCAATCTGGAGGAGGCATTCCGCATGCTCCAGACCAACCATCTGGAGAAGGACAACGAGCTCCAGAATGCAGTGACAACGCTGCGGAGCCTGGAAGCGAATGTGACATCGCTGGAGTCAGACCTGGCCGGAGTGAAGCAGCAGTTGCTGCAGCGAGAGACTCAGCTGGAGAAGTTCATCGAGGAGACAGCAAAACAGCAGAATGCTTTTGAGACACTGCAGTCAGACTTGGACGAGCTCCGGAGGGAGAAGGAGAGATTGAACGCGTCACTGCAGGAGTCCCTGGACACACAGCGCAGTCTGCAGGAAGTGGTCGCATCAAAGGACGAGAAAGTCATGCAGCTGACACTCGAGATTGACGAGTTATCCACCAGGGTGCGCCACAGTAGTGCACAGGCATCACAGCTCGAGACAGAGCTTGGGCAGGCGAGGCGCGAACTGGGCATGCTCAAGGATGGGCAGACGCAGGAGGGACTGAAGACAGAATCGAAGGTTCAGTCGTTGTTGTCGCAACTTGGCGAGGTTGAGAACGAAGTGTCGCGGCAGTTGATACAGATTCGTGACCATGAGAGCAACGTGCGCCATCTGGAGGCAGAACTGGCAGAACGATGTAGCGAGATCCGGGTTCAGCAAGAGAAGATTCAGCAGTTGAGTGCTGATGCTATAAAGCACGAGGAAGACACACAACATCTGCGGGGGGCTGTTGAAGGTCTCGAGAAACGGTTGATGTCGACACAAGACGAACTGACACAGACACGAAATGCACTGGATAACATAGACTCTGTTCACGGTGAACGGACGCAGTCTCAACGTGAGGAGTATGACAAGATTGTCGACAACCTTCGGCAGCAGGTGGGTGCACTACAGAAAGAGACCGACCGGTTGCAGAATGTGATCGTCGAGAAAGAGAACGAGTTAAAGTCTTGTGCACGCAATATCGAGCATGTTTCGAACGAGTCGGTACTGAAGGATAAACTCATCCAAGATCTGCGTGGCGAGCTCGGAGTTGTGCATAGCTCCCTCGAAGATAGGGAGCAGTCATTGAGGAAAACTACTGAAGAGAATGAGATGAAGATAAAATCTTTGCTAGAGAACCTTGAGGAGATGAGTGTACAGCTTCAGACTGAAGGAACAGCCCGAGAACAGCTGCTAGCTCAGGCACAGACTGCCACCAGTGCTGAGGAACAGTTGAAGCAGACAGTGGCTGATAGAGACAGTAGAATTGTGACATTAGAAGAGAGTGTTAGTGCTCTACAGGCTGAGCTCTGCACACAGCGAGAAACGTTGGCGGAGAAGTCGAGAGAACTGGAATCATTAGCTGCACAGGGCAGCACAAAGGAGCTAACCTACACAGATGAGTTACATGCACACGAGGCGAAAATCACATCTCTTCTTGAAGACCTCAAACTGAAAGAACAGACTCTATCTAAGTCGGAGGAAGAGATACAGACACAAAGAGTCGCAGTTGAGAAACACGAAGCCACGATGAAGACAATGCAAGGAGAACTGGAGCAGGAGCGTAGACAGTGTGAACTCCTCTCTCAGACGGTGACACGGCTGGAGCAGGAAGTACGGAGCAGAGAGGAGAAGAGAGAGGGGCTTGAGACAGAGCTGCAGCTACTGAGGCTACAGACGGGGAGTGATGCTGAGGCAATGCAGCAACTGAACCACGACCTCGCCATTGCTACGAATGAAGTAGCCAGGCTGGACAAGGTTTGTTTGGTTATTGATTGATTGCTTATTTAAGATCAACAGTGTTCAGAAATCGAGTCCCATGAGTACAGCATTTGCATATATGCAATTATGCATACAGTCGGTAACATTTCTAAGAATTAAATACAGAATACATAATGCTTTTCATTGTCTATTATCATAGTGCATTGTGTTGTTGTAAGGCTAGCATGGTAGGACAATGTGCAGTAAATACTACTCTAGGATTCTACTTGTACGTATGTCTTGTTTATCAAACAAGTGTTCAAAATTTAATGTATACCTGGCTTTCTAGAATTGAATATCGGATGTCAAATTTACTATGTATTCAGGTAATCTGTTCTGGATAAACACAGTTTTATTGTAAAATAATATTTAAAATATTGTTTTAAAATTATTCCCATCACTGCTAGTCAAAATTGTGCTATTACAGAGTTATTATAGTAAATTGGGTTATTTTCTGATACTTTGACATACCTGTGCGGGATGTTATGTATTGTGATCTTGTCATTGTAGATTGTCACTGAAGGCAAGCAGGCCGTCGCAGAACTGACAGAGACGCTGAGGGAGAGGAGCAGTGAGTTGGAGGTGATACGCACACACGAGAGAGAAGCCACAGAGCAGATGGAACACTTGCAGTCACGCCTGGGGGACGCACAACACAGGGTAGAGAAAGGCCAGGAAGAAGTCACAGCATTGTTGAAGCAGGCTGAAGACAGGGACCGACTCGTGCAGGAGTCTGTGACGCTGTCACAACAGGAGCTGGCAGACAAACAGGTTCACATTGACGAACAGACCGGTGTCATCGAGTCACTGCGCCAGCAGATTGGAGCATTGCAGAAGGACATGGACGACACCAAGGATGTGATTGAGAAACTACGCGGTGAACTGATGTCCTCCGCTGATGAGTTACGCCGGAGGGAACAACAGGTGAAATCCCTCCAGATTGAACTCGATGATCGCAGTGCAGAGTTGCAGTCACATCTGGAATCGTCGACACAGAGCAGTGGTGAACTACAAAGTGCCTTAATGGAGAAGAATCAATTAGTGAATTCACTCACCAGAGAATTAGGCGAGGCTACTGAGCAGCTGACGGCCGCAAAGACGAGCAGTGAGGAGATGTCTAATCGACTTCAGGAAGTGACTCTCCAGGTGGAACAGTCCCAGAAGTCCTACGATGAAGCTGTGCAGGCTGCAGCGAACAAGGATGTTGAGATTGCATCACTGACTGCAAAGATGAAGGAAGCTGTATTGCAGCTGGATTCGGTGAATGCAGAATTGCAAGAGAGTCTGGCCAAAATAGAGGATCTGCAGTCAACGATTGAGCGGATAAACGCGGAGGTGTTGGAGAAAGATTCACAGATCCGTGAGTTGAAGCAGCGTGTCGTCGAGTCCAAGAATGAAATGGAAGTGGCTTTGACCGAGAGGAACCGTGAAGTTGATGCCATGAGGCAGGCAGTGGCTGAGGTCGAAGGTCGACTGCAGCAGGCCACGGTGGAGCTGCAGCAGAGAGCAGTTGTGTGTGAGACGCTGCAGAAGCAGGGCAGTGACTCGCAGGCGGAGCTCGCCGTCCTGCTCCAGCAGAGAGACAGGCAGGTGGAGGAACTGACACATGCCAAGACAGAGACATCAGAGCAGCTCCAGGCGCTCAGTGCCACGCTGGAGGAGAAGACTGCCGAGATCACCCAACTGAGACAGACTGTGTCAGAACGGGAGACAGCCATAGAGAGGATGGGTGCTGAGCTCACTGCAAAAGTGCCACAGTTGGAACACGCCGTATTGGAGCTGCAACAGGCTAATGAACTCTCACAGCAAATGAAGTCGGCCATGGCTAAGCTAGAAAGTGACCTGCAGGAGAGTCACACACAGAATGAGGCTTTAGAGAGAGACGTAGAGAAGAAAACCCAGGAGTTGAAGGGCGAGGGGGAGAGGATGTCAACACTGCGCCAGGAGGTGGAAGAATTGAAGTCACACCTGGCTGCGTCTACAGAGACGGCTGAGAGGTTTGACATCAGTCATGCAGAACTGGTCAAGGAAAAGGAGCAACTGGAGATTGCCATGGCGGAGCGGACGGCTGAACTGAAAGTACTCAACATCCAGCTGGAGTCAGACAGCCAGCAGTTGCTGGCTCACAAGCAGGAAATGGAGAAGTTGGCAGCTGATAAAGACAGCACTATCAGTGAGCTAAGGCAAGAGGTTGACCGTGTCCGGGCTGATGTCCCAGCCCTCAGTGCCGCGATACAAGACAAAGACAGCAGACTGACTCAGCTTGTTGGTGACCTCGATGAGAAATCTGCCCTTTTGAGGCAACAAGAGGCAGTCGTAGAGGAGTTGACGGAAGAACTGAAGCGGAGCACGGAGAAGCACTCCGGAGACATGCGGAACCTGCAGGAGCATCTGGAGCGTACACAGCAGCAGCTGGACGGCATGAGCCACAGCTTCACTGACCAGGACTCGGCCCTGGCCCAGCTGACCAGCACTGTCCAGGAGCGGAACTCACAGCTGGAGCAGAGCACCAGAGAAGTGCAGCAGCTGAAGACAACGATGGCGCAGACGGAGGAGAAGATGGAGAAGTTGGCAAAGAAGCACGACGAGAAGCTGGCATCACTTGCGGATAACCTCCAGGACGTGGAAGCCCAGCTGGTGTTGACGGCACAGACCTTGGAGAAGACCCAGTCTGATCTGACGGGGGCACAGAAGACCATCAGCGAGATGACAAGAGTCATTAGTGAGAAAGACCAGAAGGTGATGACATTGGTTGAGACGCTGGAGGAGAAGGAAGTCACCATGAAGAAGTACCTGGTTCTCATCAAGAAACTCAAGATGCATATGAAGCAGAAGGATGAAGAAGCCAGGAAGTCGTCGTCGGATATGGAGAAACTGCGGAATGAGTGTGAGGAGTTGCGTGCTCAGTTGAGCAATACGACGGCAACATTGTCCGAGTCCCAGATGAGCCAGGAGGAGACAGCAAAGTTGACAGCTCAGCTGACGGCCTCGGGAAAGAAAGTGAAAGTGCAGGCTTTGATGGAGAGTTATTTGCAGGAGTTGGAGAAGTCCAATGCCCAATTAGCTGAAGCCGGTGTCCAGTACAATGAACTGTCCACGAGTGTCGAGCATTACAAAGAGGAGATCAGCCAGTTGAATGTGAGACTGGAAGAAACAGAAGATTGTGCCAGAGAGAGACTTGAAGAGATCGAGCTGTTGAGGTCTCAGGTTGGGTCGATGGAGGAGCAACTGAAGGGTGCAGAGGAACTTTTGCAGAAAATAAATGAGCAGATCCAGGCGAGTGAAGAGGACAGACTGACCAGGACAGCTGAGTTGGACGCACTGCGGACACAGTGTGCAGAGAGAGAACAGATCTCGCAGCAGATGACAGCCCAGCTAGAAGCTAGCACTGCACGTGCTGAGGAGGCAGAGAGTCAATGTAAAGAACTGACTGCGCAAGTGGAACAGCTGCGGACAGTGCTGGTAGAGAGGGAGCAGCTGGCTGAAGCAACGGACGGAAGAATCTCTGCTGTCACCACAGAGAACCAACAACTCAGTGCTATGGTTGACCAGATCAGACAGAACCTACACGACAGGGAAGAGGAGATTAGAATGCTGAAGAGCAGTGATTCAGAAAAGGATGCTGTATATACGTCCATGCAGAGCAGACTGACTGAGCTGCAGACATCTCTACAAGCCCAGGAAGGTCTCGTGCATGAGAAGGAGAAAGAGATTTTAGACTTGCAAGACAGTGTCGCAAGGTCAAACAAAGCACTGTCAGATTTGCAGGAGAGTTTTGATAATACAAGCACTGAAGTGACTGAGCTCAGTGTAGCATTAAGCAAATCACGTGATCAATTGGTCACAGTAGAAAAGTGTTCACAGGAACATGTCGACGTGTTGTCTACACAGAAGTCGGAATTAGACGCAGAAAACGCTAAGCTACTTAGAGAAGTAGATTCACTGGAATCTCAGATCAGGAGTCTTTGTGCCAACCTTGAAGCATCGTCTTCCCAGAATGTCTCACTGTTAGAGGGATACGAAGCTGTCTGTGCCGATAAGCAACAGAATGTGGAAGAGACGGCAGCTGACTTGAAACGTGAACTAGACAACAAAGCCGATGCTAATACAGAACTAACAGATAAAATTGCTACGTTGGAATCTGAAAGGCTTCTCATTTTAGAGGAGTCTGAGAGAATGAAATCAGACCTTGAGAAGCTGCAGTCGGAACTTTGCGTAGTGCGCGACCGATGCTCTGACTATGACATTGAGATTGCGACAATGAGCAACAAGATCTGTGTCCTGGAGGAAGAGAAAGCGAGAGTGAGTGAGACTCTACAGAAGACACAGGTGAACCTGGAGATGCTGCAGGAGGATCACCACGCCGTGAGTACCGACCGCCAGCACATTGAGGCGGCCTACCAGCAGCTGTCGGGCGACTACAAGGCTCTCACGGAAGACTACAACCGGGTGAAGATCAGCGACGAGAACCACAAGGCGAAACTGGAGGAGCACAGCGTTGAGAACTCAGAGATTCGCAGTCAGCTTGATCGACTGACTGCAGCAGTGGCTGCAAAGGAGAGGGAAGAGATGCATCATGGGGAGAGCCAGGTGGAGGTGGAGCGACTACGACAGGCCGGAGACAACTCGGCCATGGAGGAGAAGCAGAAGGAGCTGGAACACGAACTGCAGCGGACGAGGAACAAGCTCGAGGTGTCGGAAGTGAAGAATGGCAAGTTACTGGCCAAACTGAAACAGTTCAAGGAGAAGAGTGACAAACTGCAGCTTCAGATCAATCAGTTGGAAACCTCTGCCGGTGCTCGACCGAACATCGATGGTGAAATCGAGCAGCTGAAAATGAGGCTGTCCACCACTGAAGCGAGTCGACAGGGGCTGGCACAGGATCTGGACAGGGAACGGGAAAGATACAGGAGTCTTGAGGCTGAATACCAGGGCACCGCGGAGGAACTGCAACTAGAACTCGGCCGTCAGATGCAGCAGCTTGAAAACAGCAAAGAAGAACTCGAGGTTTTGGCGCAGGCGTACGAAGGGACACAGGCAAAACTTAAAGCAGTCACTAAAGAGAGTGGGGCAGGTCATTCGACAGTTGAGAAACTGAAACGGCAGATGGAAACATTAGCGTCAGAACACGAAGCAGACATGGGTAAAGTGTTGACAGAACGCGACCGGTTGAAACAAGAGTTGCAGGAACTTCGATCGGACATCGGTTCGAAGAGTGACTCGGTGGCGAGACAGAATACAGACCTACAGCAGCAGTACGAGATGCTGTCGGCTGACAATGACAACTACCAGCAGCTCGTGGATCAACTCAAACTCAAGATTGGTCGACTGGAGAAAGAACTGCGGGAACAGACAGCGGAAATGTCGAAACTGGCAGCAGAGAAGGCAGAGTTACAGAGGCAGAGCAGCGACGAACTGGACCAGATGGAAGACGTCCAGGAGCTGCAGGATAAGATCGTGGAGGTTTCGGCCAACAACCGCGTCCTCCAGCGTCAGTTGGAGAAGACTGAGTCCGACCTACAGGAGACAGAGTGCACCCGAGCGCGACTGGAGGGAGAACTAGAGAAGACTGAAACCGCTCGAGCGCGACTGGAAGAAGAGGTGGATGGACTGAACTGGCGAGTTCAGGAGTTTACGGATATCGAGGAGGAGTTGACACAGACGCGAGACAAACTCTTCACGGTGATGAGCGAGAACAGCGCCATGAAGAAGAAGCTGAGGGAGATGGAGTCGCGCTTGAGTGAACTTGATGGAGTTGACACACAGTACCAGAGCCTGAATGAGCAGCATGCGCGCGTGCTCAGTGACAACACCAATCTCATCAAGCAGGTGGAGGAGATGCACGCACAGGTCAGGGACATGCATAACAACGGTGCACAAACAGAAACTGAACAGCGCCACCTGCTGAGTGAACATGAAAGAGTACTGCAGGATTTGGCGGGTGTTCGTCGCGACATGGAAATGGGTCACAAACAGACGGAGCAGCTGAAATTGGAACTGAAGGAGGCACAGGAAAGGAACGAAGTGTTGATGCAGGAGAACGCGGGTTTCAAGTCGCAGTTGGCATCGATGAGGCAGGTGACTGCGGAGACCCAGCGAGACGAGTCTGTCGAACACGAGAGACTGAGACAGGCTGCGGGCGTGATGGACAGAGAGAGGCAGGCAACAATGGACGAGGTTGTCGCTGTGAAACAACACAGCAGGAGACAAGACCAGCGACTGACAGAGTTGACACAAAAGGTGAGTGTCTCTCTGCCACTGCTGGTTGATGGTAATGTTTTTTCTGTAGAGAACCGGTCATTTTTGTGTGTCCGGTGTTGTCAAGGATAATAGTTCATGTATTTTATGCCTTAAAGTATATTTTGCTACACTAAGATGCACCACACCTGGGTATAATTTTACATTTTATATTAAATAAATCCAATCCAATCCAATAATTATTTTTAAAAATTATATTTTTAGAAGAATGTGCTATTTACAAACCCTGAATCTTGCAGATTAACAGGATTCTTTGTAATATCCATTCAGAATTTCATGAATCTGTTCATAACTACATATACAGGCCGTCGGTGTTGCCACTCTTTCTTAGCCTTAAGCCCTGACTCATGTGCAGGTCTTTAACTAAAACATCTTCTGAAGGCCTGAAACCACTCATTTTGTGTTCAGTGTCCTTAAGACAGAGTTCTGTTCTGTCGTAGATGACACAGTCAGAGGCCGAGAGAAAACAGTTGCAGAGACAACTGAACATGTGTGAGGCGGAACTGACCCAACGGACACAGCAGCTCACCATGATACAGTCGCAGCACAGCGCCATCTGTCAGCAGTATGAGGCACTACAGCACCAGGTGACTCGGACCCCGCAGGCACAGGTGAGGTCGTCACAGGTGAGGTGTTGTCAGTGTAATTGATAGATGCTGACTGGGTTGATGTCATCAGTGAAATAAGTTTACACTGTACCAGTGGGGGTATGAACAGGGTGTTATGTAAAGAAGTTATTTCGTAGTGTTATTTACAAGAGTCTTCCATGAGTAGCCATCATTCAGAGTTACTAGTCCTAGGTAGCTATCGTAATGGTTTCACAAAGGTAGTATGTTCATATAGAGCATCTGTCATTAACCAAAACCTGTGTTAATTTAGAGGAACTTATTTCAAAATGCAAACGTCTACTGTCATGACTTTAAGGGTACTATTGTCATGATACACCAGTGGTAGTACACCAGTGATAGTACACCAGTGGTAGTGTACCAGTGGTATACTGAAACATTTATCTTACAAATGTGTATACACCTATCACATTGTTTCTTAGTTTGTTTAATGCTGTAGCATCTATGCAGTTGTAACTATTAATTAATCAGTTATAATGTAAGTTAATTTAGCTATAATGCTCAATAGCTGTTGGAGCCATGGTTCTGTGTATCCAGCAGGTTGACCCAAGGCCAGCAGCATTGGCGCCCGTCGCATCCAGCCCACAAAAGACACAGTCTCCATTGGCCGAGGCTCAGTCACATGACCAACTGACCTTGAGCAAACGGTACAGCTTTGAGTATTCCCCCGTTCATCTGCCTCAAGGGTGATTAGTGGATTTTGTACTCAACTTGTGTGTGCATGTTGTCGGTGTCGGTGTCGTTGTCGGTGTCAATGTCAGCGTGCATTTCTAGTAGATCATATTTCCAAAGAACAAGAATATTCACTGATTTACTATGGTTTGTTTCCACGGCTGTGTCCACGATCTTACGCTGATAATTGCCTGTGGAAACACCAGGTGGCCGTGTATTTCGTGAAGAAATAAGTTGTGACAGTTGAAGAGTACTCTGCCACCTGGTGTCCAAAAGGGTAAACTATCAGTCGGATAAAGAACCTGCAGTTGAAAAGTCACAATAAATGTTTTGTACTTTAGAAATATGCTCAACATAGAAATATGCTCCGCACGGTCATGGTTGTGTTTACCAGCTTTGTGGTTTTATCTGCTGTTGCATTCTTTGCTATGATTTGACATATTGTTGTGCTACAGCCGTTGTAATACCTTGCCTGTAGCTTACTGTTGCTGCTACAAACACTGCTACTAATTATAATCGTGTTGCTACTACTGTTTGTATGATAACTCGACTAACAACTGTTACAACCTTGTCCGTTGCTGCTTACAGTTTGATTGTTATTACAGCCACTAATTGTGATATAGTAATAATATAGTTGCAATTGGTGCTACTAATTCTCTTACTGTTTTGCTACAACTATTGCAGTAACACATTTACATCTGGCAAATGCTGCACTAACACATCTAGTTCTCAGTTGTAGCTGCCTACATTTGTTGCTTCTGTTGCTGTTGCTACCAATGCTACTATTAATACGTATATTTACAGCTGCTACCATTGCCTTCAGTTGTGATAAAACAGTCCCAGTCAGCAAGTTAAAACACTGTGAAATTCACCCCACAATGCATTGTTTTGTTATTGGTCGTGCACTTTCAGACTTGTCAGACATTAAACCTATCGCTGACCTGTGTGTGTGCATTATATGTCACTCTGGTAATTGTGACAATTGTATGTGCCTTATATGTCACTCTGGTGACATGTGACACATTTATGTGCCTTATATGCCACTTTGGTGACATGTGAAGCTTGTATGTGTTTTATATGTCACTCTGGTGACATATGACAGATGTGTGTGCCTTATATGTCACACTGGTGACATATGACATTTGTGTGTGCCTTACATGTCACTGGTGACATGTGATACACGTGTGTGCCTTATATGTCACTCTGGTGACATATGACATTTGTATGTGCCTTACATGTCACTCTGGTGACATGTGACACTCGTGTGTGCCTTATATGTCACTCTGGTGACATGTGACACTTGTGTGTGCATTATATGTCCTCTGGTGACATGTGACACGTGTGTGCCTTATATCTCACTCTGGTGACATATGACACGTGTGTGCCTTATGTGTCACTCTGGTGACATGTGACACGTGTGGGCCTTATGTGTCACTCTGGTGACATGTGACACGTGTGTGCCTTATATGTCACTCTGGTGACATGTGACACTTGTGTGTGCATGCTGTCACTCTTGTGACATGTGACACACGTGTGTGCCTTATATCTCACTCTGGTGACATAAGACACGGTGTATGCCTTATATCTCACTATGGTGACATGCGACACGTGTGTGTGCCTTATGTGTCACTCTTGTGATGTGTGACACTCGTGCGTGCCTTATCCATCGCTCAGGTGATATGTGACACCTACGAATTTCATGTGTTTTATACTGGAGCAATGCATTAACCCTCAAGCTAACCAGATCGTTAACCCTATGACTACCACATGTTTCAGACTGGAGCAGGCAGAGCAGACACGTCTAGAGGCGAGCCGAGAGAGCGCTCGCATTCAGCAGACACTGGTGGCAGAGAGACAACACAGACTCCAGCTGGAGCAGGCTCTCTCAGAGGCGGAGGAACAACTCAAGCTCCAGCAGCAGGTCACACTACAGGAGGTAGGTCACATGATTCAGGTCACATGGTTCAGATCACTTGCATGTCAGTGTATTTGGGGTAGGTCACATGACGCAGCTAAGTTACTTGGAACACTACGGGACAACTTGAATCACAGGACTCATGTCACTTACAGGTCAACATAAAAGGTAGGTCACATGACTCAGGTCACATGACCCAGGTCAGTTACATGGCACTCTCTATGATGTAGGTCACATGACTTTGGGTGTGACATGACTCATTTACTCATAATTTACAGAAGGTATGTCACAAGAGTGGGTTTACCTGACATAGGTCATTTACAGGTCTCATTCTACTGATATGTTGCTCTGCAGGTCGTCCTGTCTGCATCTGTGACTGGACTTAAACCAAACAACCTCTAGAATGATTCAAATAATTATCAGTTGTTTGTGTTACTGTTGTGTTGATGTGTTGATGAGGCATCAAGTCAGTTTCTTGTCAGTTTCAGATCCGAGTGGGAGACGATGACGAGGACACATTAGAGACAAGACTCCTTCACCCCAAGACCACCCTCAGTCAGTGTCAACGTGGTTGTACCATGTGGGGGGTCAACAATGATCTGGGATATTTTTTTAACTTTATTTTGTCTATTGAGAATATTGTTTTATATATATATATATATATATATATGTATGTATATTATCTATTTTTACTTATAATATGCTATTTAGTGCTCAGCATTTCACACAGCAGATGAGTTCTAGGTTAACAATAAAAGTACTGAAATATATTCTGAGTTAAAATGCAGTGTATCCATGGTTTCCTTGTTTCTCTCTCTCGCTACAGAAAATGTGTAATACGATTAAATTGTTTTCACAGATCTATTTTTGCATCAAGTTTTGACTTCGAAACATATTCAGTAAATAGTTATTTATAAATACTAAGTATATCTACTTTGAAAGTTGATATTTCAGAATTAAATAATACTATTTTAAATAATTTGAATGTGTTGTAGTTCACAGAATATGGACTGGTGTAAATGTCAGTTGATTGTGACAGCGCGGAGATAATTATGTATGTAGGAGTGCCTGTAGTCAGATGTGATGTTTCTGTTTCCAGTTCGAACGGCACGGAGTCACTGCTCCAGACTCCAGACATGGCTCAGCAGATACAGGTCAGTGAAAGGCACACAAACATCTGGAACTATTTTACTTTTAATATACTATTTATTAGTTAAATATAATGGTGATGTCTAAACATAGTTAACTACATTCGTATAATGTAATTATACCAAACGAAGTACTATTTTAAATTGTTATAATGTTTTTATATTTTTATTTTCATGTCTTAGTATTCTCACATCTAAAGCTGAAAGTAATATTACTCATAACAATATATTTATCAGAAATTAAGTGCATGACATGTATTCATTCTTATAATTGCCCTCATCGTGTCAGTGAAGAGTGTTAAAAAATGCAATGGATACCTGCAAAATACTTTATTTGTTTTTCAGTGTTATCGCAAACCGGAATTTAAGATCAATGCCTCGTCTCCGCACTGCCATCTGCCTGTATCTGGTCGTACTACATATCTATGTCATGTTCGGCTGCTTCCTTGGATTGCTATGACGACAATATCTTTAGCGATTCTGCGTGTTTATTTAAACGAGAAACACTTTGGTACGTTGAATCATTGTGTGAGAGCTGGAACATTGTACACATGTACAAAGTCACACAGTGGGGGATATGTTTAGTCATAGTTTCAACAAATACAAACACAATTAGCAGAGTCATGCTGCATGCTAATCAGATGTATAATACTTTTTATAACCATATCACACGATATAATAAATATAAAATGTTATATTCATGAGAGGTCATGTGTGGTAGAGTGTTACTGATGTTCTGAGTTGAAGTGAACAGAGGAAATATGCCAGGACGTTCTTTGACATTTCGCACAAGAGGTTGTGAGGGAGCATTCTTTCGGAACATAGAAAGCAACTGCAACTGTGTGTATTTAATGTGTAAACATTAATGCTGACCTTGACACAGTGAAACACATTCAGTGAGTGTCATTTGCTCAGTGTTGTTCAGTTGGTTTCATTTATCCCATGAGGGTAATTTATTTTCGTTGAGATTAAAATCCACCCATGTTGACATAACATCGTCCATGCGTGACCAGATTTGCATAATGTGGGAAGTTGGGCCCACCATTATTGTAACAATCAGCTGTCTGACAGAACCAGTGTACATAAGTTTGGGTTCAGGTGGCATACAAGGGGTAGACCATACATGGGTAATTGTCAGCGATCTTTCGGCTGACTAAACCATCAGTGGTTTGTTTAGAAAGTGCATTATGGGAGATGGTTGCAGCTGTATAGCTTCAATGTGACAGACAAAAGTGTCCATGTCTTCCAACCAACACACGTGGTACATATACTTTATATTGATGATTTGGAAACCTTGACTAATGATCTGATTTATCTTCGTATTTTACAATCAGATTATCCTATTTACTTCAGTTACATTTTGGCAGCTTTCAAATACCTTTGCAATCAGAATGACAAATACAGGTAAATCTTTATAAAAAAATTACATGTAAATTTCTGATGTCATGTGACACTGTTTAGATTCAGTTCTTCCTATCAGTAAAGTCCACTTCAACAACTGATAATAATGTGAATGTTCTGTGTCATAGTTTCAGTGGCTTTAACCAAGTAATGACCTGTGGTCGAAGGTGGACTTGACAGTAATGCCAAGTTAATGCACTGGACAATATTAGTTTTTCACTAAGGTGATAGTGAAGTTTCTAAACGGGGCAGTAAACAGCAGGTGTATCCAGAGATGGCCAAACATGGATGCAATGTTCCCTACACTTGTTACAGACACTACATTTTCCACAGATGGGTAACATTGTATAAAACTACTGTATCTGAATGTTTCTGTGATAAAATACAATGTAGCGTGACATGTGCCTGCCTCTACATTCCTGTCTGTAGGCTGTGGTACGCACAGTTCATTTGTCCTGACATTTCTCAGTGAGAACGTGGGGCCAGTCTCCTGAATGGTCTTAGAGTTACGCAATTATTTAACATCGTGGGTTTGTGAAAACTTGTTTACTTATTTTAAAAACGATGCTTCATATGCTAAGATAATCATCTCGGCATTAAGAAACTGGCTTGTAACACGTGAACGGCCAGTTATTATTTGGGCGATTTGTGGCCGGCCGCAGTTAATAGAATTTCATTGATTTTAAATTGTGGGTGATGGGAAATGATTGTTGTTGCAAGAATACAAGAGTTTACGGCCGTGTGTATATAGTCGGGAGTCCAACAATTGTACATAGAAGTTATTACAACTTAGAGTCATGGCCAGGGCCAAGGTAACTGTCTTTCATAAACGTTCAAATTAGCTGCAAGCAGGTTGCTGTTGTCTGGGTAACAGGTTGCTTGGTTGTTTGTCACATGTTCTTGTGTGTGTGCGTGTGTGTGTGTGTGTCTGTGTGCACGTGCGTGTGTGTAATTTTGTATCTTGTATTCTATGTAAAATGCTGTCCTGCAGTCGTCAAGATGTTGACAGATCTGGTTTTAGTTCAATAAAGGATTTGTGTGTTGGGAAATATTCATTGATTTGAAATATTGTACATCATTTTTGCTGTTACACTGTAATGGATTAACAATGCTGTTAATTTTATGATCCCACACTTTCTGTATTACCTACCCCAGATTATCTACATATGTTCTATTAATAGTTATTAATGTCTCAGAATGGACCTTATGATCAGATGGAGTTTGAGGCTTGAATTTCATGAATTAATGTTAGTGAAACATTTGTATTCGTTTCACTAGACACAGAAGCAGTTATTGTGAAATATTCCCTATTTCTCGGTGAAAGTGTCAATGGAGTACGGATTAACAGTGGGAACAATAAAAAACTGGCTTTCTTTAACTACTTTAGCTGCTATGAAGAGACGTGATCAGCTTTCTGTTTGTACAACATTAAAATATAAGACTGGCTTGGTACATACTGGCTAATGCCATACTTCCTTGGTAATCTATAAATTGGTTTGGGTGCATAATCGATGATATAATAGCGTACCAAGAATTGGTATCGATCATATAAAACATTGTACAGGATTATTCAATGTGTATAAAATAAAAAATAGCCGCATGGCATACATCACATTCCGCTGTTTTCTGATGAATGTTTTTTCTGTAGTGACGTCACCATTGTGTGACAAGACTGTTGTGTTGTGACGCACGAATGACCCTGTTGGATATTAAGTTGCATTCAACATACATCACATTCATTATGTTTATTGATTGATTGAAAGGTTTTGCTCAGTGACATTCTTAGTATACGGTATTTTCAATGGCTGAGCCATTCACCCATCATTTAAAACATTCATACAACTTGCGGTGATATAATTTATTTACAAAGGATGAGAAGTTAAGTTAAAATAAAGTCATGTTAGCATACATGAAACAGATAAGAACAATGTGCATTTTAAAAAGGTGGTTTTGCATTCACATATGTGGAATGATCTCTTGAAGGTAACGACGGAAGGGCTGGTTGTAATGTCAAGTGGTAATCTACTCCATATTTTCAAGCCAGACACGTTGAAACTTTATTGGTGCTTCTGGTTTTGGGTAGTTTTGGCTGAGACATTTCTTGTATTATGTGAATCATTATTTGATATAAACATCACACAAATATTGTGGTGCTAGCATTGGCGTCGATCGGTGGGGGACGGGGGAGGGATGCGTCCCCCCACTTTTCAGCCTGGGGGACAGCATAGGAAATGTCCCCCCCATTTTTTCAGTTAAAAACAAACTTACAGGCATATAGCGAGACTGATTACTCCTCTCTCCTAAAAAAAAACCTACATCGGTCTAGTAGTAAAGTTAATATACTAGTTCAGATATAAACTTCCAACTATCCAGTGAAACATCACTAGATAAATTGCTTGGTTGACCACAGCACACAACTTGATCTTATAATAGTCCAGTCAATATTCGTCATGTTGGGCTCTACCAGTTTGCACCCTTCTGTTGATATATTAATAGGCACTAGCCATCAAACACATCATAGATGATTAATTTGTGTTTGCCCTGTCATCCCTTGGAATACAGCCTGATACTTATCGCCTACAGCGGAACCAGCAGATTCCTGCACTTTGTGTAATTTGATCCCATTTGAGTGATGACAAATTTCTTTGCCAAAACATGGGATTGGGAAGTCCTACACAGGCACCCCTGTAACCTCTGCATCTTGTCACTCTGTGAATCACGCAAGCAATTATGAGTCCAAAGTCTACCCTCTAAATTTTCAGTGTGTGTGTGTGGCGTGCGTGCGTGCGTGCGTGTGATTGGGGTGGGCCATGGCCCCTATTCAAATACATGTAGCCAACGTAACTATTTTAAATAGCATAACATAAAGGCCTTTGTTTATTTTAGAATTAGCACCAGACCAACAATAAATTGGATTTTATATTTACTAAACATTTATGTATCTCAGGTCACATGAGTATATATACCTGTATATATATTTATATATATACATATATGCACATATATATTCATATATATATATATATATACATACATACATACATGTATATAATAAATTGGTCCCCCATCCCTCACTTTTCAAACTGGATCGACGCCCCTGCATGTACATATAATTATTATAAAAATATAATTACATCCTCTCGTTGGACACGTCAGCCCGTCAAACGTATTGCCGATATTGCAAATGCTGTCATCGACATATTCTATGCTGACGTCAACAAGTCATTATTGTTGGATTTTAACCGAGTCGAACACGCTGGTGTTGTGGCTGAATCTATTTCAGTGTTATCTGCAAACATGTTTATGTTGCAAGATTCAGTGACTGTAGACGGATCATTTAGGTCAGACAAGGACAGCAGTGAGCCCAAGACCGACCCTTGAGGCACCTATATCGACTGGCCACGGATCAGACAAGTGACACTGACTGAGATAACTCGAGAACCATTTATGTTCTGTGCAGTTAATGCCAAAACCTTCAAATTTAGCCAGCATAATGTCATTGTTCACAGTGTCAAATGCCTTCTGGAGATCACAGAACACTACTCCTGTTACAAGCCGTTTATTAATGTTTTGTAACAATCGATTTGTAACACTGAGCAGTGGAATCACACTGGAGTACAAACCTGGTTGGGTTTCGTAAGAAGTTTATGCTCTTCCAGATAATCTGTGAAAAACGTTCAAGTAAGAGATTTGATTAGTAGAATTGAAATTGGCCTGTAGTTGGTTTTCATAGGTGAAGCCGATTTATAAAGTGGCAACACCTTTGCTTCCATTCTGTGATAAACTTGCCAGAATTCAGAGAGAGCTTTAGATTGAATGCAGGTGGGTGTGATATAGTTGGTGCTGTGACATTTAAACAAATTCCCTTAATGTTTAAAACTGTCAATAATGAATGGCATGACAGTTTTATAACAATATAATACAACACAATATCAATACAATATTGCCCATCTGTAAACTGACACCGTGTATGTAGCAACAAATGAGACACAACATCATTCAAGTGATCATAAGTTTATTCACCACAATTCCAGTTGTGTGTAAATATTATACAGGACAAATCCCTGCATCATTTTATAATACCAGATCTTTTAATTCCTGAAAAAAAGTGTGCATTCAGAAAACGTGAACTGTGTTTTTAATAACTGAAATGATACAGGAAATGTGACTACACATGACTGTTCTTGTAGGTTTCTGTGTGGACATACTGAAAACAAATTTGATGATGTCTAATTCATGAAGAGCTAAAACTTCAACAGAGAAAGATAACTAAAACACAGCTTACATGTAATACTAATAATTAAAACAATCACGGAGCCAGATGTCGATATAAATTAAACAAAAATGACACAGAAGCAATGGGCAATTATTTCACTGATCAAACAGTCTAATAATAATCAATGCCTGTCAAGATCTTTCTGGTGGCGGACCACTGTGACATGCACGAAAACATTCTATTGAGTGGTCAATATTATAATAGACACAGTATACAGCAATAATATCTTAACAAGGATATTTGGCGATAAAAAAGGTGGGTTGGTTACCACCAAATGTGCCTTATGGCATGGTCCCTACATGCAAACACATTGTCTAAACAATGCCCTATTATTTATCCAGCTGTACTGATGTCTGTCCTGACAGTTCACTCTGCACGTCATTCCTAGTCTTCACTTTATAACGAAATCAACCTATAAAAAGCTAAATCCATTTCCCTGTCATAACGTGACAATTCTACGACATTACTCACTTGCCAAACTGACTAGGTAACGGATGTAACGACTTAGCTGAAAAGACCGCCCCCAATAAGATAGTCAGAGAATATACAAGTTACTCACAAGTAAAAATCATGTAATCTCATGCAACATACATCACAGTAATCTCGTGAAAACGTTTGGCCTGTGTTGTCACGGCAACCATCGTGGCACCGAACAAGGTTCACGCAGATGGGCTGCTGCACTTCGGTGTAATCTTCATTCACTGCTGGGCGGCCGGCCATATGGCAGCAGTCAGACGACAGTGAAGACAGCAGCTACTGCCCTAGGATACCTTGCGTGACGGTCAGCGTGACCGCCTACAGTTGGTCACTTCGTGTGACCGCTGTGGTGACGATATTTGTCGCAGTATCAGTCACGGTTATGTTGACGACGACGGAGGCGTTGTGGACGGTATCCCACTTGCATCCATCGTGGTGACAATTCGGGCAACCTCTGACCTCTGACCCTGGGTCATGTGTTGCGTGATGTGTACGATGGAGTCCATTGCAACTTCAGGGTTGTTGTCAATCAAGCTGCAAACGAGTGAATATATCAGACGTTACATCACTATTTACCAAACGCAATAGGGTTTATGCTGTTATCAGCGCACGTACGCACGCAAGCACACACGCACGCACGCACGCACGCACGCACGCACGCACGCACGCACGCACGCACGCACGCACGCACGCACGCACGACACACACCAATGCTTGGCCTTGTTCACAATAATAATAATAATTACATTTAATAATTATAAGACCACATCCAGAGTCCCGAGTCACACCATAATATTACAATACAAGACCACACCCAGAGTCACACCATAATATTACAATACAAGACCACACCCAGAGTCACACCTTAACATTACAATACAAGACAACACCCAGAGTCACATCTTAACATTACAATACAAGACCACACCAGAGTCACACCTTAACATTACAATACAAGACCACACCCAGAGTCACACCTTAACATTACAATACAAGACCACACCCAGAGTCACACCTTAACATTACAATACAAGACCACACCCAGAGTCACACCTTAACATTACAATACAAGACCACACCAGAGTCACACCTTAACATTACAATACAAGACCACACCCAGAGTCACACCTTAACATTACAATACAAGACCACACCCAGAGTCACACCTTAACATTACAATACAAGACCACACCCAGAGTCACACTTTAACATTACAATACAAGACCACAGCCAAGCCTACACATGGGCAGGTGAAAGTAACAATCACTATTACTCACGTCCTCAGTTGTTGTATGACGTAGTCTCGTTGCACACACTTGATGTTCTCGCACAGAGCCGACGTCTCCCACGTGTCCTCCTGCCCACTCATCCACTCCACCACGCCTTGTTGTCCTCCCACAGGTACGCCTACAACACACCAACAGGTAAGTCTACAACACACCCACAGGTAAGTCTACAACACACCCACAGGTAGTCTACAACACACCCACAGGTAAGTCTACAACACACCCACAGGTAAGTCTACAACACACCCACAGGTAAGTCTACAACACACCCACAGGTAAGTCTACAACACACCCACAGGTAAGTCTACAACACACCCACAGGTAAGTCTACAACACACCCACATATAGGTATACAACACACCCACAGGTAGGTCTCACACACCCCGAGCTCAACAACCCACAGGTAAGTCTACAACACACCCACAGGTAAGTCTACAACACACCCACAGGTAAGTCTACAACACACCCACAGGTAAGTCTACAACACACCCACGGTAAGTCTACAACACACCCACAGTAGGTATACAACACACCCACAGGTAAGTCTACAACACACCCACAGGTAAGTCTACAAC